>JALHLI010000020.1:4549910-4974910 GCA_023349425.1 Anthopleura sola | reverse complement strand
GTGGACGTCCAAATAATCACACATTCGCTTGTTTTCAGGTCTTTTCGCGAACGCAAGCTCTTGATCAACCACTTAACTTCAACTTTAGCAGTGAATTCGAAGACCTGGTGAAGACCACCAAGTGTATGAACAGTGTGATAGCTATATACACTTTAAAGCGCTCTCTACTGAGGATTCGCTTAAGCTTAAAACATCGCACAGGCTAGGCGTGGGTGTAAGAAAAAAAGCAGGCTACTAGCTACCGGTTTTGTATAGTCCTTTTTTTCTTAAAGTGCCTATTTTTAAGTGCCTATTTAGTTTGAAATCTATTTCTACACGTAGGGTATAATACAATGGCACAGTTTTACAGGATATGGACTTCACATTTCAGAAATATAAAGTTTTAAATTTAAGAATGCAAATCAGAAGACGTCAACCCAAGTATTGGTCTTCTTTTAATATAATAATATAATAATATAATAATATAATATATTTATATAGCGCCATTTCCAGCAGTTCAATGGTGCTGTATGCAGTATAAATGGTTCTTATTTTAAGATCTTTTCAAATGCATCACGATAAAGTAAGGTTTTGATGCCTTTTTTAAATGTTTCAATGTTTTAATAGTCTTTTAATGTCTACTGAGATCTTGTTCCAAACTTTAGGACCCACAACAGAGACCAGGTGATCTGGAACATTTCCAAGTGTATTCTATTATCTCTTGTCAAAATGAAATATTTTCCACCAACAATGACGAAATGTGCTTTTTCTAAAAGGCATTTGGTTAATCTTTGCACGGAAGAGTCTTATTTTCTCTATTTTCGAGCAAAAGCTGTTTTAAATCGAGTCGAAAACCTGGCCGGAACTAGGAAACATTGAGCTACGAACACAATGTTCGCTGATTGGCTAATTCCTTCTGCCTGAGAGAAGCGAGATCACCTGCGGTAGGCTCGTCCACCATAGGTCTTTTCTTGTGTGTTTTATACTATATATACCAGTGACTCTCGAGTCAACTCACCAAAACTCTACTACGATAACATATATTCTGGTATAAATAAAAATATTTTTTTAAATGAAAACTGGCATCAGCTTACAGGATAACAGTTTCGTATTTAAAAAATGATTCCTGTGTTAGTGCCGAACGTCAACTGATTTGCATTCTTGTTAAACTTTAAAATTTTAAGTACTCGATCTTTCTTGGAGTTGCAGAAAGTATTGTATTCAAGACTAGTGTTAATTGTAGGTATTGTTTCGTTCTAAGATCCTTCTAGCTGATCTAAATAGTGACGTAAGTTGACGTCACTGCAAAACTGAGGTGTCATGAAGCCTGCGAAAATCGACTTCAAAAATTTGCATCTGCGAAGCTCATCTGCGATAAATCTAGATTTTGAGGAGAGGTTATTGGTATTTTCAGTGTATAAAATTAATATGATATTTATTATTTAGATAGAAAATATAATAAAGAATTGACCGTTTCCAGAGTCTTCTTACGGATGACTATACTGTGAATAGTCCTTTTCCCTCCTAACTCAGTCGAGTCGAGATTCGACTGAGTTAGGAGGAAAAAGAGGGACTATTGTTTAATGGGCTCTGCTTCGGGTGTCCTGCAACACCAAGAACAAGAGACAAGATTAATATTCAAGATATTATTTGAAGAATTGTTTTAATCAATTTTTCTAATTTTAAGCGTTTTTAAGCGACTTTAGAACCCCCTCCACTTCTATTCTCTAACTAATCCCAAGAGGTTGCTATGGCAACCTTCGTTTTCCGGCCTAAGAATTGCCACTTTTTTAAGCTTCAATATCTTTGGAAGGAATAAAGATATTTGCAAAAGAAAAGAAGCATTTCACTTCACTATTAGAGGTTTTTCAAACCACGTTAGAAACAGCAAGTCAAAAATTAGATCAGACTAGCACGTCAACTTTCGTTTTTGACTACTTTTGTCATTCTTGGAAAAACCGGAAGCGGAAGTAGATCGTCCTACCCACAATGCAAGCAAAAGTCCCGTATGTTGTGATTCAAGTCCACTATGACACGTCCAGTCGAGGAAGAAGATAAAACTTGAGAACTCTTATTGACTTAAACATCCAAAAACATCCAAAATGGGGCAAGCCTCAAGCTCCAGAAGAGAGGCAAGTCCTTCTAGAGAGAATATTCCACCCGAGGTAAGTTTTTTTTGGGTTCTTTTATGTCAAAAATATCAAATTTCACAAGGCTGCGTAGTGAAGTTTCGGTTTTCGCGCCTTTGCTTACTTTGCAATATCCTGTCTTCCTTGTCCAAAATACCTCCTTTCGTTCTCTCTAAATAGCTATATAGCCTTCTGTTACTCTTATCGTGTTATTTAAAGACTTTGTAACATTAAAAACTTCCTAAAAACATTTATGAAGAAGAGCAAAATCGTCTTTCTTCAACTACAGCAGTTGTCATTTCTCACCTACTGGCTTCGTATTTCACAAACTCCGACACCTCATATTTTCCTCTTTAAATTTTTAAACAATTTCTATAACCCAAAGATACTATTTAACGTTATAAGAAAGCATTGATTATCGATATTTGCATTTTTTTCTGACTTTAGCGAAGACAGATTCTCAAAAGTTGTGTTTCACGTGTTTGTCTGTGTTGGTATGCAGATGCGCGAGGAGACAAAGTGCTATTATCTTTCCAGGAATCGATCTCGAGTTTTGCAAACAAACCAAAATATTTTCTATATTTGCATTCCTGATATCTTTATTTAAACATCCTGTAAAGTAAAACCCTTTTCACGAAGATTCGTTTTTATAATCCCAAGTTTTGTTGCTGTTGTTGCTGCTGCTATTGTTGTTGTTGCTGCTGTTGCTACTGCTGTTGTTGTTGTTGTAGTTGGTACTGGTGCTGTTGTTGTTGTTGCTGCTGTTGTTGTTATTGTTGCTTTTGTTGTTGTAGCTGGTGCTGTTGCTGCTGTTTTTCTCACTTTTTTGGATTTTATGTTTATAACTTTTTTTTTGTAATTACAGGCAAGACCATCAAGAAGTTCAAGTAATAACAGTGGTAATGAGGAATTTTGTGTTTTCTCATCTTTCCATATGCCATGCCAAGGTACTGCAAATTTTGTTGATATCCTGAAACAACCTCTGGGCTGATCTAAATGACAGGGCACAGCTAACTCACAGGTTGAACCCTCAAACAACTTCTGGGCTGATCTAAGACAGGGCACAGCTAATTCACAGGTTGAATCCTGAAACAACCTCTGGGCTGATCTAAGACAGGGCACAGCTAACTCACAGGTTGAACCCTGAATCAACCTCTGGGTTGATCTAAGACAGGGCACAGTTAACTCACAGATCAAACCCTGAAACAACCTCTGGGCTGATCTAAGTGGCAGGGCACAGTTAACTCACAGATCAAACCCTGAAACAACCTCTGGGCTGATGTAAGTCATGGCATGGCTAACTCACAGATTGAACCCTCAAACAACCTCAGGGCACTGCTAACTCACAGATTGAACCCTCAAACAACCTCTGGGCTGATCTAAGACAGGGCACAGTTAACTCACAGGTTGAACCCTGAAACAACCTCTGGGCTGATCTAAGACAGGGCACAGTTAACTCACAGATCAAACCCTGAAACAACCTCTGGGCTGATCTAAGTGGCAGGGCACAGTTAACTCACAGATCAAACCCTGAAACAACCTCTGGGCTGATCTAAGTGGCAGGGCACAGTTAACTCACAGATCAAACCCTGAAACAACCTCTGGGCTGGTCTAAGTCAGGGCACAGCTAACTCACAGATCAAACCCTGAAACAACCTCTGGGCTGGTCTAAGTCAGGGCATGGCTAACTCACAGAACAATCAGAATTTAGCATTTTTTGAAAAGAAGCAATGGAAATGCAAGAAAGAGGAATATTTTGTTTTTCTTGCATTAGCTTGCACTTGTGTTCATCCTTGCATCAGCTTCCATCACTAGTGAGAACCAGGCCTTAATAATGATCTGAATCCCTTGCATCTTTTAAATCTCATCTTAAGACACATTTATTTAAGAAGGCTTTTTATTGATATTGATTTTATTATTATTATTATTTTAGCCTAGTTTTCTTATCTGCTGTGATGCGCTTTTGAGTATATTTGTATATAGAATTTGCGCAATATAAATAAAGTTTATTATTATTATTATCTCTGTTCTTTACAGACCTTCCAGACATATCCAAATCTATTGAAAACTGGTTGTCAATGGATACGACATCAAGAGAGAAACATGTTAATCATGCTAAGCATTGTATTTTGACGCCATACTTTCTCTTTAGTAAAGACGACGAGTACAACGGAAAGGTATTAATAAAACAGTATTCTTACTTGTTATAGCATTATCATAATTATCATCTACTAGACAATATTATAAAATAACTTTGATATTACGCACGCTCTGATTGGTCAAAAAGCCATGTTTTATGAGAGTATAATACATGTTCGTGTCATTTTTTCTCTCTCTCTGCTTCTTAAAAGCATTTGAGCGCTAGTTATTTTATAAAAGCAATTAAAAAAACCCAGTTTTCCGTGTATTATACTCTGATAAAGACATTTGGGATGTGGAGAGAACACTTGAGTAGCTGGAAACCACTCCGCTACGCGTCATGGTTTCCTACGCTTCTCTCGTGTTCTCTCCACAACCCGCGTGTCTTTATCAGAGTATAATACACTGAAAACTGTTTTTTATTCCTTAAGTAATGATAAAAATACCAGTACTATGAAGAACAAAACTGTAATTCTACAAAGAATTATTATTCCAGGTGTTCTGTTGAACGAGAAATTGAAAAAAAAAAACATACATTTACATAACCTTTAAGACATAAATTTTTCTATCTTTAAATTTTTCTATTCATTTTACTGATATGGCAGCCATTTTGAATTCTATTGTTTAAAGTAAGATAATATGGGATGCTGAGGGGCAATTATTGGAACATTTTATTTTATAGTATGCGCAGCTGTCAGGTTATCTTTTTATATAATTTATTGTTATACACTGAAGAGCTAATCTAAAAAAACAATTGAGTTTGCTGGTAATTGGAGCAGTATGTGAAACACCAAAGCATGAAATAAATTTATTATTTGAGAAAGAAAGTAATCCTGTCACTTTATGCTTTATAAATATTTCTATGTTTGCCCCGTCCACATCCCATAATAAGAAGATGGCTTCCGTATTGGTAAAGAGGTCTATAACATAATTGTTACTCTTTGCAGGTGGTATCCTGGTTACAGCAAAAACAGTTAATTCCCAAACAAAGGTTAGTAATATTGATACTTCTTTGCCCCAGTTGGATCCTGACATTTCTTGCCAGAAATTTATAACCAAGGCTTATATTTATAATTGATCTCTTTTCACCCTTTGACTCCTATGATGACCAAAACTGCCCTTAAAGAAATTGAACCTAAAATAAAAAAATTCCAGCTTCAACAATTTTGATTGAGTTGAAAAAAAAACCTGGAGAAATGTCCAAAATTATAATGAAAATTTTTTTTTGGGAAACCAAAATGAAATTTTCATCGATTTTCAGCTGGACATGACAGCCGGTGATTTTGTACTGATCAACATGTGACCCTTAATAATGATTGTTCCTATTTGCTTTAACTAATACAGTGAGTTCAAGCTGTTATCTGACAAGCATATCAGTGTTGCCGACTGTGCAGAAGAAGCAATGGATATGATTTTTTCATTAATGGTAATTAAAATAATATTTAATTTAACTATTAACAATAAATAAGCCATGTTCAATATATTGCACGTCTTTAGTTAAATGCAGGGATTGAAATAACAACCTGTCAACGGACAATATCCGGCCAGAATTGGAACTTGTCTGGTCAAATCTTTGCCTTGTCTGTCATCTTGACCAGTAATGTTTAGGCAGAAACAGGGTATGACCAAGCATGCACATGGTCTCTAGTACGCCAGTGTCCTTGTCACAGATGATGTTAGTATTTTTTCTTAAGTTAGAATTCTTCCAGTTTAGAACAGTGTTATTTAGATTTGTACTATCAGTTTCAGATGTTATTCTATATTTCCTATTCCTTTTCATTGTTATTTCAAAGGGAAGCGCCTAGCATGGGACTTAGAATCCCGTACGCACTTTCCTCATTGGGTAGTAAAGATGGCATTTGTAATCTTTTTATTCTTATATGCCCAATAAATATGTAAAGAAGATAAAACCAATTTTACTGGTCATCATGACTGGCAATTGACGAGCCGTTATTTCAAGTCCTGTACACGAGATAACTAAAATTCACTGATTTTTCTCTTTGTAACCATAGAATTCTTCTTGCTTTCTTTATGATGTCTTCCAAGTAGTAGAACAAACAAAGGAGGTAAGCTGTCAAATATTTCTACCACATTTTGTATTTTTCAGCAATTGCTTACTATCAATCATGTGACTTTTCTGGATTTGACGGGGGGCAACCAATGGTTGACTGGGGGGCAACTAGTGATTTTAAAATCAAATCATGTCAAAATAACTCCTCAAAGTATTCTATCTGACTATTTGTATGACATGAAACCAGAAAACAAGATATACAGACAATCTTCAACATTCTCCAAGCCAGTCAAAATGGAGATACTACCGGAAGTGACGTCTATTGATAATAAGCAATTGCACAGGAGTGACAGGCCTCACGAACCTTGAGCCAACGGCATTCTTTGAGTTTCTTCCCCATGACTATTGTCAGTATTTGCTTTTATTTCTCTGGAATGACTCCTGCTAATGGGTTTTCTTTTCTTTATTAGTGTCTTTTCTTGTCTGATGCTTTGAATATGGCCAAAAATTGTCATCTTATTGATGTGCTTTTGAAGTGAGTATATATAGCATTAGCAATGTCATGATTGACTGTCCCACTAATTGTCTGACTGACTGACTGACTGACTGACTGACTGACTGACTGACTGACTGACTGACTGACTGACTGACTGACTGACTGACTGACTGACTGACTGACTGACTGACTGACTGACTGACGGACTGACTGACGGACTGACTGACGGACTGACTGTCTCAAATAACTGACTTATCAATAATGCTTTGATGCTAATTTTTTCTCCTATTCTTCCTCCAGCAATTTTTCAAAGTACGTACCCAGTACCAAAATCCCAAAAGACGACACTGAATTGATCATTCTAGTCTTGTTAAATCAAGGTACGAAAATTTGCACTTGTCGGGTCAAAATCCTCTTAGACTTGTTAGTAGGGGAATTCTGAATTTTTTCCAAGGTCAGGGAATTTTGATTTTCGTTAGTGAATTTTTGCAATAGACCTCATTGGCTTGGGGTAATGTTGTCCCATCTCAGACCATGTGTCATTCTCTTGAGAATAAAATTCTTTGTTTGAGTTGTATCCATATTCATGTATCTTCTCATGCGCAACCGTTAAACAATGAAATGATACTCTGGGGAATGACACGTGGTCTGAAATGGGACAACATTACACCCAAGCCAATGAGGTCTATTTACCCAAAAGTCAGGTAATTTCTTTCAGCCTTCAAAAAAAATTGTTATAAATTCGGAATTTTTAGTTGGGCTTCCTGTGGTTGAACTACAATTTTTCATAGATAAGTGTACAGTGTGGTCAGTGAAAAATGGTTTGTGGTCAGGGAAAAGTCGGGAAATTTTATTTTCCAGATAAGTGGAAACCCTGTAGTCTCATGTGGCCAGTCATCATGTCCAGCCTTGAGCAGCCATTATTTGTTAGCCCTACAGCCTCTTGTCCCATTGTACATTGTATGCAGTAATATTAATGTGTTTTTTATCCAGCAATGACTCACATTCAGAAGGTTGGTGATCAGACTGATGCATTTGAACAACATGTAAAAGATAACAGTGGGGTATGTTGACATTTGTATATATTATTAACAGTAAGAAACTATTTGCAGAAAAGTTGTTTTGACTGTGGCTTTAGTCACTGAATCTTATTTAAAAAAAGCCTTTTTGAGACCAAAACTAGGTTAAAATAATATTTATAAAGTCTTGTTTTATAGTATTATAATAATAAGTTCTTATTTAGCCCATTTCACAACCGTCTCAATGTGCTTTACAATAGACCCTTTTCGAATATGGCGTCAATGACGTCAAACGAGGAGTCCTATAATGTCCCAGATGTTATGAGTGATAATGATTGTGTTTTGAAATTCGGGGCATTCAAGTCCCAGATGCTGCTAGTGAAAATCATTGGGTTATGACATCAAGGACATTCTCCTCGTTTGACGTCATAGGCGCCATATTTGAAGAGGGTCTATTGTGACCAGGGAAACTTCATATCAACCAATACAGTTAGGGAAAAGTCAGAGTGAATTCTGTATCTTATCAAGGTCAGGGAATTTTGACTTTGGTCAGTGAATTTTTGTAATTTACCCAAAAGTTGGAAATTTCTGTCAGCCTCAAAAAAAATCAATTCAGAATTTTTAGTTGGGCTTCCTGTGGTAGAATTACCATTTTTCGTCAAATAAGTGCACAGGGAAAGGGAAAAGTCTGGGAATTTTATATTTTCAGATGAATAAGAACCGTGGATAAGGACTTGGGTTATTTGATTGATTTGGTTATTGTGATTTCAGAGGTGTGATGCACTGAAGCTGAAGGGCAATGGTTTCTTCAATGCTAAGAAATACAACAAAGCATGTTCATTTTACAGTCAGGCCATCAAGTTAAGGTACAGTCAACTCTTAGAACTCTACAATTCTGCACTAAAAGTGACAAGCATGAAAAGAGTGTGAAAAGCAGCACGCTCGAATGCCGCTCAATTTGGAGGACAAGACATTAGGTTCCAATTCTCAGGAGATTGAGTTTCTTTTGTTTTGCTCTCCAAATTGAGCTGCTTTGGCATCACGTGAAAGAGTCTATAGATCAAGCTCTTCCACAGGAAGCCCAAGTGTGGACATTTTGGAACGTGTTGTCTCTTATTCTTTTAAAAATTGTTTATAGGCCTTTTGATGCTGTCCTGTATGGAAATAGAGCACAAAGCTACCTAAGTGCTGCAAAATATAGGTATGTCAGATGAGTGATCAATATATTTGATTTTCAATTATAGACTTTAATGTGAGGTTTTCTTATAGTATGATAGTTACACTCCTTTTTGTGATTGCCTTCTTGCTACAGGGAAGCTCTCTCGGATGCAAGAAGGGCCATCTGTTTGAATCCGTCTTGGGAAAAGGTACTTTTTGAATGATATAAGATTTGAAGAGACCATGGTCTCTTGGATACATTTATTACTAACTTGAAAATACATAGGGGACAAAACATCAATGTGTTAACAGCATACAGAATCATGATATTTAACTATTAAAGCACAGACACAGGATGTGATTATTGCAACGTCGCAAACATTAAAGATCGCACTGTGTGACCACTGGTGCAACCAGGCATGCGATGTTGGATGCAATGTTGCAAATTAAAGTAAAAATGAGTTATACTTTTGTGACATCTCACTTGACAAACCAAACCGTTTAAACACAACGTTGCATGGGTGGTCGCACAGTGTGATCTTTAATTTTTGCAGCGTTGCATGCATACCTTTAGTATGCAGAATAGCATTACAAATTTTGTGAAAAATATATAGAAAATTATACAGAATTGTTAATTTTGTATAATAAGGTAAATAATGATACTATTTAAAATATATCAGTAACATGCTCATCGTATCTGCTTGTGTTTTATTAGGGGTATTTTCGTTATGCTAAGGCTTATTACCACCTGGGCTTCCACGACAAGGCCATTGCAATCAATCTACAGGCACAGAAGAGGTGCAGCAAGACGACAGAGCTGGTCCAACAAGCAGTCTTGTTTACTAAAGGTAATACAAACAAACATCAGTACCCTGAAACAGCTTCTGGGCTGATCTAAGACAAAAAAAAAAAGACCCTGATGGCAGGGTACAGTTGTCTACCTGGGCTGGGTGGATCCAGGGACAAGGGGGGTGGGGAGGGTCCTAGGGTGCTCTAGCTTGAGCCATCCTATGTGGAAAAGGAGTGATCAATAATAAAATAAGTGGACTGTTATTTGGTTTTTAATATTTCTGATGTATCATACTTTCGAGGCCCTCGTTTTCTTTTTCATTGTTTTTCGAAAACAGTGATTGGCTGCCTAAATGTACAGTGAATGCCATTTTGGAAAAAGCTAAATCAAAAATCATCGAAAATATCCACAATGTACTATGTATCTCTTCTCTTTCCATTTCAGACAGAAGCTGTAGTCCATCACCCCAACCTTCTATTAAACGGCAGCGTATATCCAGTGTTGAAATACAAGGCTCATCTTCCATTTCTGATGATGAGGAAGGAGAATACTCCGATTTACCTGAGTTAATAGATGATTATAGTGGTTAGTAGAATTTGTTTGGTTGAAAAACTTGTGGTACAGAAGCGTACCCCCTAGGCTCAATTAATGATTTTATTATTCGAATATTGAGTTCATTATTCACTCTGAGTTTTCATTAACAAATCTGAAGACTCCAAACTTCACATTCATTTCACAATCAAAATTCTAAGTGATTGCCTTTCTCTTGTCTTCTCTTCTCTTCTCCTTTCCTCTCTTTTCTTGTCCTCTCTTCTCTTCTTTTCTTTTCTCTCTATCCATCCTTTTTTTAATTTTCCCCCTTGTGATTATTTCAGAAGATGAACTGGATGAACCAGGTCCTTCATCAAAGAAAGACGAACCTTGTGTCACCAATAAAACATCAAGGAATACAACTATGAAATCAGACGACAACATGAACTGCAAAAGAGTGCAGTGTTTGTGCAGCCATTGCAGTCCAAGAAATACATTGAATATGAGAATGAAGAGAACATCTGACACTATGCATAATCACCCTGAAGATGACGATAATGATTGTAATAATAAATATAGACACAATAAGAAAACTGTATTCAAACTTGTTCAAGAAAGAAGACCTAGTCATTCAAAAACCAAGGCAGATGAAGCCTGCGCATCATCGAATATTCACCGCCAGCAAACACATCACGATGATGAGGGATGTTGTATGAATTGTGAAGTCTCATGGACAAAATATGATAAAGATATGAAAACGACGTCTGCGTCTTACCGGGCCCAATCATTAAGATCTTCAATTAATCACCATTATATGCCTGATGATGGTGATGATACTAGAGACTTCAAGACTCAAGGGGACAGTAACACTAGTGATGATCAGATGAGGTCTCAGAACACACAGACTATGAAGGATTCACATTCTTCAAGTGTGCTGTCGAGAGATAATGAATGTGATTCTAGTCCTAGTACATTGAACATGACGCTGGACAACTCTAAACCTTTCGATGTGGTATCTAGTAATGATCACATGTGCGGGGATTGTGATGGATGTGAATGTGAAAGTTGTTCAATCAGCTTTGATACACAGGAAAAGAACAGCTTTTCAGGTGAGCAGAATCGGGAAAAAAGACCTGTCTTTATCTGTTTAATAACCATTATCATCAAGATGTGACTATCAAAGCTTGAAGTGTCATTCACAAATTTGCATTTCGATGGGCGTCAATTAGAATTCTGGGAGCAATTTCTTATTTCACCATGCGAAGTTTGAAGAAAAAAAATATGGGAAACGTTTTTGCCCGAGGATTGTCCTTAAGGGCTCGAAAGTAAAAGAAATCTGCGAAAAACTAGACCAAATTGACATGTTTGTATAACAAGTACTTTGATCGATGGCTGTCAAAATGCTTTTTTCCAAACAAGAAAACAAACTAACTGGTCGCACTTCAATTTTAACGGTTGTAACAGGGCTCGAAATAGGGGCCTGCCAATGGCCAAAAGCCAGGCCTCAAACTCAAGGTTTGATACCGAGACCATATAACCACATGATAGACTAACCAACTAACCAAGTAATAAGATATAAGTACTGTATATGAAAAATAACTATGCTGAAAGGGAATTAAACATTTTGAAAGGATCCAAAATAAAACAATGATGAAAAAATAAAAAAGTTATTTACCATCCTGAACTCAAGGTTTGGCAGGCAAAAATAACGGTGAACTGCCAAATCGAAAATAAAAATAATAAAAAGGCAGGCAAAATTTACTGGACTGGCAGGCTATGATTGTTTCCTATTTCGAGCCCTGTTGTAATAATCCTAATAAAGATTTATTATTGTTATTAATTTTATTATGATTCTTATTATCATCATCATCATCATTGTTTTTATTAGGTGGTGTTCTAGGTGTCGTGCAGTCTAACAATGATACCAATGATGATATGGATGGCAGTCATTCTAGAGACGTTGATGACGATGAGCATGAATGCACATGTGGATTATGCTCTGTTAATGGTGATGATGATGATGAATGGGAAGACATAGATGATAATGATGATGATGATACAGACATGGGTAAGAATTTCATTTTATAGATGCATTGACTTCAAAATCCTTCAAATTTTATTGATACCCTAAAAAAAATCCCTGCCGATCTAAGTCAAGGCAAAGGCTGAGGGCACATTTTTTTTTCTATCCAAACCAACTTCAGGATGGTAAATAACTTTTTTATTTTTTCATCATGTTTTATTTTGGATCATTTCAAAATGTTTAATTCCCTCTCAGCATAGTTATTTTTTATATACTTATATCATATTACTTGGTTAGCTATTAGTCTATCACATAGTCAAGGACCGCGGAGCAGGGGGGGCTGGGGGGCTATAGCCCCCCCAATAATGGGAGTATGCCCCCAAACCCCCTAGGTCTTCCAGTATTTTTTTGGTCGTAAACCCCCCCCCAAAGAAAAAAAAATTATTAGCCCCCCAATAAAAATTATGCTCCGCGGTCCCTGATGGTTATGTGATCTTGGTATCATTTCAATTGCTTATCTCATGTGTAGATAGATATTCATAGCAGTGTAGCTAGTCTGTGTTTAGGAGTCATTTGTTATTCAGTTTTGTTACCCACCCACCCTCATGGTGGGCAAGGAGGTTGTTTGTTTTACACAGTCATAGTCCGTCTAGTTGTTGAATAAACCTCCTTTTTGCCAAACTGAGTGGCATGTGTTGCCTGTTGTGGTTCAGAATATTTATTGTAATAATTTCATCGTTTCTGAAATCTGGGAATTGGTTAATTTTGTTGCTTAGAAATCCGTTATCCAATGCGTGCATGCAGATGATATCAGGATACCAGACGGCAGGCAGATAATAAGAAAATAACACCTGCTCAAACAGCCAATCAGAACACATGATTTTTAGGATACAGGACCAGAAAAAACTTTCATGTAATGTATACTCTCTGATTTTACAGATTTATCAGACCTACCAGATTTAGATGAACCTTCAGATGATGATGATGATGATGACGAGGATGGTGATGATGAAGAAGATGAGGATAATGAGGATGATGATGACGATGAGGGTTACCTTTTCAACCCTTTCTTTCCTATGTTCGGGTCTATGATGCCCCCTTCACCTTTACCACCACCGGTTAGTCATCCTTCTTAATAGACCATTTTCAAGATGCCCGAGCGCTTTCAAAAATATCGCAGGCACAGACATGATCTCGAGGCATTTTCAGGCAGAGTCAATAGTTCAAGCGATCTTGCCCGAAAATGCCTCCTTTTCATGTCTGCGTCTGCGATATTTTTGAAAGCGCTCGCGCATCTCAAAAATGGTCTATTGGTCTTTCTTTGTGATTGAATACAAACTTAACAGGGCTGTTCAGCTCAAACAAAAAAAATTGCTTGTTGTTCAGACTGCCAACAAACACAAAATCTGAAGAATAAGAAATATTCTCTTGAGAATAAGATTCTTTGGTTGAGTTGTATCCATATTCTGTGTCTTCTCATGCACAACCATTAAACAAAGAAATGATATTCTAGGGAATAACACATGGTCTGAAATGGAAAACATTACATCCAAGCCATTAAAAAGATCTATAGAGTCTTCAAGTGTGACATCATGAAAAAATAATTTTGGCTTTAACAATTTTCAATCTCCAAATGCGATAGAACCATTCGGCTCAGCTCATAAAATTATGAACCGAGTCAAAAATGCAGTGGTTTGTATGGGGAAATTATATATTCAAATGGCCATATCTCAGCTGCTGTTTGACAGATTCTCTTCAAACTTGGTGTGTAAACGTCTTTTTTGATTGTCTATCGCAATTGGGAACCAAAAATATGATACAGCGAAAAATATTCTTTTTGATGTCATCACTTGAGGACTCTATTGGAGTGTAGTACTTTTGTTCCATAAAGAAAAACATGTTCAATTATTCTTAAAAGACTGATTTTACCAAGAACTATTTTATATAAATTCATGACTAATTTTTGTTTTATTTTTGTGTATTCTACAGCTCATTTTTGGAAGTGAAATGCTTCTTTTAGCTCTAATACGCCAAGTAAGTAGACTTTCTTTAAAAAATCTTTTTACCAATTGTTTGAATCGCTCTTCCCTAACTGTTGGGTTTTAAATCAGCTGATAAAAGTCTTTAAAATTCATTATCCACTCCAAATAGTGGTCAAACATTGACCATCGCGTGCTGTCAGCCAGAAGGAATCCTATTGAAAACTTCTGATTCAGCTGATGATGAACACTCAGTACAAAACAGGAAATGGCACTTTTTTTAAGCTGACATTACTTACAAATGCATGTAATATATTTCAAGCTTAGTGAGCAACATGCAACAAAACCGTCACCAATTTATGTAATAAAGATATGTATTTCACAGTATAGTATTTCACAGTATGGTACAATCATATATACATTTCATTCATTCATCATATGCATACCATGTTTATCGTATATTTCCTTAGACATTTCTGTGACTGTAGCATATACAGTACGTTTGTCACAATATACCCACACTAACGAACTTACTCGCCATTAGAGTCTCACGTAGCTCAGTGGCAGAGCGCCTAACTAGCATACGGAGGGTCGTGGGTTCAATTCCCATCTGGGGCTCAGAATTTTTTTTCTGAGTATTTCACAGTATGGTACGATCATATATACATTTCAAAGATATGTATTAAAAAACCATTTATTTTTTTATTTATTTATTTTTTAACTTTTTTTTAAAAAAAAAACGTCCCTAACCCTTTTTTTTTTTTTTTTTTTTTTTTTTTTTTGAAATGGCTGTACATTATAATGATTGGTGTTGTATATTTAGTTCATAGAAGACCACTCAGAGTTCCAGTCAGAAGATACTCCGTCAGGTGCCCTGCCTGAAGTGATTGAATCACTCATCAAAAAGAAAGTCACTAAGGAAGTACTTGGTAAGATACTGTTTGATATCAGTAACAATGGAACCCAACATTATCTTGGATGAGAGACTAATATGGAAATACCTTCAAATTTTATTTGATACTCTGAAACAACCTCTGGGCTGATCTAAGTCAGGGCATGGCTAACTCACAGATCGAATTAGGATTTCGCGGGTTAGGTTTTATGGAGGGAGGAGAACCTTGAGAAACACTCTTGAATCAAGGGAGAGACCTAACGTGCTCTACTCAACAATTTTCAGTGTGCAATTTTCGAGTTAAGATCTTTTAAATGAAAACCTTTGTGCATATTTGAAGTGTTCAATAGTCGTCATATCAACGTGTTACGTCATATTTTTATTCTCATAGATGTAATCGGCTAACACGTTGCTATGAGTGTTTCCACCCAATTCAAATATTTTGAGAATAAGATTCTTTGTCTTTAGTATTTCGATATAATGTGAAAAAAGTTTGGAACAAAAGTTCGTATTCCCAGAGGTTTTGAATTGGGCAGAAACCTACATATCAGCGTGTTAGCCGATTAGGTCTATTCCAATCTTTACCATAACTTGTAAATTTCTCGAGCGCTGATTGGCTGAGAGCCATGTTCGATAAGAGGACAGACCGATAAGATGACCAATCGCTCGCGCACGTAGCTAGCGCGCGCTTGAAACAGTTTTTTCTTTAACAAAGTTAACAAATCGAAGTGATATTTCCATGGTCTGTACTCCTATCGAACATAGAAATGACGCCAGAAATGATCCAAACTTTGCAGTGCAAACCACTCGCTGCGCTCGTGGTTCCACTTGAGTTTGGATCATATCTGACGTCATTTCTATGTTCAATAGGAGTACAGACCATGGAAAAGTCACTTCGATTTGTTAACTTTACTTTATGGCCTTTGGTCTTCTGGGTCAACTTACGGTCATATATTAGTCACAAAGTTTTTCAGGGTCATTTTTGTTAGACAGTGTATATGCAAGTTCAAAAACCCTTTTTAGCCTCCTTAATATGAATGTTATCTAAATGGTGTGATGTTATGATTCAGACTCTTCCTCATCGTGCTGTATATGTCAGAATGATTACGCACTTGACGAGATGATCACATGTTTACCTTGTGATCACGTGTACCATGGTCCCTGTATCACCACATGGCTCAAAATGGTAAGTCAACAGACCTATATGAGTGCCGTAATGTTTTCCCATTTCAGACCATGTGTCATCTCTTTATTTACTGGTAACGCTTGTATAGGATAGGATTTTAGCATCCTACCCCCCCCCCCCCCCCCCAAAAAAAAAAAAAAAAGAAAAAGAAAAAAAAAGAAAAAGAAATCCTGGATCCGCCCTTGTATTCCAAAAGATTTTTGGGTTAGAATGTTTTTCAGAGCTGGTTTTGACAATTATTTTTCGTTTCTGCAGCATGCAACATGCCCAACTTGTCGAGATGTGCTGCCCCACTAAATACAGAAAGGAAGAAGAAGAAAAACCCAGAAAAAATACTGTCTGCAAAGAGTAAAAAACGTTTTTGTTGATGCAGATAAAAAAAGGAGAAAATTCTCCAGATTATCAAGATACTGTTTTCCTTGTCCCGGTTGTAAGGGTGGATTATACATACTGTTCAGGATCTGTGGAGATAGCAATAGACCATCTGAACAAAGTCATAGTCTTACCTAAGATTTATAGAATTCTGATTGGTTAGTATTACCTCAACTCGACCAATTACTGAGGTTTCGGCTTTCTTAGTCACAGGGTTAGGTAACCTGGCCCTTTTTCTCTGATTGGCTGATACCGCTCAGCTCAACCAATCACAGTGGTTTCTGTTATCTCCTAGGTAACATAGTCCTAGTTCACTGATTGGTTATTTAATACTGCAATTTCAATGTAGGTGACATGTTTCTAGATTCCTGATTGGCTAATATTTGGGCCTTCTTAGCCAATCAATGGGGTTTAAACAGTATTAAGTATAAGCGTAGTTAAATGGTTTGGATCACCCAGTCCGTTATTGTGCCAGGCCTTCTACGGAGTACAAAAGACCCCTTGCATGTGACATCAGAGCAGCTCAATTTGGAGGAAAAAACAAAAGAATTTTAATCTCCTGAGCAATGGAAACCTACTGTTTTTGTCCTCCAAATTAAGCTGCCTTTTCGTCGCGTGCAAGGGGTTTATAATTGTTTCCTTTTGACATTAAGGCTGACCTTACATGGTACCAGTCGATTTTTTAAGCGTTCAAATATTTGATCAGTACATACCATTTACATGGAACCCGTTCCCAAATTTGCACAGCTAAACATTTAATTTTTAGTTCAGATAGCACGGAACGCCTAAACATGCACCTTTTGGAAGGGTTAATATTCGTCCGATGCCATTTAAGGCTAGCATAAAATGCATAATCGCATGGTCTTAAAGGGTAAGATAACTCAGTTGTTAGTCAAAAACAAAAAGAACAAAAAACAAATAGTTCCTGTTAAACAGAAATTCATAGATTTATATAGTTTTGATCAACTTATTTATAATTCAAAATTAATTATATATTTTCCCTAACGAAATGCTTTAAAGCAATGATTATGATAGTTCCAGTTAAAGGGGATGCCGACGTTGTTAGTTTTGATGGAAAAGCAATAGATATTTACTGGAAATAAAGTTAACTTGTTAAATTTGTTAATACTTTTTTTCGGGCTGCCTTGCCTTGCCTTGGCAATGGAGGATCCTGGAATTTGTTGAGAGGAGGTCCAAACGCCGAGAGGGATAGTCCAAACGTTGAGAGGGGGGTCCAAACGTTGAGAGGGGGGTCCAAATGTATACCTCATACAAAATTTACTTCAAACCTGTGGGGAAACTAAATTTTAGGATGAAACTAACAATGGAACCTTAGAGGTATGACATAGGGTCTGGACCCCTCTGACCCTACCCCTGGATCCGCCCTTGCTTGGATGTATCAGTTGACCAGAAAACAGTCAGGAAAATCGACCCAAATAACAAGAAAACCAAGCACGATTTGACCAACACAAGGTGAGACAGAGAAGGACTGGGGAACAAACACACCACAGGGATCCCAATAATATGGGTTATTTTGGTGGTGGTTGTAGGGGGGAATTAGAGCATTGGCTTTTACCAATTATCCGTGATTGAAGATGATGATGATAATATTTATATGAATATTATAATATTACTTCTTGTTCAAAATGGATGTTTCAATATTTCAGTATAAATACTGTTTTTCAATTGGACTCGCTTCCATTACACACATTACCTTTATAGATGGTCCTGAAAGGGGGGGGGGGGGGGGGGTATCCAATTTCTCAGCCCAAAATTGTGCAAAATCCACACACATGGATACACTACTACCACGTCCAGGGACCACACAGCACCTTAAAAAGTGGTGGGGCTATATAAGAGACTAGTACGGGGGAAAAGGAAAAAGTGGTATAGGGTGCTAGAGGTTTTGCACCATCACGTAACGGCAGCCATGTTGGCAGGAACAGTACAATCGTTTTACATGAGAAGGAATTCATTTCCTGAGAAGAAAGGGATTTTAATGTTCTGTCATCTAATCACAGGCAGCCCAAGGTGTATTATGGGCTCCGACACGTAATGGTGCAAAATCGCTCACATGCAATCAGAACTTGATACAAGCTAAACACTGAATATTCCTTTATCGAAAATACCATAATATTCCATCATTGTCAGAGCTATATGTAATGATGAAATAATATCTTTGAATATCTTTTTGTACAAACATCAAAAACTATCAAAGCCATCAATCAATTATAACTTGTAGATACTAGTTGTATTAGTATTCGTCATTTAGTGTTGATAGTAGACTCGTCTGATTACTATCGGAAGCAAATATCCTTGCTTTTTGCCAGGATGTTTTCAAAGATAGACTTTGAGATTTAATGAATTGAACATCATTCATCTGTTTCCGGTATGTATTCGAAGGTGGACTCTGAGATGACTTTTCTGCGTAAATGCCTTGAGACAATACGAACATTCATATGGCTTTTCACTAGTATGTATTCGAAGGTGGTCTTTGAGATGATTTTTCTTTCTAAATGCCTTGTGACAAAGCGAACATTCATGTGGCTTTTCACCGGTATGTATTCGTAAATGATCACCAAGAGCACCTTTCTGTGCAAATGCCTTGCCACAAACCGAACACTCAAATGGCTTTTCACCAGTATGTGTTCGTAAATGAACATTGAGATTACTTTTCAATGCAAATGCCTTATTACAATATGAACATTCATATGGTTTTTCACCAGTATGTACTCGTACATGAACATCAAGATGGCTTTTCTGGTCAAATTTTCTACTGCAAGAAGGGCAGTTATGAATGTTGACTTTACTCTGCTGAGGGTGTACAGATTGTACAAGTTCCTTCCTTCGTTTCATCTTAGTAATTATGGTACATAAAGACTCGTCCATCTCAAAGTCTTCACTAACTTCATCAAGGTTATTGTCAACATCAGGGTTATTCAATGTGTTCTGCTCATTGACCTCAATCGTATCATCATCGCTTACTTCTTGTTTTATTTCATTGCTTTTGTTCTCTCTATTTTCCATTTGTCTTTCATTGTCAACATACATTGAGGTACATTGATTGACAGAGTCGTAGTCTTCAGTCTGTGTAGCCACACTGCACAGTTCATTTGGTACATCTGGCACATCACTGGTCCGTACTTGGAGTATGATGTTCTGAAATGACAAGAAGTGAAAAAAAATAGAAACATACCTGTTCTATAACCAGTTGTGATAAAAAGGTAAATTTTAAATAAGAAAGATCACTTACTGACGTTTCGGACGCTAGTCCTTCCTTGGAGTAAAAAAATTTACTTTTTTTATCACAACTATTTCATTAGAAACACTGACGCAGCCCACACTAGCTTACCACTAGTTATCATCTCTGTTCTATAACCAAGCCTATGGGCTGAATTCTAAACTGGAGGGTTTGATTTCCAATAGGATAGACCTGTACACAAAATATCTGGTTACAACTAGACTAAGTCAAGTCTATAGTCAGTAAAATATATTTTGTATATCTTTGGCTCATTTTCAATTTAACTTTTTTTCTAAAGAGCCAAAAAAGAGGTCCAAATCTCAATAACTACGCCACATTGTAGGCTCAGAATAATGGATCAGTCAATAGAAACCACTGCACCCAACCCCCGGGGAAGGCCAGGGAAAGTAACATTTGCTTTGTGTTAAGTGACAAGTTTTCCCCAGGCCTCGGGGGCAAGATTGCGGAACCTTATGTTTTCCCCTACTGGGAGAAACCATTGCAGTCATCACAGGTAGCCCAAGCTGGGTTTCTGTGGTTTCCTCTTATAAGGCAATGTATGGCGATTTTTCGAAAAAAATTAAAAATCAGTAAATCACACAAATAAATGTCCCTACTAGCTTGTGTGTCGTGTTTTGCTTTGATTCTCTGTGAAGTTTCAGGTCATTTGCAGCAATATTGAGCGAGTATTGTGGTGGAGTATCCCTCGTATATAGATTGTAAAAGATGAAGTTGCAGAGTAGAGATGAGGGCAGTGAACAGCAGAGCAGGGTAGGGCAATATAGGGTAGCATCAGGTACAATGGGGTAGGGCAGAATATGGCAGGGCCAGGCAGGGTAATAGCTGAGATTAAATGAATTTGTGAGTTAACTTACGTCAGAGCAAGATGAATTTGTGGGCCATCTGTGTTCTCCAGTCTTGATGTTGTAATAAAAAATTATGTCTCCTGATTTATATGCATATCCAAACCAATCTGACTCTGTTTCACCTGAGTCTATTTCTCCTCTCTTTATGTGGTCAACTGACTCCATCTGCATACTGAAATAAATATCAAATCATTTTTTTTAGCAAACAGTGATTTTAAAGACCATGGGATTTTTTACATTGTGAATCTAAAAACCGTGGGTACTTAGAAATATTTCAAGAATGTTTCTTAACCAATCAGAAACGTTATTCTTATCTTTCCATCGTCTTGTGGTTAGAGAGTCATTTCTGATTGGCCAAAGAACAATAAACATTCCTGGAATATTTCTAGGTGCCCACGTTTTTTTGATTCGCACTATAATAGCCAGCTGACCTGAGAAAAAAAATTTAGCCAATCAGAATCGAGAAAATTTTAAAAGCTGAGGTGTCATCCTTTATTAGCCCGCCGACTCGGGAAATAGTCACTTTTTTATCTATTTTCCCACTCATGTAGTTATGAATGTCATCCTAAATGTATGTAAAATATCAAAAACCCGTACTGAAAATCTAGATTTACCTCAAAGACAATTTTCGCAGGCTTCATGACACCTCAGTTTTGCAGTGATGTTATTTCTATGTCACTATTTCAGATCAGCTGGAGGGGGTCAGAGTATTCATCCCTACAGATGAAAGATAATTTCATCATTCTGAAATTCTATGACTGGGGTCACATGAGAGCACTTGTAAACCCCTTACAGCTCAGCTAATCAAAATATGTCCCCTATCCCCCCTAAATCTGCCACTGTAAATGTCTGACTGTTGTCTGACTGCAGAGAAAAGAAAGCAGATACCAGAAGGGAGATGGGGCTGGTAATTTAAAACCTATTCTATCTTTTTATCTTGGGCTCCCTGTGGATAAAACAAAATGGCTTCCTTAGCTTCTTGCAGCTTTGTCCAGCTATTTGAATCGTGAGGGGAGTAAACCAGCCATGAACCTAAAATGATGCCAAACTAGCCGATAAAACTGGGTTCTTATACTGTACTTTGAATTATCCTTGCATATTTAGAGCGGTTTTCGTATGAGTGGGAAACATACGGTACTGACTTGCAGCACATACAAATGACTCAAAATATATCCTTTATATATCCATTATATATACACAAATATCTACTAAACAACCCAATACATCATTCCTGACTTACCTGACGTATCAGTTGACCTGAAAAACAGTCAGGAAAATCAATCCAAATAACAAGAAAACCAAGCACGATTTGATCAACACAAGGTGAGACAGAGAAGGACTGGGGAATAAACACACCACAGGGATCCCAATGATACGGGTTATTTTGGTGGTGTGGGGGGAAGGGGGAGGGGGAAATCAGTTCACTGGCTTTTCCATTTCTCTGTAATAGACAGAGTTTACTTTTTGTACTTGCATATCTGCTTTTTCTTGGCTTATGATCTGAAAAATGGCTTCGTTCCTCCCAGAAGATCTTTGCTTCTGCAGTGTCCAAGTCTTGATTGCAGTCCTAGTTGCAGTTGGACTTGTGTTTCTTCTAAAGTCATTCTTACCCCGGGCAAAAGTGAGCGACTTCCACAAAAAATATGTCCTCATTACTGGCTGTGATACTGGTTTTGGTAAAACAACAGCTATTCTTCTAGATAAGTTAGGATTCCATGTCATTGCTACATGCCTGACGAAGCAAGGTAAAGAACAGATCCAAGAAGCATGCAGCGATCGTTTGTTCAGTACAGTCATGGATGTTACCGATTCAAGGCAAATTCAGAATGTCTACGAGGAGGTTAAGAAGCTTATACCAGACGATAGAGGTGAGTCTCGACAGCTTTTACTTGTAATATGTGTTTATATACATACTGAGAACGTAGCTAGGCCGAAATATTTGCAGAGGAGTTTAAGGAAGATCAGCAGCTGAAAGGAGTTATATTTAAGCGTAAATACGTTATAATTATTTGCTTTGGGCGATCGGCATATTATGTTACAGTTCATGGCGTGACATTACGGCACACCAAAATATCATCAGTATACTAGTCGTTGCATGCATATCGCAAGTGTATTGCTGCTAATCTATGTGGAATCTAATCCTACAGATGATTTATCCATGGTAATTATGTCTCTTCGTGTCGTTCAAGTACGTTCGTGAGCATCCTTTCTGCGCATCCTTCCTGAGCGCGTGAACTTTTCAAATGATCAATATAACATAATATAACCCGTGCTGATATTGTATTATTCATTAGACTATATGAGACATAGCTTAGAGGTTATCGGCACAACACCCTTGAAAGAATTCATTCATAAACAAGAACTAACTTTACCGTTTGCCCACATAATACGATCTTCTGACAGCTGGGTTTCACTAGACGTCATTTCATGTCTCGTGCAGAATGTTCATCACAAGTTTTCAATAGAATTCTTTCTGGCTGACAGCACATGGTGGTTAGTGTTTGACCACCATTTGGAGCACATAATGAGAATCAAAGACTTTTATCAGCTGATTGAAAACTTATTTTAAAAAACTGACATTTATAGAGGAGAAAAACAAAAGATAGGGTCAACCAAGTCCACCAACCATCACAAAGCGTGCTTCACACTAGCGTCCTACTTAGACGCTCTTAGGGTCGTCACGCAATACTTCTCTCCCCACGTGGACGGAACTCGAGAAAACATGGAATTCGAAAAATATGTATTGTGAGGAATGGAGTGGAGTGAAAAGTGGAGTATTTGTGAGTATATGAAATCACTTTTGCATTTGCATAAAAAAACTGCGTAGCAATGGTCTATTGTTCAAATATTCCTCCAGACTGCTTTGCGCGCTCTGTCAGCTGCTGATTCAAGGCTTAGAAGTTTATATTGAACAGTGTTTTTAGCGATGCAGATACTTAACCATTAGTGAGATTCAGTCATTCAGAGATAATCGGCAGTATTCTCTCTTGTAGTAGTGGGCATATCCGTGAGTCGTCTCCGCATTGAGACCTTTGATTGAAACTTCTTCGTATACTTCGTATATCTTCGTATCCAAGCTCTGTACATATTTAAGTGTATAGACAGGAAAGACACGTAGAAAAACACATAGAAAAAGACATATAATACGTGCGAATGGCACAACACTGTATGATGTCACCCCGGGGGGACTCCCTATTGAAAGAGGGTGGGGATGCTCGCCGAAAATCTTAAAAATGGACCCTAAAAGGGACCTGTGTTGTCAGTTTATGGGCGTGGCAGGGATAAAATTCTACCCCTAAGAGGGACCAAGCAAAAACGTATCCAAGGCTGCGTTTCTCGATTTAATTTATTAACATCGAACGCCTTCTGCTCGTATGAGTTTATGACGACGTCGTCATATACAAACATCGTTGAAAAGAAGCATTGTTGTTGCTGTTTATTTTAAAACCCCTAAAAGGGACCACAAAACTCAGCTGGTGGGCATTCTCGTTTATAACACCCTAAGCGGGACCGAAACCTCGATTTCAACCCCTAAAAGGGACTGCGAGCATCCCCGTCCCTTCGACCTCCGAGTCCCCCCTCCCCCCGGGGGTGTCACGCGTTCGTTTGTGGTGATGAACAATATGTTGTAGTTTTGTTTTTACCCACCCCACCCCCTATATTTTAGTAACTGAAGTTTTGTTTCCCCACACCACCCCCCTCAATTCTAAAAATAAAAATTTTTCGAACGAGTCCACGTTTTTTGAGTCCATGTTATCTGAGTTCATGTTTTCTCGAGTCCAGTCCAGTCCATGTTTTAGTCATTGCCTTAGCTACTTAAGTAAAGTAGCACCTGAATGTTTTTTCTAAGGGAAGAGGTCAAAACAATAGTCCAAAATAGGGACCCGTTTTTATTCATTTAGGTGGTGGGTACCGGTTCATACCCCCTCCCCTTCAGAAGCCTATCAAAATGCTCAGTACTGGATGTCTATAGTGACCATTTCTATGCACAAACATGTTTTCTAGCATACACTGAGACGGACAGTTCATTTACTTCTCTGATCTGACTTTTAGTTTTGGAGATATTTGAAGACAAAGTCTAAGATTTTACTTCCAGAGGTGGTGGGTACCGGGTGATACCACCCCACCCCCCTAAATCGGGTCCCTATTGCGGACAATTGTTTTGACCTTTTCCCTAAGGAAAACGAGGAAATCACTGATTGATTGATTGATATATATGATTCTCTTATTCATCTACTTATATCTTATCTGCAGGTTTATGGGCAGTGGTGAATAATGCAGGTTACATGATCCTAGGACCCTTAGAATGGTTCAAACTGGAAGAATACAAGAGAATGGCAGACGTTAACCTTTGGGGTCTGATTGACGTGACTAAAACATTCCTGCCATTGGTGAAGAAGGCTAAAGGACGAATAGTGAACATTTGTAGTCTGGCAGGTAGGTTGAATGTGAACGTCAACCGTGGGAAGTGGGGATGGAATAATTTGATTATCAAATATTCAGTCATATCACCTAAGAGTGACCTTAAACGAAACGGAGGGGGGGGGGGGGGGAGGGGAGGCATAGTCAATTTATTTCACTTCGAAATCTTGCCCAATTTTTCCGATTGTTAATTCGACGAGACAAAAGTTCGACGACTGAACTCGGCCTTTTATGTTTGTTTGTTCCAGGTCGTGTAAGCTTAGCTGGGTTTTCACCTTACTGCGTCACTAAGTTTGGAGTCGAGGCCTTCTCTGACGCCTTACGTAGAGAGATGGTCACGTGGGATGTCAAGGTTTGTATCATGAACCCCCACGGTTTTCAGACACCGCTCTGGAAGGAAATCACTGGCAATAAAATCATGTCACTATGGAATGACCTGAGCGATGAGATGAGGGAGGAATATGGAGAAGAATTCCTCAAAAACCGTAAGTGACGTTATATGTACTCATGTATGGCGTAGTTGATTACCACTTGCCTCTCACCCCTGTGGTGGCCGCGTGTTCGAGCCGCGGCTCGGCCTGGATCAATGATATTGATGTATTATTTATATAGCGCCATTTCTATATGAATGCTCAAAAGCGCTTTCTTATGTGAATACGTTGAGATTGTATGATGTGTTCATTCCTCCCTTGCCACTATGGTTTTTCTTTTCGTTTCTCCGGTTTTCCTTCCACCATAAAAACAATATGTGAGTTGAGTGTCGGCGTATGTTTTAAATATAAAATGTAGTTGTAATGCGTGTGGAGCGAACATCAAGGAAGGGCCCCGTACGGCCGGGAGTGAGATAGATGGTTAAGTTGTAAAACATATTAAAGGGTTTTTTTTCTTTCCGTGGTACTGCATGCTGTAGACTTGCTTCAAGTCGTTCACTCTCTTTTCCCCTCCCTTTTCATGGATGTAAAGAAAATTTGGCGCGCGCTAAGCGCGAGCGTATTACCACCGAGGAAGTTGCGAGTGGACCACTTGTTTCCCTTCCCAGGGATTCGATTTACGTTTCGCGCCAAAAATGTAGGCAATCTCGGTTGATTGTCTGTTTGATATGATTTATTCACCGACGGAAAAACCCGTCGGTAAATTTGGCGCGAAGCAGAGATGAAAAGTCCTCAGTCCCGGCAAAAAATTTAAAAAGAATAAAAAAAATAAAAAAAAAGAAAGGGACAGAGGACTTTGGGAAAGTCAATGCATGCTATTGAAACGCCATTCGCATGGATTAGACTTTTTCTAGCTTAGGTTGTATCCATATTCATTTGTCTTCTCATGCGCAACCGTTAAACAAAGAAATGACACTCTCGGGAATGACACGTCGTTTGAAATGGGGACACATGACGCCTAATAAGCTAAAGAGGTGTATTGACATGGGGTTTGCTTTTAAGAGCAGTTATTTATGCCTTTTTCCCTGTTCTTTGGCACGGTTTAGATCGTCAGCGTCTGGAAACATACTGGAAGAACGCCTCAACCGATACAGATGCCGTCCCCATCGCTGTGATTGATGCTATAACATCACGTGACCCGAAAACTCGTTACGTGGTTGGTGAAAACGCATCATCCTTCGCTTTAATAGCACTGTTGCCTACGTCACTTCAGGATTATATCTTGAAAGGCAGTTAATTTCATTCATTTTTTTTTCCTTTTTTTTTCTTTTATGAAATCCTCTTTTTTGATTATTATTGAAAGGTAACTTTGTTTTGACTGTAGCATGTAACCTGTTTAGATCTATGGGTGCTTAACACCCGGTATGTGTCATTGCGGTCGGAAAGTTCCAGGGAACCGTCGGTCTTCTGA
Organism: Anthopleura sola; assembly: GCA_023349425.1. Taxonomy (NCBI): domain Eukaryota; kingdom Metazoa; phylum Cnidaria; class Anthozoa; order Actiniaria; family Actiniidae; genus Anthopleura; species Anthopleura sola. Next base: position 4,947,835 of record JALHLI010000020.1, on the reverse strand, counting down.
TTTAGATAATCAACTTTTCCCGGCATTTCGGTTCTTCCGGTAGACGCGTGTACCATTTGTTGCAAGTCAAAGTTTCCCGCTCTTTACGGTTAGTAGACGCGCGAATCTCCAACCAGTAGGATTGGTTTTAATGGTAAGCACCCACGATCTGTAACTTCTCGAGACTGCGCGCGGAGCTAAAATTAGATTTTCAAATAATTATCATAGGGCACGGCGTTGTGCTCCCTTACTTCTTTTGTAAAAGCTGATTCGTCATTGGATAATTCTATTTGATGCTCAGAACATTTTAGTTTTAAAATGCTTCAGGTATAAAGACGGCTCTGCTGAATATGATTACCGGGTTGCTTATGGCAAACCAGTCTAAAACTACGTTCATTCGGTTTTTTCCCTGCGTCGCAAAATGGAAAAATTGCGCAACACTAGTACGTCATATGGCCCTCATTGGTTCAGAGCCCTACACCATGGTAACTCTACTACTTTCCTCCAATCAGGTTATGTCAGTTTGATAGACTGAGTATATACGCAGAGTCGCATGAGTTTAAACACGAAATATTACAAGCGTTGTTCGGTGTAGCCATTCCTTCGGGGCTCGTCAAAGTTATTGTGTAGGTGTCAAGTCGAAGGAATGTCACATATTCTGGTCAATTACAATACACGCATCAAGCATTCCGCGCTAAGCGCATACTCAGGGGATTAAAAAGCGAGATAATATTTGTGGGAAAACATACGGTACTGATCATGACTTGTAGCACATACAAATGACTCGAAATATATCCACTATATATCCATTATATATCCACAAATATCTACTAAACAACCCAATACATCATTCCTGACTTACCTGACGTATCAGTTGACCAGAAAACAGTCAGGAAAATCAACCCACATAACAAGAAAACCAAGCACGATTTGATCAACACAAGGTGAGACAGAGAAGGACTGGTGAACAAACACACCACAGGGATCCCAATAATATGGGTTATTTTGGTGGTGTGGGGGAGGGGAGGGGGAAATCAGTTCACTGATTTTCCATTTATCTGTGATTAAAGATGATAATGATAATAATAACATGAATATAATGTTGTTACTTCCTTTTCAAAATGGATGCTTCGACTCAGAAAAAAATCGAGTTAGAATGATAGTTAGAAAGTAACCTTTTGGTTGATTTTTTAAGATTTTAACCATTAATTTTTTGGTATAAATCAATACTGCTTCTCCATTTTCTCTCTCTTTATGTGGTCACCCGCCTCCATTTGCATACTAAAATGAATATTATTATTATACATTTTACTCACTATCTCGCTTCTGATTGGCCAAGAGCCCTCAGCCAATCCCCTGTGAACTCGACATGATAAATGTATTATCTGTTGGTTTTACCTACAGATAATACATTTATCATGTCGAGTTCAAAGTTTACAATTGTGAAAATGAAAATACGTTTGCTATTTTTTCGAAAGCAGAATTAAATCTTTATTCTTAGTTTACAAGATGTCTAATAAAACAATTATTGAATTCGGTTTTCGCATGATATCGTATATATCAAGACCTCGGCCGTCTTATCAGCCTCAACCTAAGGCTTAACATGTTTTTAATACAGGGGAACCCAAAAGGAACACTTTGGTGTGAAACGATAAAGGGTATATAGGATTGGCGAGTGGGCGAGCTCTTGCACAGGCAACCCAGTGAACGCTTCAAGAGCGTCTAGTTTATTGTCTTTCTCGGATCCACATACATTTTCTTATAATAACGTACAGACACAGAGCTTAGAATACCTTTGATTCTGATTGGTCGAACAATCACTTATCACTCTCTCTTAGACAGAGTTTACTGTAACCTAAGTTTCTACTTGCATATCTGCTTTTTCTTGGCTTATGATCTGAAAAATGGCTTCGTTCCTCCCAGAAGATCTGTGCTTCAGCAGTGTCCAAGTCTTGATTGCAGTCCTAACTGCTGTCGGACTTGTGTTTCTTCTAAAGTCATTCTTACCCCGGGCAAAAGTGAGCGACTTCCACAAGAAATATGTCCTCATTACTGGCTGTGATACTGGTTTTGGTAAAACAACAGCTATTCTTCTAGATAAGTTAGGATTCCATGTCATCGCTACATGCCTGACGAAGCAAGGTAAAGAACAGATCCAAGAAGCATGCAGCGATCGTTTGTTCAGTACAATCATGGATGTTACCGATTCAAGGCAAATTCAGAATGTCTACGAAGAGGTTAAGAAGCTTATACCAGCCGATAGAGGTGAGTCTCGACAGCTTACTTGCAATATGTGTTTATATACATACTGAGAATTAACTTTTGCAGGGCCGTAGCTAGGCCGAAATATTTGCAGAGGATTTTAAGGAAGACCAGCAGCTGAAAGGAGTTATATTTAAGCGTAAATACGTTATAATTATTTGCTTTGGGCGATGGGCATATTATGTTACAGTTCATGGCGTGACATTACGGCACACCAAAATATCATCAGTATACTAGTCGTTGCATGCATATTGCAAGTGAAGTGCTGCTAATCTATGTGTAATCTAATCCTACAGATGATTTATCCACGGTAATTATGTCTCTTCGTGTCGTTCAAGGACGTTCGCGAGCATCCTTTCTGCGCATCCTTGCTTGCTGAGCGCGTGAGCTTTTCAAATGATCAATATAACATAATATAACCCGTACTGATATTGTATTATTTATTAGACTATATGAGACATAGCTTAGAGGTTATCGGCACAACCCCCTTGAAAGAATTCGTTCATAAACAAGAACTAACTTGGCCGTTCGCCCACATAGTACGATCTTCAAGTAGCTGGGTTTCACTTGACGTCATTTCCTGTCTCGTGCAGAATGTTCATCAGCTGAATCACAAGTTTTCAATAGAATTCTTTCTGGCTGACAGCACATGGTGGTTAGTGTTTGACCACCATTTGGAGCAGATAATGAGATTCAAAGACTTTTATCAACTGATTGAAACCCAGCTATTGAACATATAAAGAAACTGACATTTACAGACGAGAAAAACAAAAGATAGGGTCAACCAAAACGTTTCAAGTCCACCAACCATCACAAAGCGTGCTTCACCACTGCCCTCCTACGCAGACGCTCTTAGGGTCGTCACGCAATACTTCTCTCCCCACGAACTTGGCTATGACTAAAAGTGGACTGGACTGGAATCGAGAAAAAAATGGACTCAGATAACATGGACTCAGAAAACATGGACTGGTTCGAAAAATATGTATTTTTAGAATGAAGGTGGGTGGTGTGGGGAAACAAAACTTCAGTTACTAAAAATATACATGTTATCTGAGTCCATGTTTTCTCGAGTCCAGTCCAGTCCATGTTTTAGTCATTGCCTTAGCTACTTAAGTAAAGTAGCACCTGAATGTTTTTCTAAGGAAAACGAGGAAATCACTGATTGATTGATTGATTGATATATATGATTCTCTTATTCATCTATTTATATCTTACCTCCAGGTTTATGGGCAGTGGTGAATAATGCAGGTTACATGATCCTAGGACCCTTAGAATGGTTCAAACTGGACGAATACAAGAGAATGGCAGACGTTAACCTTTGGGGTCTGATTGACGTGACTAAAACATTCCTGCCATTGGTGAAGAAGGCTAAAGGACGAATAGTAAATTTCTCCAGTGTAGCAGGTAGGTTGAATGTGAACGTGAAAATAAATATAAATATTTAGTCATATCTCCTAAGAGGGGCCTTAAAACGGAGGGGGGAGGGGAGGTATAGTCAATTTATTTCACTTCGAAACATGGGGAAATGTTAACGCTGCCAATTTTTTCCGAGCTCTGGACTCATGTGTAAAGCGTTGGAATGGGAATCCTTCCGATACCGATCGATTTTTGACTCCGACTTTACGACAAGTGAAAGCAGGATATCAGAAGCAGAAGCGAACAGCCAATCACAGTACTCTTCTCCAGGCTCTCCGGGTCCAATGCAAGTGAAAATCAGCCTTTACCCCCTAAAGCTGCGCAGAACCGAGAGAAGTTGAAACAACAGGGATGCGTACGGCGGAGCCGAGCGAGGGAGGAAGGGGGAGGGGGGGGGGGGGCCTGTTTTCCCTAGAAGAAGCACGTAGACCAAACTTAACTGTCTTATTTTGTGGTTCTCGGCGTTTTCTTAACCGCTCTCTTCAAGACACTTCAAGACAAAAGTTCGACGACTGAACTGGGCGTTTTATTTTTGTTTGTTCCAGGTCTTGTAGGCGTAGCTGGGGCTGCACCTTACTGCGTCACTAAGTTTGGAGTCGAGGCCTTCTCTGATGCCTTACGTAGAGAGATGGTCACGTGGGATGTCAAGGTTTGTATCCTGGAGCCCCACACTTTTCAGACACCGCTCTGGAAGGAAATCGCTAGCAAAAAAATCATGTCATTATGGAATGACCTGAGCGATGAGATGAGGGAGGAATATGGAGAAGAATTCCTCAAAAACTGTAAGTGAAAAACGTTATATGTACTCTTGTATGGTGTAGTTATTTACCACTTGCCTCTCACCCCTGTGGTGGCCGCGTGTTCGAGCCCCGGCTCGGCCTGGATCAATGATATTGATGTATTATTTATATAGCGCCATTTCTATGTGAATACTCAAAGGCGATTACTTATGTGAGTGCGTTGAGATTATTTGATGTGTTCATCCCTCCCTTGCCGCTATGGTTTTTCTCCGGGTTCTCCGGTAAAACAATATATGTAGGTTGAGTTTATGCCTTTTTCCCTGTTCTTTGGCACGGTTTAGATCGTCAGCGGCTGGAAACATACTGGAAGAACGCCTCAACTGATACAGATGCCGTCCCCAACGCTGTGATTGATGCACTAACATCCCGCGACCCGAAAACTCGGTACCTAGTTGGTCAAAAAGCCCCATCCTTCGCTTTCATGGCACTGTTTCCTACGTCACTTCAGGATTATGTCTTGAAAAGCAAATAATTTCATTCGATTTTCTTTTTCTTTTTTTTCTTTTATGAAATCCTCTTTTTTGATTATTATTGAAAGGTAACTTTGTTTTGAATGTAACATGTAACCTGTTTAGATCTATGGGTGCTTAACACCCGGTATGTGTCATTCCGGTCGGAAAGTTCCAGGAAACCGTCGGTCTTCTGAATTAGGTATTCAACTTTTCCCGGCATTTCGGTTCTTCCGGTAGACGCGTGTACCATTTGTCGCAAGTCAAACTGGTTTCCCGCTCTTTACGTTTGGTAGACGCGCGAATCTCCAACCAGTAGGATTGGTTTTAATGGTAAGCACCCACGATCTGTAACTTCTCGAGACTGCGCGCGGAGCTAAAATTAGATTTTCAAATAATTATCATAGGGTACGGCGTTGTGCTCCCTTACTTCTTTTGTAAAAGTTGATTCGTCATTGGATAATTCTATTTGATGCTCAGAACATTTTAGTTTTAAAATGCTTCAGGCATAAAGACGGCTGACTAAATTTTCCGAAAGCTCTGCCGAATATAATTACTGGGTTGCCTATGGCAATCCAATTTAAAATTACGTACCTTCGTTTTTTCCCTGCGTTGCAAAATGGAAAAATTGCGCAACACTATTACGTCATATGGCCCTCAGATCCCTGCACCATGGTAACCGTCTACTACTTTCCTCCAATCAGGTTATGTCAGTGTGATAGACTGAGTAGATACGCAGAGTCGCATGAAATAGACCTCGTCGGCTTGGGTGTAATGTTGTCCCATTTCAGACCACGTCTCATTCTCTTGAGAATAAGATTCTTTGTTTGAGTTGTATCCATATTCATGTACCTTCTCATGCGCAACCGTTAAACAATGAAATGATACTCTGGGGAATGACACGTGGTCTGAAATGGGACAACATTACACCCAAGCCGATGAGGTTTATTTAACACGAAATATTACAAGCGTTGTTCGGTGTATCCATTCCTTCGGGGCTCGTCAAATTTATTGTGTAGGTGTCCTATCGAAGGAATGTCACATATTCTGGTCAATTTCAATACACGCATCAAGCATTCCGCGCTACTGCTCTAAGCGCATGCTCAGGGGATTAAAAAGTGAAATAATATTTTGTAAAATTAAATATGCAATATTTTGTTAATTTGACTCAAAATTCGCTTAACCGCGGTATGTGATCTTGACAAGAATAATACAATGTCGTTTCATACGGGGATGCTCCACCCGGACTCTCGACCCCTTACCCTTTGATATACCAAATTTCAGCAAAAAATTACCCCTTTTACATACTTTTTTTGCCTTAAAAGGTACCCCCTTTCATATGCTTTTGAAGAAAAACTACCCCTTTTTATACCAAAACTCACAAATTTCCGCTCTTTTCTAAGCCTGCGGCCTGAGGAAGGTACCCTTTTCGGTCGGAGCATCCCCGTATAGTCAATTATAGGGAATAAAATAATAAGTAACAGACAGATAACTTTGAAAAATTAGCAAAGAAGAAAATGAATACCAAATTTGAAAAGAAATATTGGCTAGTCCCTGAAAGAATCTTGAGGATCATGCAGCCTTGTTTGTCTTCTCAGTGAGGTCAAGATTAGGAGTCATTTTTAAGCTAGTTAAAACACGCGTAACACAACGCTGTTCTCTCCCGACAAGGTTGCATCTGTATTTCTACTACTAAGGGAAAGAGATCTATCTAGACACTGTATTACAAGATATCAAATAAAAGCGTCCTATTGTGCAAAGTACAGCGGGACTTTTTGTAAGCCTTTGTTACTTATCTGAGCCGTACGATTCCAATCCAAAGCAACCCAGTGAACGATTATTGGACGTGAAAATTGACATGAGCGTATTTTAATAATTAATAATCATTGACCTAGAATCAATTTTCAACCAATCAGAGCGCTCACCTCATGAAACAAATTCTTAGACGGAACAACAGTTCTACATTGTGGCCGTGACCTCACTTTCTGGTTGCATGTGCTTTATCTTGACTTGTGATCTGAAAATGGATTCTTTCCTCCCAGGAGATCTGTGCTTAGTCAGTGTCCAAGTCTTGATTGCAGTCCTAGCTGCTGTTGGACTTGTGTTTCTTCTAAAGTCATTCTTACCCCGGGCAAAAGTGAGCGACTTCCACAAAAAATATGTCCTCATTACTGGCTGTGATACTGGTTTTGGTAAAACAACAGCTATTCTTCTAGATCATTTAGGATTCCATGTCATTGCTACATGCCTGACGAAGCAAGGTAAAGAACAGATCCAAGAAGCATGCAGCGATCGTTTGTTCAGCACAGTCATGGATGTTACCGATTCAAGGCAAATTCAGAATGTCTACGAAGAGGTTAAGAAGCTTATTCCAGACAATAGAGGTGAGAAACGGCAGCTTTAGATAGAATTTGTGTACATATGCATGACGGTTGAGAATAAAGCTTTTGCATGGCCGTAGCCAGAAATGTTTCCCGAGCCACTTGAGGACAATTCAAAAAAAGTTAAGGCTATAGAACTTATTCATTGGTCTTTTAGTTTGATCTTTGAGGACTGAGGAATGAGGATTAAATCAGGGAAAGCCTAAGAATTTCTAGGGAAAACGGGATTCACGCTCTGTCGTGATTCGAAAAATCAGTAATGGCTCTTTTTCAGCCGCGAAGCGTTGAAGCGATATTGTAGTGCTCCTGAATATGCAAATATGTCACGCCCTCGCCAACTCACTAAAATACAAGGCGGAGCACCAAATAACCTATCGAGTTGATTTTTCATGGCTTGATTACGTCATTCTATTGTCTGTACGACATTACGACTAACATACTGCGTGTACCACCACAGGGTTCCCGCGCGCTTGATTTCAAAGCAAAACCTGCAAATGCATAGAAAATATCGCTAACCTGACAACAGCGGCAACGACGTAGTCAAAGATGGACCAACAAGTATTTTTTTCTTATTTTTGAAAAGCGAAAAGTACGTTTAATCTATGATGACTGAAAGCACACAAGTCGTGTCAAAAGTGAACTTTTAGACTTAAGCTTTTCGACCGAATAAAGATTTAAGCTTGCTTACTTTGTGACTGAAAACTGTGAGAAAAAATGACCTGTAGACCAGAAAAACCTGATTAAAATGCAAAAATAATCTTTCAGGTCCGTAGAAAACACTTGATAGAACGTAAATTCATTTATGTTAAAGGGGCACTTGAATGAAAACGCCTCATATTTTGAAAGTCCGAATAGTTCAAGTATTTAAGAATAATATGACTCAATCATGATTATGAAAACCAGATTTGGAAACATTTTAGCCTGGGAGCCACTTGCAGTTGAGAAATTTTGGTTTAAAAACTAAAAGAACAATAGGGTTGAGTAAATGACGTCATTTACTCACAATTTAGATGCTGAAAAAAATATATAATTTCTATCCGCAAATTTTGACTGTGAAGAAAATATGTTGCTTGGCTACTATTGGGGCCATATAGATAAGTTTAACCAAGTTTCAAGGCATTTCCAATGTTCATCGATTTTCATCCAAGTGCCCCTTTAATTACGATTTCGTTTAAAAGTCGACGAAATGTATGTAAAACACTGGACAAGGTCATGATAGTAAGCATTAAGCAAATGCGCTGATATATAAGCATTTTTTCGTGTTTATTTTAATTGATCTGCTCTGATCTGATTTATTTTCCGGGATCCTATCCCCTATTGCAACCCTGTTTCTAGCCTCAGGTTATCGATAATTGTGAATGATGCTGGTAACATGACCAATAGCTATATAGAACATCATTTTTTTATTCATTATCCAGGTTTATGGGCAGTGGTGAATAATGCTGGCTACATAACCATTGCACCCTTAGAATGGTTCAAACTGGAAGAATACAAGAGAATGGCAGACGTTAACCTTTGGGGTCTGATTGACGTGACTAAAACATTCCTGCCATTGGTGAAGAAGGCTAAAGGACGAATAGTGAACATGTGTAGTCTAGCAGGTAGGTTGAATGTGAACGTGAACCGTGGGAAGTGGGGATGGAATAATTTAATTATCAAATATTCAGTCATATCTCCTAAGAGGGACCTTACACTGAATGGAGGGGGGAGGGGAGGCATAGTCAATTTATTTCACTTCGAAATTTAGCCCAATTTCTCCGAGCCATGTGTAAAGCGTTCGAATGAAAACCAGGATATCAGAAGCAGAAGCGAACAGCCAATCACAGTACTCTTCTCCAGGCCCTCCGGGTCCAATGCAAGTGAAAATCATCAGCCTTTACCCCCTAAAGCTGCACAGAACCGAGAGAAATTGAAACAGCAGAGATGCGTACAGCGGAGCCGAGCGAGGGGGGAAGGGGGGGCTGTTTTCCCTAGAAGAGGAACGTACGTGTCTTATTTGGAAGTTTTCGGCGTTTTCTTAACAGCTCGTTTTAAAGGCACTTAGATTAATTCGACGAGACAAAAGTTCGACGACTGAACTCGGCCTATTATGTTTGTTTGTTCCAGGTCGTGTAAGCTTACCTGGGTTTTCACCTTACTGCGTCACTAAGTTTGGAATCGAGGCTTTCTCTGACGCCTTACGTAGAGAGATGGTCACGTGGGATGTCAGGGTTTGTATCGTGGAGCCCCACGCTTTTCAGACACCGCTCTGGAAGGAAATCGCTAGCAAAAAAATCATGTCACTATGGAATGACCTGAGCGATGAGATGAGGGAGGAATATGGAGAAGAATTCCTCAAAAACTGTAAGTGAAAAACGTTGTATGTACTCTTGTATGGCGTAGTTGTTTACCACTCGCCTCTCACCCCTGTGGTGGCCGCGTGTTCGAGCCGCGGCTCGGCCTGGATCAATGATACTTAAGTATTCTTTATATAGCGCTATTTCTATATGAATACTCAAAGGCGCTTACATATGTGAGTGCGTTGAGTTTGTTTGATGTCTTCATTCCTCCCTTGCCGCTATGGTTTTTCTTTTCGTTTCTCCGGTTTTCCTCCCACCATAAAAACTATATGTGAGTTTCTTTACGTGGTACTGCATGCTGTAGACTTCCTTCTCGTCGTCCACTCTCTTTTCCTCTCCCTGTTCATGGATGTAAAGAAAATTTGGCGCGCGCGAAGCGCGAGCGTATTACGAGCGACGAAGTTGCGAGTGGACGACTTGTTTCCCTTCCCAGGAATTCGATTTCCGTTTCTCGCCAAAAATGTAGCCAATCTCGGTTGATTGTCTGTTTGATATGATTTATTCACCGACGGAAAAACCCGTCGGTAAATTTGGCGCGAAGTAGAGATGAGAAGTTCTCAGTCCCGCAGGCAAGAAAAAAAAAGAAAGGGACAGAGGACTTTTGTAAAGTCTATGCATGCTATTGAAACGCTATTCGCATGGATTAGACTTTTTCTAGCTTAACTTGTATCCATATTCATGTGTCTTCTCATGAGCAATCGTTAAACAAAGAAATGACACTCTAGGGAATGACACGTCGTTTGAAATGGGGACCCATGACGCCTGAGCTAAAGAGGTGTATTGACATGGGGTTTGCTTTTAAGAGAAGTTATTTATGCCTTTTCCCTGTTCTTTGGCACGGTTTAGATCGTCAGCGTCTGGAAACATACTGGAAGAACTCCTCAACCGATACAGATGCCGTCCCCATCGCTGTGATTGATGCTATAACATCACGTGACCCGAAAACTCGTTACGTGGTTGGTGATAAAGTACCATACTTCACTTTCATAGCACTGTTGCCTACGTCACTTCAGGATTATATCTTGAAAGGCAGATAATTTCATTCAATTTTTTTTCCTTTTTTTTCTTTTATGAAATCCTCTTTTTTGATTATTATTGAAAGGTAACTTTGTTTTGAATGTAACATGTAACCTGTTTAGATCTATGGGTGCTTAACACCCGGTATGTGTCATTCCGGTCGGAAAGTTCCAGGAAACCGTCGGTCTTCCAATTGAGGTAATCAATTTTTTCCCGCTCTTTTCGGTTCTTCCGGTAGACGCGTGTACCATTTGTCGCAAGTCAAACTGGTTTCCCGCTGTTTACGTTTGGTAGAAGCGCGAATCTCCAACCAGTAGAATTGGTTTTAATGGTAAGCACCCACGATCTGTAACTTCTCGAGACTGCGCGCGGAGCTAAAATTAGATTTTCAAATAATTATCATAGGGCACGGCGTTTTGCTCCCTTACTTCTTTTGTAAAAGCTGATTCGTGATTGGATAATTCTATTTGATGCTCAGAACATTTTAGTTTTACAATGCTTCAGGTATAAAGACGGCTCTGCTGAATATGATTACCGGGTTGCTTATGGCAAACCAGTCCAAAACTACGTACCTTCGTTTTTCTCCCTGCGTCGCAAAATGGAAAAATTGCGCAACACTATTACGTCATATGGCCCTCATTGGTTCAGAGCCCTACACCATGGTAACTCTACTACTTTCCTCCAATCAGGTTATGTCAGTTTGATAGACTGAGTAGATACGCAGAGTCGCATGAGATTAAACACGAAATATTACAAGCGTTCGGTGTAGCCATTCCTTCGGGGCTCGTCAAAGTTTATATTGTGTAGGTGTCAAGTCAAAGGAATGTAACACATTCTAGTCAATTACAATACACGCATCAAGCGTTCCCCGCTACTGCTCTAAGCGCATGCGCAGGGGATTAAAAAGTGAGATAATATTTGTGGGAAAACATACGGTACTGATCATGACTTGTAGCACATACAAATGACTCGAAATATATCCACTATATATCCATTATATATCCACAAATATCTACTAAACAACCCAATACATCATTCCTGACTTACCTGACGTATCAGTTGACATGAAAAACAGTCAGGAAAATCAACCCAAATAACAAGAAAACCAAGCACGATTTGACCAACACAAGGTGAGACAGAGAAGGACTGGGGAACAAACACATCACAGGGATCCCAATGATATGGGTTATTTTGGTGGTGTGGGGGTAGGGGTAGGGGGAGGGGGAATCAGTTCACTTGCTTTTCCATTTATCTGTGATTAAAGATGATAATGATAATAATAACATGAATATAATGTTGTTACTTCCTTTTCAAAATGGATGCTTCGACTCAGAAAAAATCGAGTTAGAATGATAGTTAGAAAGTAACCTTTTGGTTGATTTTTTAAGATTGTAACCATGTTTTTGGTCTAAATCAATACTGCTTCTCCATTTTCTCTCTCTTTATGTGGTCACCCGCCTCCATTTGCATACTAAAATGAATATTATTATCATACATTTCACTCACTATCTCGCTTCTGATTGGCCAAGAGCCCTCAGCCAATCCCCTGTGAACTCGACATGATAAATGTATTATCTGTTGGTTTTACCTACAGATAATACATTTATCATGTCGAGTTCAAAGTTTACAATTGTGAAAATGTAAATACGTTTGCTATTTTTTCGAAAGCAGAATTAAATCTTTATTCTTAGTTTACAAGATGTCTAATAAAACAATTATTGAATTCGGGTTTCGCATGATATCGTATATATCAAGACCTCGGCCGTCTTATCAGCCTCAACCTAAGGCTTAAAATGTTTTTAATGCAGGGGAACCCAAAAGGAACACTTTGGTGTGAAATAATAAAAGGGTATATAGGATTGGCGAGTGGGTGAGCTCTTGCACAGGCAACCCAGTGAACGCTTCAAGAGCGTCTAGTTTATTGTCTTTCTCGGATCCACATACATTTTCTTATAATAACGTACAGACACAGAGCTTAGAATACCTTTGATTCTGATTGGTCGAACAATCACTTATCACTCTCTCTTAGTGTTGTGGGGGGACAAATTAGTTCTAGTGGCACACTTTCCAAACTCGCTTCTTGAGTCGACTTTAGGTTCGGTTTATCTATGACAACTATAGTTTACTTGACCTTTTCGTCGGCTGGGTTTACAAGCGGTAAAAACTACACACAAAAAAAACATAAATATTACAAGATAAACTAAAACACTACAGCAAATAAAATGTCTACTTACAATCGTGCCGTAATGGGGAAAAAGAGAGAAAGAACACTAGCAAACTCTAATAACATAGGCGAAAAGTCCCAAATTAACTGACTTGCCGTAAAAACACTGACACGAGGAGTCCACGTGATGTGCCCGAGGCACAGGAAGCCCAAGGGTCACTTGACGTGCCCAAACATACCGCCGCCCTTGAGATGACCAGGTGTCGTCTCAAAAAAAAGGGAAGGGTAACTTAAAACTTAACTACTACACTATCAACAAAACAATTGTTCCTTTGAAAGGTTCAGTGTTCAAACTTGTGCAGCCTCCAGATCACTTTCTAGGAGGCACAGCTTCTGGATCGGGCGTAGGAGCTCTCCACTCTTTGTCTTGACTTTGGCCGTACGAACGATGCCATCTGCTCCAGGGTAGGTTTCCAACACACGTCCAAGCTTCCAATGTCCTCTGGGAACCGTGTGGTCTACAAGAAGCACGAGGGCATTTTTCATAAGGTTGGGCTGGACTTTATGCCATTTACTCCTAGTTTGTAGAGAGGGTATGTACTCCTTTAGCCATCTCCTCCAGAACAGGTCCGCCAAGTACTGGATCTGTTTCCACTTCTTTCTGTGGTATAGATCGTTGTCGTCGAATACCCCTGGCGGAAGGCAGATGGACGTTCTTTGCATCAGAAAATGAGCTGGTGTAAGGGCCTGTAGGTCATTGGGATCTTCGGAGTTAGCTGTCAAGGCTCTTCCGTTGAGAATCCTTTCAATCTCAGTCAAGAGGGTTTGGAGAGCCGGGTCTGTCAGGGTGCGTTGGCCAATTGTTGCCTTTAGAACATTCTTTGCGCTCCGGACCATTCTTTCCCAAACACCGGACATGCTGGATGCGGTGGGGGGTTGGAAAATCCATCTGCAGCCACGCTGGACAAGCTCTCGCTCAATCTGACGGTTCCATTCCTCTAGGCTCTCTCTAAGCTCGCGCTCAGCGCCGACGAAGTTGGTACCTCTGTCGCATCTGATCTGAGTCACTTCACCTCTTCGGTTGATGAATCTTCTTAAGCACAGTATGAAGTCGTCAGCGTCAAGCGAGTTGACGAGTTCCAGGTGGACACTTCTAGTGTTCAAGCACGTGAATAAGCAGCACCATCGTTTAGCAGTGCCTCTTCCGTGCTTTACATGCAGCGGGCCAAAAAGGTCCATACCAGTGTAGCTGAATGGAGGTTCGAAGGCGGTCGTCCGATCTGCGGGCAGCGGTGCCATCTGCTGTGTGATAGGCGCAGCGTTAATCTTCTTGCATGTAATGCAGTGGTGGAGGATGGAGCGGATGAGAATCCTTGCACCAGGGATCCAAAACTGCTCTCTGACCTTTGCTAACACGTGTTCTCGGCCCAAATGACCGATCGAGAAGTGTGTGTGTCGTACTATAAGGGATGATACGTGGTGTTCTTTAGGAAGGATGATCTGCTGTGTTGTGTCACCAGTGATGGGGGCGCCCTTGACTCGCCCGTTGACTCTGAGTACCTCATGTTTGTCGAGCACTGGGTTTAGGTTGGCAATTTTGCTTCTAGGTCCAACAGCTCCCTTTGCTTGAAGGTCAGCTTTCTCGCTTTCGTAGGCTGAGCTTTGGATAATTCTGGCGATGGCAGAGGTAGCCTCTTGATAATCCTGTGGGGTTAGTTCTCCTGTGGGAACAGTTTATACGATCTCGAATGAACTTCGTAAAGCGTAAAAGCCATGCAATCTTTCGCCTCAGCGTGTTCCACAGGGAACAGTCCTTTATCATCTTCTGGATGTGGTTCATTGGTTGGTTGGTGGCGTCTGGTTTGGGGCCTTCATCCTTCACCTTGGCCGACACAGCATTCACGATGACGTTCTTCCTTCCTTCCCCTTTGACCTCTAGCATTTCTTCTGGAACGTCGGCAACATCACAGTTGGGCCAGCACGTTTCAGGCATCCACAGAAAGTCCGGGCCGTGCAACCAACGGTGATCCAGCGTTAGTTCCGATGGGTTCTTGCCTCTCGAGGCATCATCAGCAGGGTTCAGCGTACCCGGGACGTGGCTCCATTCTTCTGGCAGCGAGTTTTCCTTTATCTCTTCGATTCTGTTAGCGACAAAGGTCTTGAAGCGGCGCGTTCTGTTCTTCAGGTAGTGTAGGACGATCTCGCTATCCGTCCAGTATCTCGATTCTTGGATGGGGAGGTCTAACTCTTCTCGGAGCATCTTGTTCATCCGCGTCGAGAGAACAGCGGCCTGCAGCTCCAGTCGGGGAATACTGGTAAACTTCAGTGGGGCGTTTCTTGTTTTGCCCATTACAAATGAGCACTGTATGGTGTCGTCAGGGTGTTTGATCCTCAGGTAAGAGACTGTGCCATAGCCCTTCTCGGAAGCGTCCGCGAAGTGGTGCAACTGGAGTTCACACGAGGAGACATCAGTCCCCTCCCGAAAGTAGCAACGTGGGATTCTTACATCTGCGAGTGAAGGCAGGAACTCCTTCCATATTCTCCAGCGTTGCAGCACACTAGGCTCCAGGGGATCATCCCAGCCCGCACCTGTCCTCCACAGATCCTGAACTATCGACTTTGCTGTCAACGTCACTGGGGATGCGAACCCAAGGGGGTCGTAGAGTGAGCAGATGGTGGACAGTATCCCGCGTTTCGTCTCCGGGCGAACTAGGTCTTTGACTTCGAAACCCAGTTCATCTGTTTCGGCGAACCAGCGCACACCGAGTGCCCTCTCGACTGGGAGCTCCTCAAGATCAAGATTAAGTCGAGGGTTGGCTCTCCTCTCCTCGGGGATCAATGATAGGACGCTCTTGCTGTTAGAAGTGAACTTGGTGAGGTTAAAACCTCCACGAGCCAGGATCTCTGTCATTTCAGAGGCGAGTTTACCGGCGGATGCCTCACTGTCGGTTGACGGGAGAGCATCATCCACGTAGAAGTTCCTTTTAACAGCATTAACGGCTTCAGGGCTAAAGTCTTGAGCGTTGTCGCTAGCGGTCCTTTTCAAAACCGAGTTGGCCACACAAGGGGAGGATGCGGCTCCGAAGATGTGCACTTGCATCACGTAGACGTCAGGCGGCTCATCAAGCCCTTTGGTCCACCACAAGAACCGCAGTGCATCTCGATCCTCCTCTCTCACCTTGACTTGGTGGAACATTGCTTCCACATCGGCCGCGAAGGCTACATTGCCTTGACGGAAGCGTAAGAGTACGCCGACGAGATTGTTCGTCATGTCCGGTCCTTGGACGAGGTTCTTATTCAGAGACGTTCCTTCAAATTCAGAAGCTGCGTCAAATACTACTCGCACCTTCCCGGGCTTGTTGGGGTTGGTGACTGGGTGGTGCGGAAGGTACCAGCAGCGGTCACTCTCGTGCGCAGCTTCTTCAGGGCTCAGTTTCCGCGCGTAGCCCTTCTCCACGTATTCTTTGATTACATCGCGGTACTTAGTTGCCATCTCGCGGTTCTCCGGGTTTATCAGGCGACGCTTCAAGGACTCTAGACGTTTCTCGGCCATGAGCCTGTTGTTTGGTAGGCGGGTGTTGTTGTGTCTCCACAACAGGCCGACTTCATAGTGTCCTTGTTTGAAACTGGTCGTGTCTTCGATTATCCCGAGGGCGAGTTTGTCATCTTCCGATAGTGGGCCCTCGGTCTTTGTAGTCGTACCTAGACTCTCCAGGGACCAGAACTGTTCGATCTGCTTGTCCAGCTTCTGGTCTATTGATATGTAGTTCAGATTGGCCTCGTGCTGCTTGGTGTCGAGGGGTCCAGCGACGCTCCATCCCAGCAGATGTCGGAATCCAAACAAACCGTCCTTTGGGTCCTCTGGGGGTCTTACTTCCAGCTGTACGTGCGCACTTGGTACGTCGTTTCCAATGATAACTGAAACACGAGGAACGTCGACCCTTGGAAACTGCAAGTCCCTGAGGTGAGGGTACTGCCATACATCAATGTTTTCAGGTAGCTTTCTTTGAGACTGGTTCAAACTGGGTAGGACATAAGCGCCTTCCACGATGATGTCCTCACCACAGCCGTCCGCGGCGGTGACTGTAAACTTTACCCGTTGTGACTTCTGGGGAACGTGGCTGTTTGTTATAGTGTTTATCTGTATTTCAGTTGGGACTCCTTGGATGTCCAGTTGGTCAACTAGCTCTTGATCTATCAGAGAATCAGTACAACCATTGTCCATGAACGCGTAGGTAGACGTAGAATTACCTGGCTCTGACGTAACTATAACCGGAACCACGTTCAACAAGACGGGTGTCTTTTCTGTGGACGCTCCGTGACTGCCGACAGAAGGCGAGGTGGTGGTCGCGTTCGTCTTCTTCGCTTCTTTACTGTAAGTGGCAGTTTCATCCGCATTACGAGCAGGTGTCTTCTCTGTAGATGTTCTGGTGGACTCGTTGACTGTACGAGTAGATTTATTGCTTGGGGTCTTGCGATCCTCATGCAGGATGTCCAAGTGGCGTCCCGAGCAACGTTTACAAGAAGGTGGCTCAGGGCAGCTACCTGACCCATGACCGGGTCTTTGTAAGCCACAGTTGAAGCAAAATCCATACGACGCAGCGTACTGCCTTCGCACAGGTGTCTTGTCGCAACTTACTATCATTGGACATTGGGTAAGCTTGTGAGCGCTCCCCTTACAAATGTCACATCGGGTTGATGTCTGGTCGCTTGGTTTCAAAGATGTCGTCGAAATGGTTGATGGCTTCCTTGGCATTTGAACCCTGTCGTTCCGGGATGCCGGCTTGTTTTCCTTTGGGTCTTGTCTCGGCAGGCCAAAGACGGGGTCGTTCTTTATCAAAGCGTGTTTCTTCACGAAGGTGGCAACATCGCTTAGGCGCGCTGCTCGACCCTCTTCATTTATCCGGTAGTTTTCTTGTTGCCACTTGGTAATCATGTCGTTTGGCAGACGGTTGACAATCTTTCTCAAGTTAGTTGCCACACTCACTTCCGTTTCATACTCTCCTCTTAAGACCTTGGTGGCGGCGATGAGTTTATCGCTGAAGTTGAGGAGGGCCACATTGTTCCCGTACCCTATTTTCGGGCCGGATACAAGTTCTTCTATGAAGTGTTGGGCGACTTGAACAGGCCGCCCAAAGCGTTCCTCTAGAATCTGTACAATCGTTTCGTAGGAACATCCTCTGTTTCTTTTCAGAACTTCAAGGGCGTCTCCCGTGAGGAACTTGGGTAGGTATTCTACTCTCTGAGAATCAGTGAGGAGATCACTCTCCAGGTGGTTTTTGATCTGGGCGCGAAAAAAGGGAAACTCTGAAGGTTTTCCGCTGAACTGTGTGGGCCTGATCCCATTCAGTAGCTGGATTTTCCACATCGCGGCAATCGGGTCTTTCGGAGTGGTTCCGTAGTCTACGGCGCTTGTCCTGGCGTAGTCATCTTCACAACTCCTTCGATGTGGTCTGTCTTCCCGTCGTTCGTGGCGTAGGTCATCGTGCAGAAGAGGCGGAGGGGAGCGGCGTGAAGCCACACCCTCTTGTTCACTATGCCTTGCAGCATATCCAGTCGAGGCAGCTCTGTCTTCTCGTGGGGCGGAGATGTAGTCGATAGGCTGGTATATGCTGTCCAACTCGTCTGTATCATCTTCGTACTGGCTTTCAATTCTCCATTCGAGCTCTGCTAGGACAACCTGTTCTTCGAGTTTTCTGATTCCTATTCTTCTGTTCCGCTCATACATCATTCTCGCGATCTCAGCTTCCTCTCTTTCACGCGCTTTCGCGAGTTCTAGCCTTTTTTTCGCCATTAGCATGGCCTTTAGCTTCTCCTTGCTGGGGGTTGACTGTTGAGATCTTTGGGAACCGAAACTCTTAACAGAAAAGTTATCGTCTGGTGGTGGCTCTTGTTGTCGTTCAGTCCGCATTTGCATTCTGCATTCTTGTATGATCTGGGTTACGCTTTCTTTCAGCTCTCGGTATTTCGCCTCTACGAATTCAAGGCGTTTCCTATCCTTTATACCGTTGAGGTACACCGGGTGCAATTCTTCAAAAGACTTCCAAAGCGACATCAGCTTATCAACGTTCCTGATGGCTGATGTTGGGTCCCATGCGGAGTAAACATTGCTTTGTAATTTATGTGTCTCAGCTTCGATATCACGAGCCGCGTTCGCCCACAGGGCGGCCAATCTACGCTGCTCGCTCATCTCTCGTTGGCGGTCAAACTCGTCAAAGTCTATAGCAGTATTTCGGGGTCGCTGTGAACGTAAATTGTATCCGGTAGCTCCTTGATCGTGACCAGTTGCCAGTGGCTCATCAGCCATTGGCCTTGAGAACAAATCTCCAATTGGTGCAGAGAACTGGGGGAAATCGTAGCCGGTTTGTTGACCAATCATCAACCCATTGATTCCAGCGTTGATACCCGTCAAATCCATGTCGTCGTCAGGAAATTGAGCTCCGCGATCCAGATTCCGTCGTTCCGATCCGTCCATTCCATCGTACAAACTCATGGCGAAATCACAACACGAGGCCAGCGAAGGAATTCGACCAAATTCAAGCAAATGTATAGCTCATTTCCACGATTTTTTTACTGTGTTGTGGGGGGACAAATTAGTTCTAGTGGCACACTTTCCAAACTCGCTTCTTGAGTCGACTTTAGGTTCGGTTTATCTATGACAACTATAGTTTACTTGACCTTTTCGTCGGCTGGGTTTACAAGCGGTAAAAACTACACACAAAAAAAAACATAAATATTACAAGATAAACTAAAACACTACAGCAAATAAAATGTCTACTTACAATCGTGCCGTAATGGGGAAAAAGAGAGAAAGAACACTAGCAAACTCTAATAACATAGGCGAAAAGTCCCAAATTAACTGACTTGCCGTAAAAACACTGACACGAGGAGTCCACGTGATGTGCCCGAGGCACAGGAAGCCCAAGGGTCACTTGACGTGCCCAAACACTTAGACAGAGTTTACTGTAACCTAAGTTTCTACTTGCATATCTGCTTTTTCTTGGCTTATGATCTGAAAAATGGCTTCGTTCCTCCCAGAAGATCTGTGCTTCAGCAGTGTCCAAGTCTTGATTGCAGTCCTAACTGCTGTCGGACTTGTGTTTCTTCTAAAGTCATTCTTACCCCGCGCAAAAGTGAGCGACTTCCACAAGAAATATGTCCTCATTACTGGCTGTGATACTGGTTTTGGTAAAACAACAGCTATTCTTCTAGATAAGTTAGGATTCCATGTCATCGCTACATGCCTGACGAAGCAAGGTAAAGAACAGATCCAAGAAGCATGCAGCGATCGTTTGTTCAGTACAGTCATGGATGTTACCGATTCAAGGCAAATTCAGAATGTCTACGAGGAAATTAAGAAGCTTATACCAGACGATAGAGGTGAGTCTCGACAGCTTACTTGCAATATGTGTTTAAATACATACTGAGAATTAACTTTTACAGGGCCGTAGCTAGGCCGAAATATTTGCAGAGGATTTTAAGGAAGACCAGCAGCTGAAAGGAGTTATATTTAAGCGTAAATACGTTATAATTATTTGCTTTGGGCGATGGGCATATTATGTTACAGTTCATGGCGTGACATTACGGCACACCAAAATATCATCAGTATACTAGTCGTTGCATGCATATTGCAAGTGAAGTGCTGCTAATCTATGTGGAATCTAATCCTACAGATGATTTATCCATGGTAATTATGTCTCTTCGTGTCGTTCAAGGACGTTCGCGAGCATCCTTTCTGCGCATCCTTGCTTGCTGAGCGCGTGAGCTTTTCAAATGATCAATATAACATAATATAACCCGTACTGATACTGTATTATTTATTAGACTATATGAGACATAGCTTAGAGGTTATCGGCACAACCCCCTTGAAAGAATTCGTTCATGAACAAGAACTAACTTGGCCGTTCGCCCACATAGTACGATCTTCAAATAGCTGGGTTTCACTTGACGTCATTTCCTGTCTCGTGCAGAATGTTCATCAGCTGAATCACAAGTTTTCAATAGAATTCTTTCTGGCTGACAGCACATGGTGGTCAGTGTTTGACCACCATTTGGAGCAGATAATGAGATTCAAAGACTTTTATCAGCTGATTGAAACCCAGCTATTAAGAATCTGACATTTACAGACGAGAAAAACAAAAGATAGGGACAACCAAAACGTTTCAAGTCCACCAACCATCACAAAGCGCAGGGACCCCGCATGCCCCCAAACCCCCTAGGTCTTCCAGTATTTGGTGGTCGTTAGCCCCCCACCCCCCCCCCCCCCAAATCAAAGTTATTAGCCCCCCCCCCCCCATCAAAATTATGCTCCGCGGTCCCTGAAGGGTGCTTCACACTGGCCTCCTACACAGACGCTCTTAGGGTCGTCACGCAATACTTCTCTCCCCACGAACTTGGCTATGACTAAAAGTGGACTGGACTGGACTCGAGAAAAAATGGACTCAGATAACATGGACTCAGAAAACATGGACTGGTTCGAAAAATATGTATTTTAGAATGAAGGTGGGTGGTGTGGGTAAACAAAACTTCAGTTACTAAAAATATACATGTTATCTGAGTCCATGTTTTCTCGAATCCAGTCCAGTCCATGTTTTAGTCATTGCCTTAGCTACTTAAGTAAAGTAGCACCTGAATGTTTTTCTAAGGAAAACGAGGAAATAACTGATTGATTGATTGATTGATTGATTGATTGATTGATTGATATATATGATTCTCATGACCAATAGCTATATAGAACATCATTTTTTTATTCATTATCCAGGTTTATGGGCAGTGGTGAATAATGCTGGCTACATGACCATTGCACCCTTAGAATGGTTCAAACTGGAAGAATACAAGAGAATGGCAGACGTTAACCTTTGGGGTCTGATTGACGTAACTAAAACATTTCTGCCATTGGTGAAGAAGGCTAAAGGACGAATAGTGAATTTCTCCAGTGTAGCAGGTAGGTTGAATGTACATGTAGGTTAAAAATCAATTTTGGCTAAAATCGTGAAGGGCTATCACTAGATCCCTGTCTGATCGACTTAGAATATGTAAAGAATAACAACATTTAACATTTTCATCCATTGTGTAGTTGGCGTTAATATAACTCTGACCAATATAGGAATAATGTTTGTTTTGTCCCCCCCTCCCCCCAGACACCCCATAATGCTTTGCACTTCAAAATAGCCGCCGAATCGAGATTATTGTTTATCTTTGTTCCAGGTCTTGTAACCCGAGTTGGCCGTGCACCTTACTCCGTCACCAAATATGGAGTCGAGGCTTTCTCTGACGCGTTACGTAGAGAGATGGTCACGTGGGATGTCAAGGTTTGTATCATGGAGCCCCAAGCTTTTCAGACACCGCTCTGGAAGGAAATCACTGGCAAAAAAATCATGTCATTATGGAATGACCTAAGCGATGAGATGAGGGAAGAATATGGAGAAGAATCCCTCAAAAACTGTAAGTGAAAAACTTTATATGATTGTACTCATGTCTTGCCTCTCACCGCCTCTCACTGTCTCTTGAGTTGTATCCATATTCATGTGTCTTCTCATGTGCAACCGTTAAACAAAGATATGATACCATTGGGAATGACACGTGGTCTTACAGTGTGAATAAAAAACCCGTGGGCACCTAATCTGAGTATCAGGCTCTAGGGGAAGGGCCGGTCCCTCCCTCCTCCCGCTTGGAGAGCCTGATATTCAGGTTAGTGGGCACCTAGAAGTCGTTTATCGTTCGTTGAACAATATCAAACGATTCTCTAACTACACGAAGCTTATCGATATCTGAATACAAATCAGTCGAATTTCTTGCAGTTAAAGAGTCGTTTCAGATTGTTCAACGAGCGATACACGATTTCTGAAATATTTTCTGGGTGCCCAGGGTCTTTCGATTTGCACTGTAAATGGGAAAACATTACGCCAAAAATCAAGCTAGGGGTTTATTGACATTTATAACCCAACGATGAATTTTCGCGCGCTGTCATTGGTTCAAATGGGTCACGTGCAGGACGGGTATCAGGCGATATCCCCCGTCCGAAGTGATATTCGTCCAGCAGAAGGTAAAAACGTTAAAAAAGAAAAGAAAAAACCCGGAAAACAAAGAAACTCGGTTTTTACAAACAAGTGAGAGTAAAATACAAAGACTGGTTGAGAAAACTACGCCAGGAAACACGAAAAAATCAACAAAATATACTGTAAATGTCTTCAATGGTAAGCATCCATGTTTCGTGAATGAAGTTTTTGGTTTGTTTTCGAAATTGTTTTTATAAACTACTAAAAACCAACAAAGAATTCGACAACAAATGTCAAACAATAGAATAATTCAATGTCAAATAGCTTTCATTTACCAAAATAATTGTTTTTATAGAGAGAGAGACGAGAGAGAATTATTTTTTGAAAACTCTGGAGATGACGAGTCGATGCAGTTTGCTAAATTCATTTCAGTGAAGTCGTTGGGTTATAAAATAAATAAACCCCCTCTGGCTCACTGGAATATCGGCTGATAATGTCCTTGGATGAGAAATGGTCCTCAAAATATCACATTTGCCCTCGAAGCTTCGCTTCTCGGCCAAATGTTCTTTTTTCGGACCATTTCTCATCCTCGGACATTATCAGCCGATATCCCAGCCGCCAGGAGGGGTTTATTTACTAAATATTTTTACTTTGATGACTAGTTGTTCATATCGTTTTTTCCCTGTTCTTTGGCACGGATTAGATCGTCAGGTTTTGGATACACACTGGAAGAACTCCTCAACCGATACAGATCTCGTCGTCAACGCTGTGATTGATGCTGTAACATCACGTGACCCGAAAACTCGGTACATGATTGGTCCACAAGCACCAACCATCGCTTTCAAGGCACTGTTGCCTACGTCAATCCAGGATCATATCTTTAAAGGCATATAATTTTCTATTTTTCTATTTTTCTATTTTGATTATTAATTGTGGTAGCTTTGTTTTGACTGTAACATTTACAGTGCGGATACTCGAACCATGAACACTTCAAGGGTTTTTTTGACATTTTTTCATAACTATCCAATCAGCGTAAGCCAAACTGACAGACTGACACTCAATCAGAGAAGAAAGCAAAAACGTATTCTATAGTTAGTGGCTCTTTATTATATACTCGAGAAAGTTGATAATAAGAGGCTTAAATGGCAGCCATGTTTAAGGGCAGGAACAATGCAGTTCTTTTTACATGACAAGATAATTCCAGTTTCCCAAAGGAAGAAATTTCTATTATTTTGAGCTCTAACATGACTGCCTTAAGAAAACTCTAAAACTAGTTACCATGGTTACGATATATTGATACCACTTATTGTTTCCAAGGAAACAATGACACTTTTTTTAGGTTTTTCAAACTACGAATTTTTCGGCAGTGATCGACAAGAGTTGTTTGCCACAGCTGCATCATGTTACGAAATTAGAGACAAAGAAAATAAATTCGCTCTTCCTAAACCCCGCACTGACTATATCTAAAGCGTGTCATTAGCTACAACGGAGCAGCTCTGTGGAATACCACATCATGTTAGAGACTGCTCATCTCGTATATCTCTAATTTCAAAAAGGTATTGGCAAACACCTTGCGACCACATTCTCCCGCACGGCAAGCTTTTAAACCAGTTAGTTATAGAATAGTATAAAAAAATTAGCCTTTGTGTGTAGACATTTTTTACCGTGATTAAATAAAGATTCAGTTTCAGATAGTAAACTGACTGAAATTACAAGGCGTGGTTAAATATAGAACCCTTGCACGTGACGCCAGAGCAGCTCAATTTGGAGGACAAAACAAAAGAATTTCAATCTCCTGAGAGTTGGAATCTATTGCTTTGCTCTCCAAATTGAGCTGCATTCCGACGTGCTGCAAAGGGGTCTTTAGAATAGACAAAAAATGATATGGAGCAACTTACTGACAAAGGTGTAAACTGGCATGCTTAATTTGCTAAAGTTTTTGCCCATTTCAGACCACATGTCATTCCCTTGAGTATCATTTCTTTGTTTGGATGCAAATGAAACAAAGAATCTTATTATCAAATGAATGACATGATTGGAATGGGCAAAATATTATGCCCAAGCTAAATAGGTCTAGTAATATTTTTAGATTTATTGTTTTCACAATCTACAGACCCCTTGCGCGTAGCGTCAAAGCAGCTCAATTTGGAGGACAAAACAAAGGAATTTAAATCTCCTGAGAATTGGAACCTATTGTTTTGTCCTCCAAACTGAAATGCATTCCGATGTGCGGCAAGGGATCTATTCTAGAATCTAGATTCTCCAATGTGTGTGGAAATATGTATACAGTACAAGCGTGGTTTTATTAGCATAAAGGTATTTTGGAGACTTGTCGAGAAATGTCTCCGACATAAAGGCGATGAATACAAGAAAGGATTTGCAGGATGGAACCATTTTTTTGCGTAATTCGATTTCGTAATTCGAAGGCGTAGTTAGTCTGTTAGGGGAGGTGTAGGGAAGGCGAAGATAGTCTGTCAGGGGAGAGATAGTGAAGGCGTAGTTAGTCTGTCAGGGGAGGGATAGTAAAGGCGTAGTTAGTCTGTCAGGGGAGGGATAGTAAAGGCGTAGTTAGTCTGTCAGGGGAAGGATAGTAAAGGCGTAGTTAGTCTGTCAGGGGAGGGATAGTGAAGGCGTAGTTAGTCTGTCATGGGAGGGATAGTAAAGGCGTAGTTAGTCTGTCAGGGGAGGAGTAGTAAGGGGAGAATCATACTGTCCCTACAATACTATACTTGTTTTGTAGTTTGTGCCTCTTCAACTGGCTTTATATCTTCCATTTCTTGCTGTTTCTTCGTCGCTGTTTTTGAACGTGCTTCTACTTTGTTTCTGACCTATTTTTGCAAACGTTAAACAATTTATTTTAAATATTTTTTATCACTCAAAGAAATGAAACCACATTAACAAAAAGTAAGGGCTATGACACTCCCTCAACCAAGTTCCCTTCCCTGTGACTGTCTATCTCCCCTCCGGTGGAAAGATGATTCATTCATCTAAAAATCTTCTTTCCCCGGCCGAAGCGATCATCCCCTTATCGTGGTAGGGCAGCTTGTGTGTTTCTATGACAACCTAAAGCTTTGCCGTCTGGAGTCTAGAACTCCAGATTACGACACCAATTATAATCAATGCCTAACAGACCCAAGGATAGGACCTGACAAAGAATGATCCCCTGGTCCTCCAGGTTGAGGGTTGGGCTTTGGGATAATCCCGGCCTGCACCCGGTAAACGATATCATTGTTGTCACCGCTAAGCTGTGGGTGAGGAGACAGAGGAATTGAATTTTGCCACCCAAAGGAAACACCGTGGAGAGGGAGGACAATGATTACGGGTCTATGTTTCAAAGCAATGAAGAGGATAACAGTCAAACTAAGAAAATCGTGAACACCTAAAATATGTCTGGAATGTTTATTTAGACAAGATATTTCCCACCACCATGGAAAGAGTTTGTATTGAATCGTTCTCTCGTGTATCCGTCTGTCTCGAGTAGAAATCTCTAATTTCACGAGAATAAAACTAAAATATGAAGTTTGAAACTTTTAAACGGGAAAAAACTTTGCGTGACCGCGCTGTGATCAAACACATAAACATTCCAGACATATTTTAGGTGTTCACGGTTTTCTTAGTTTGACTGTAAATCCTACATGGTTCACACTAGCAACGCAAGCATAAGCACAACGACATACACAAACGCAGATAATCTTTCTTGGTAAGTTAACCCTTTTATATTTGGACAGAACAAAACATTCAGTCCTCCTTAAAGCACTATCTGCACTTGCGTATGTCGTTATGCTTCAGGTCCAGCTGATCTGAAATAGTGACGTAGAAATGACGACACTGCAAAACTGAGGTGTCATGAAGCGTGAGAAAATTGACTTACAAAAATTTTATGTCTGAGATAAATCTAGATCTTGTGGAGAGGTTATTGATATTTTTTGTATAAAATTAGTATGATATTCATCATTTAGTGAGAAAAAATGAAATAAAGAATTAACCGTTTCCAGAGTCCTCGGGCTACTTATGATTTTTCCTTTTTTTTTAAGGATGACACCTTTTTGCAATTTTGCAAATTTTCTCGATTCTGATTGGTTAATATTTTTTCTCAGATCAGCTATTCATGCTTGCACGTCATTAGTATGCTCCAGGTTTCCTTAAGTCAGTAAGTCATGTTAGTTACCTTGCTAATGATAACGACACACACTGCAATGCCTGCAACAACTCCCACTGCGATCAACACATATGTAAATGTTGACATTTCTCCGTCTTCTCCACCACCCCTCGAGTTATCCGCTTCCTGGTACTTGATCCCGGATACCCCCAGGCTGGACAGGGACCCACTCTGGTGGGCTTCGTCAAGTGTGCTGCGAATTGAACGCCTTGAGCTTGAGCTAGATGAGAAATAAGCTGATGCACTGGGGAAAAAATCAAAAATATGGTGTGTTTACTGTTTACTGATTTGATAGATTATAGATTTCAGGGCTAATTAAGTGATCAAGGTCTTTCTTTTATCTATCCATCCATTCCTTTTTAAGTGTTTCCTTCCCTTCCCTCCCACCATCCATCCATCCATCCATCCATCCATCCATCCATCCATCCATCCATCCATCCATCCATCCATCCATCCATCCATCCATCCATCCATCCATCCATCCATCCATCCATCCATCCATCCATCCATCCATCCATCCATCCATCCATCCATCCATCCATCCATCCATCCATCCATCCATCCATCCATCCATCCATCCATCCATCCATCCATCCATCCATCCATCCATCCATCCATCCATCCATCCATCCATCCATCCATCCATCCATCCATCCATCCATCCATCCATCCATCCATCCATCCATCCATCCATCCATCCATCCATCCATCCATCCATCCATCCATCCATCCATCCATCCATCCATCCATCCATCCATCCATCCATCCATCCATCCATCCATCCATCCATCCATCCATCCATCCATCCATCCATCCATCCATCCATCCATCCATCCATCACTTCTTAATGACATATTTGATGTAGACTTAACAAGCACATGGTCTCTAGTACGCCAGTGTCCTTGTCATAGATGATGTTAGTATTTTTTCTTAAGTTAGAATTCTTCCAGTTTAGTTTTAGTGTTATTTAGATTTGTATTATCAGTTTTAGATGTTATTCTATATTTCCTATACCTTTTCATTGTTATTTCAAAGGGAAGCGCCTAGCATGGGACTTAGAATCCTGTTCACACTTTCCTCATTGGGTAGAAAAGATGGCATTTGTAATCTTTTTATTCTGATATGCCCAATAAATATGTAAAGAAAAACTACTAAAACCGTTTGAAATAGCAAATCTACCTGGTCATGATGCTCCCTTCTGTGAAATCATTTACTTCAACTCTGTCAAACCCTGTCTCATTTTTCAGCACTTTTGTCAGTTCCTCCTCGACATTTTTGGCAAGATCTTTATATGCCTGAGAATCCTTGTCTTGTAGGTCTTGGGTGAATTCCCTGTCCATTTTCAAAACGAAATCTTCTTTGGTCTCTTCTTGGTTGCTCAATCCCACAGAAGACGTTGTCATGGATACTGAGCGTGTAGGAGAGGCTGATATCGAGGAGGCTTTGGCTTTGGATTCTCTACTGTTTGGTTTTTCTCTGGATGATTGTGACGGAGAGGCAGACGGTGAAATCGAGGGAGTCCGGTGTAAGCTTTTGGAAGCCGTCGCTCCTGGTGTAGATCTTATTTCATTCGTGTTTCTAGATCTGGTTGACTCAGTTGTGGACGTTTCTTTAGTAGTCGACTGAGTGGTGGACTTGGTCGTCGAACTTGCATCGGATTCTGAAGACGATGACGACAATGATTTTGTGTATAAAAATAGAGTGGAGTGGAGTGGAGTGGAGTGGAGCTAGGAATGAAGTGATTGTGGAAAGGTACTTTACCTGTCGACTTAGTACAGCTCGAAGAAGTACTAGAGCAATATTTAGTAGTATGTCCATTTGAACCTACAGATAAAAAAGAACAAATGAATAAATAAATAAAGGAAGGAAGGAATGAAAGAAAAAATGAATGAATGAATGAATGAATGAATGAATGAATGAAGGAATGAATGAAGGAATGAATGAATGAATGAATGAATGAATGAATGAATGAATGAAGGAATGAATGAATGAAGGAATGAATGAATGAAGGAAGGAATGAAGGAAGGAATGAAAGAAAAAATGAAGGAATGAATGAAAGAAAAAATGAATGAATGAATGAATGAATGAATGAATGAATGAATGAAGGAATGAATGAAAGAAAAAATGAATGAATGAATGAATGAATAAAGGAATGAATGAAAGAAAATATGAATGAATGAAAGAAAAAATGAATGAATGAATGAATGAATGAATGAAGGAATGAATGAAAGAAAAAATGAATGAATGAATGAATGAAAGAAAAAATGAATGAATGAATGAATGAATGAAGGAATGAATGAAAGAAAAAATGAATGAATGAATGAATGAATAAAGGAATGAATGAAAGAAAAAATGAATGAATGAATGAATGAAGGAATGAATGAATGAAAGAAAAAATGAATGAATGAATGAATGAAAGAAAAAATGAATGAATGAATGAATGAATGAATGAAGGAAGGAATGAAAGAAAAAATGAATGAATGAATGAAGGAATAAAGGAATGAATGAAAGAAAAAATGAATGAATGAATGAATGAAAGAAAAAATGAATGAATGAATGAATGAATGAATGAATGAAGGAAGGAATGAAAGAAAAAATGAATGAATGAATGAATGAATAAAGGAATGAATGAAAGAAAAAATGAATGAATGAATGAATGAAAGAAAAAATGAATGAATGAATGAATGAAAGAAAAAATGAATGAATGAATGAATGAATGAATGAAGGAATGAATGAATGAATGAAGGAATGAATGAATGAATGAAGGAATGAATGAAAGAAAAAATGAATGAATGAATGAAGGAAGGAATGAATGAATGAATGAAGGAATGAATGAAAGAAAAAATGAATGAATGAATGAAGGAAGGAATGAATGAATGAATGAAGGAATGAATGAAAGAAAAAATGAATGAATGAATGAATGAATGAATGAAGGAATGAATGAAAGAAAAAATGAATGAATGAATGAATGAATGAATGAAGGAATGAATGAATGAAGGAATGAATGAATGAAGGAATGAATGAAAGAAAAAATGAATGAATGAATGAATGAAGGAATGAATGAAGGAAGGAATGAAAGAAAAAATGAATGAATGAATGAATGAATGAATGAATGAAAGAAAAAATGAATGAATGAATGAATGAATGAAGGAAGGAAGGAATGAAAGAAAAAATGAATGAATGAATGAATGAATGAAGGAATGAATGAAAGAAAAAATGAATGAATGAATGAATGAATGAAGGAAGGAAGGAATGAAAGAAAAAATGAATGAATGAATGAATGAATGAAGGAAGGAATGAAAGAAAAAATGAATGAATGAATGAATGAATGAAGGAAGGAATGAAAGAAAAAATGAATGAATGAATGAATGAATGAAAGAAAAAATGAATGAATGAATGAATGAATATGATAAATGGCTGAAGGAAGAAAGAAAGAAGGAAAGAAAGAAAGAAATGAAGAAAGAAAGAGAATTAAAAAAAGAAAGAAAGAAAGAACGAGAGGAAGGAAGGAAGGAAGGAATCGATGATAGATCAACCAGGCAAGAAGAGATTGTGAGAGTCAGATACGTAATACACTGACATCTTACCTGTTTTTGAAGTACAGGTATAAGTGGTACATAGTGTATTAGGGAAGCTTCCACCTAAAAAAAATGAAGAAGAAAAAAGATAAATCGTGTTAGAATCGAATGTATAATAATAAACAATATTTCAAGTATTCTGCCATGTCTCAATGCTTTCATGATATACTTAGCCCTATGTTTTTCTCGTCATGTTCTTGTCCTATATTATTTTTGGTCTCTTATCATTGTATAAGTGTTAAGTCAGGGTCCTGAAGTGGGAAATGGGAGCTGGGATTCGCCTTTCCTGGCCAGTATGCTAGGAAAATGGGACTTCATGCACTGGGCCGGACTGGAATTTAGCTATTACAGAGAATAAAGTAGAATAAAACAAAATAGAATAGAATAGAATAGAATCTAAACTAAATAGATATAACTTTCAGAAAATTCTCTCACGACAACGACAACGACAACGACAACGACAACGACAACGACAACGACAACGACAACGACAACGACAACGACAACGACAACGACAACGACAACGACAACGACAACGACAACGACAACGACAACGACAACGACAACGACAACGACAACGACAACGACAACGACAACGACAACGACAACGACAACGACAACGACAACGACAACGACAACGACAACGACAACGACAACGACAACGACAACGACAACGACAACGACAACGACAACGACAACGACAACGACAACGACAACGACAACGACAACGACAACGACAACGACAACGACAACGACAACGACAACGACAACGACAACGACAACGACAACGACAACGACAACGACAACGACAACGACAACGACAACGACAACGACAACGACAACGACAACGACAACGACAACGATCAGTTATAATACAAATAATGGTAATAGCGATAATAATAATAATAATAATAATAATAATAATAATCTCAGTCAGAATCGAAAACACTGATTGCGATCATAGGAATATTATTAGATCTACGGTAAGCCAATCACAGGCAGCGCTAAAAAAAAAATAGTACTTTTAGAGCACGGGTGACGTATTGGTGAGAGCCGCTCACCAATAACGCGACCCCGGGTTCGAGTCCCGCCGCGATCTCGGTGTCGTATGCGAGTAGAGTTGTTGGTTAATTCTCTCCTGCGTTTCGAGGGTTTTTCTCCGGGTTTTCTCCAGTGGCTTTCCTAATTCCTCCGAAAAATCTGTGTAAGTTTCAATAAAAGAACGAACAGCTACTCCGTAGAAATGCCAATACATGATTCTCTGAGAACAATTTGTTAGATAGAGGGTCCTGAAGGAGGGGGGGGGGGGGGGGGGGGGGAGGGGGGTCCTAATCCCATTTCCTAGCCCAAAATTTTGTGGCAAAATCCCAGTCCCAATCATGCAAAATCTCAGTTCGAGTTTTAGAGTTAGAGTTAGAGATTTTGCAAAATCCCATGCAACCCCAGTAATTGCTAAATCCCAGTCCCAGTGCATGAAATCCCATTTTCCCAGCCCCAAAAAGGTGAATCCAAGCTTCCATTTTACCCCTTCAGGACCCTCTAGATAGAGGACCACGACACATGTTTAAAAAAATCGTAATTTTGGAAGAGAATTTTGTCATCGATATCGGATAGTGATACGGATGAATAATTAGCAGTATTCCACTCGAGTTTTCCTCTGACCTCTCCGGTTTCTTTGGTTTTCCTTCGTCCGCAAAACCAATAGTTAACACGCTAATGATTTCAATTCGATATCAGTGATGATAAGTTAGCTATATGCCCTGAGTTAGAACAATTCAGATCGAGGTTGTATTAAGGTTTTGTCTGTGAGTTAGCCGTGCCCTGACTTAGATCATCCCAGACGTTGTTTCAGAGTTTAATCTGTGAGCTAGCCGTGCCCTGACTTAGATCAACCCAGAGGTTGTTTCAGGGTTCAATCTGTGAGTTAGCCATGCCCTGACTTAGATCAGCCCAGAGGTTGTTTCAGGGTTCAATCTGTGAGTTAGCCATGCCCTGACTTAGACCAGCCCAGAGGTTGTTTCAGGGTTTGATCTGTGAGTTAGCCATGCCCTGACTTAGATCAGCCCAGAGGTTGTTTCAGGGTTCAATCTGTGAGTTAGCCATGCCCTGACTTAGACCAGCCCAGAGGTTGTTTCAGGGTTCAATCTGTGAGTTAGCCGTGCCCTGACTTAGATCAGCCCAGAGGTTGTTTCAGGGTTCGATCTGTGATTTAGCCGTGCCCTGACTTAGACCAGCCCAGAGGTTGTTTCAGGGTTCTATCTGTGAGTTAGCCGTACCCTGACTTAGATCAGCCCAGAGGTTGTTTCAGGGTTTGATCCTTGAGTTAGCCGTGCCCTGAATTTAGATTTTGAAGACGTCAAAATCATGTGCACGAATTCGGAAAACGAACTACCATAGACGACTCTCTTTCAAAAAGTTTGTTTTCTACTAAAGATCACAGACCAAAAAAAATCACTTTATAAGAATTTTTTTAAAGAAATTTCTTTTTATCACTGATATCACTGATGAAGGCTGTCGTGTCAGTCGAAACGTCGAAATATGAAATCATCGCTCTCTTGTCTCCTCAAATCGATCCCTTTCCGACAAATTTCCCGGGCCCGTTCTAAGTTAAAAATTACAAGGATTTATCTTTTTCATAAGTGAAAAAATGAGTTCTTACCTCGTCCATGTTGTGCTGCCACGCAAAGAAACACTGCTGTAAGAATGATAACTTTGTAGTGCAACGAAAAAGCCATTGTTGAACGCAGTAAAGTCACTGAGGATGTAACCAAATTATAAACTTCGCTCACTGGTAGCTAGACTCTGCTGCTGGACTAATCCACAGAGACTTGCTTAGATATTATATATAGATGATCTTATGTAATAACAGTTAGTTAAGTTTCCATAGCTTTTCATAAACATGATTACGCGATGTATAAACTCCCACGGGGGAATGAAATGAACTGATAATAAAAAAACAATGAAAAAAATGAAAACAAAACAAAACAATCACTGATAGAATTTAATCATCAGTATAGGAGAGTGCTGAGGGGACAAACAAGTTTTCAAATTCCACTTCCATTTTTGGCGACAAGGAAAAAAAGCTTAAAAATTATATTTTGTTCAATATTTCTAAATGAACTCTCTCGATGACTCACATACAAGTTGGAGTTCCTGTGGATTTGTCATGAATTTTGGCGCCAAAACGCGCGCGCTACTCGGTATCCCTTATTTCTTTATTTCTCGCCTCGGCTACGTCACTTCTTACCTTTTATTGGATAAAAAATATATCACAAAAAAATTGTATCCATTAAGAGACTTTTACCGTGCGACTACTCCAACCAAGGCCACCCAAACACATTTTAATTCAAATTCATAAACTGAATCACGTTTTGGACCCTGAATAACATGATGGTGACGACTTCTGGAGTTTAAACTGTTTCTTCTGATCATAAATACACAAGTATAAAGTAAAATATTTGCTTCTAAAGGGAAAAAAATTGTGACGATTCTATTGCTTAAATACTCAATCGTGATTGGCTAATTTGTTTGAAAATTTGCTTTGGCTGCTTTGGTTGGAGTGTATAGTCGCTCTGTAAAATTTACAAAACTTTTTTAAAGTTTAATGACAGTGTGTACAGATTAAGTTCTTGTTTTCATCTCTCAGTGGTATTTTTGTACAACGAAATCATTTGTTTCGTGAATTCCATCCCATATGACAATATATATTGTTCTTTAAATATCTGAAAAGCTTAACTTAATTTGTTTTGTTAACAATTGAGATTGGGCTGTAATCTAGAATGTGCTCTATTTGGAGCGCCGGCCGAGAATTATCATCAAAATTCATATCTGCAGAAAAAATGGTATTTGTTTGCTAAAGAAACTTCGACACCAGATATTAAAAGTCAAGCTCACAATATTGTCCATGCACGTTTATTTAAAGCTTGAGAAACTTTTAACTGTAGTGAATTCCATTACTTAGTTGTAGTTTCATGACTAGAACTGTAAACAATATATTATTCATCTTACAATTGAAAACTTCGTAACAAGCCTATACAAAGTACCGAGTTGGAGCCATAGTTAAACTCCATTAGCTATGTTCACTTGTAACTACCTACCTTGAACTAATTCCCAATCTGGGGGACAAAATACGAAAATTCTTTTGAGGATTGAAATTTTTTTCAGTTGGGGGGTTTAATAGCTTTCATTGTTTTGACACCCCGAAAGGCAGGGACAAACCAACAAACGTTGAGAAAGCTGAACATTTCTTAATTGATCTGTGAAGACACGAAATTTTTAGTTAAGATAAAGGTTAAGTCAGAACTTCAGTTTCGAGATGGTTACAACTTCCCTTAGTTACCGTTACTATGTCCACAAGCTCAGCAAATATCTCAGGATTGAAATCTCTGATCGCGGAAAATTGATTATATATTGTTTCAATAGTTTACTTTCCGTTGTGAAAATAAAATAAAATTGCCTCGCAATCCCTTTAGTAGTCTTTAAAACAGACACTGTGTAGTTGTTTGTGGGACAAGATTTTTAAAAATCTAAAAAATCTACTGGAATTAGAAGCTGCCACGTTGAATTGTTCGCTATTGTCTGTGGTGAACTGTCATGAATTACACCTGTTTGACAACCCGTGGCTTTCCTAATAACTTCTGGATAACTTTTTTAAAAGAAAGAGAAAAAGAAAACAAAGTTATTTGGACAGGCCAGAGACATGCAACGTTCAAATCAAAAACAATTGGTTTTTTAAAAACTAGAATTTAACAAGTTTTATTTAGCGGGAAGTTACAAGTTAAGATTGTTTTTTTCTTTTTCAGTGTTTGCTAAGGACTAAATAAAAGCCGGTGAAAACAATCAATATTATAAAGCAAAAACCACGATTGAATTGCAACAGTGTATTACAAAGATCTTAATAAGTTTGAAAGTGTGAGGTTTTGATCCAACCGCTACCACCATGAGGTCTGCATCACTTCTCCTCTCCTTGAGATCAGTTATCTTCTCTTTCTTTTCGAATTCTCTTGTCTTAATTCTTCTCTCTTCTCCTCTCTTGTCTTCTCTTCCCCTGTGTTGTATTGCCTTTTCTACTCTTCTCGTCTCTTTAAAATATTTATCTTTTTTTCAATAAGAATTTAACTTGAATCAGGACCACCTAAAATAAGTGAATCTGCATGCACACACGCACGAAATTCTGTTATATTTTTAGTAATATCCAGTCATGTTATCAAAATATACATCCCACATGTGCGCGCAACTCGTGGAATGTTCTACGCACTTCGTAAGCTAACAGGAAATTCAAGACACGAGAATCGAAACAATTTTCATTCAGAAAAAGTGCTTTTTTGTCACCCTTCCCCATCAAGAAAATTTAGAAAGAGGTTTATCGTAAAACTATAGAGGTTAGTTTATGTCCCATGCGACAGGTGCAATAGGTAGCGTGTCATAAACACCCTGATATCCCGTGACAAATCAATACACAACAACTCTCAGGAAAAATAGAAAATCACGAATACTTTGAGCTCCATCTGTATTTATAGTCCCGACTCAAACGATAGCGAACCAATCCGTTGCAGTAGTTTTCCCAGTGGAATTAAAATCTTGTCTCACAAACAACTAAACAGGATATGTTTTTGAAGAGTACCACAAGATTACGAGGATTTTCTTCTATTTTAACAGGACAGTAATCAATTTAAACAATTATAAACAAATTTCCGCAATCAGTGTTTTCAATTCTACGATTCATATTTTGAGCTTGGGGCACATAGCAACGGTAACTAAGGAAGTCTTAAGATTCAGTCTACAGATTTTGGTAGTAGTAGAAAATGACATTATAACGCAAATGGTCTAAACACCGTTTTCAAGGGACGTCAGAGCGGCCATATTGGTGTACCTTAACAATACGTTTTCTATCCTCCTTGAATTGCTGGGTTTCAATCAGCTGATAAAAGTTTTTGAATCTCATTATCTGCTTCAAATGGAGGTCAAACACTGACCACCATGTGCTGTCAACCAGAAAGAATTCTATTGAAAACTTGTGATTCAGCTGATAAACATTCTGCACGAGACAGGAAATGACGTCAAGTGAAACCCAGCTAAAGAACTCTATTTTTATGTGGAAGCTTTTCTATTGTTCGGTACACCAATATGGCCGCCTTGTCACGTGAGTGAAAACACTCTATAGACCCTTGCAGCACGTCGGAATGCAGCTCAATTTTGAGGACAAAACAATGGTTTCCAATTCTCAGGAGTTTTGAAATTCTTTTTTGTCTTCCAAATTGAGCTGCTTTCAAGTCACGTCAAAGGGGTCTATCAAATGGACTCTTGCTCAGGAGAACATTTTTAATGAGCATCAAACTAAAAAAATATTACAGTGAATGTTTGTATAATACATACTGTTACAGTGCTCAGAAAGCAAGGCTATGTGATGCATGATTCACAAAGATAAAGGCTAAAGCTGTATTTAGAATAGTTCCTTTCACAGTTCCCGGCACCATCTTGAAAAAGAGCCATGCCTTTGCACTGAAGTGAGATGAATGGTCAGGGGCGGATCCAGAAGGGGGGGCCGGACAGGATCAAATTAGGGGCGTAGCGTGGCCATTTTGATAAGACACCTAAAAAATCGCCGAAGCAAAAAAAAAAAAAAAAAAACAACGTGGCGCACTACAATGTTGACACTGTTCCATAAATTATTACCAAGTTTTAACACATTAATTTCTAAAGGGGGGGCCGGATAGCATCAAATTAAAAAATAAAATAAATTTCCTTAATGCATGAGGCAGTAGAAAAGCAAAAAAAAAAACAAAAACCGGCAGCTAAAGAGGGGGCCGCGGCCCCCCCGGCCCCCCCCCCCTAAATCCGCCCCTGATGGTGAGCTTGCAATGATAAAGGCATGTGAATAATAATTGTCCAAGGTGTTCAAAAAAACATATCTATCCTTGCAAGTTCACTGTTTGCTTCGATACAAAGGCACGGCTACCTTTCAAGATGGCGAAGGGAACTGTGAAAGGGACTATTGATGAGATTGCAATTCTCATAACATTGGTCTTTGAAAGGAGAATATGAATCCTGATCAAACTCATCCTTGGTACTGACTATAAATACAATATTTACTACAAAAAGTTGAATACAATTTTGTGTTTCCTAAATTTATGTTTTAAAAAAGGAATTTCAAAAATCCAATGTAGGAATGAGGTGAAAAAAAAAAGAAAAAAGAAATGCCTGAAGTTCAAGTGAAATATTTTACAAGGTTTAAATAGGCTTGATTTTGAAGTGTAGACCGATGAGTGAGAAGACCATACACTTCAGATCTTGTACTAGGTAGTAAAAGCATCGTAGCCCTTCTGGGTCCCTGAAATGATTGAATTGCTTTAGATACAAATACTAGTATTGGGAACCCTGTGGGTTAGACTGAGGAGGAGACTGGGTAAGATCACTTCATTGTTTACCGGAGCCTCGTCTTGAATTGCATATTGCGTAATCACTCCATCAGAATATAGAAAGTGTGCTATTCACAGATAGAACCTTGAAACAATCTCTTGGTATTTTGAGAAACTCTCAAAATTGCCAAACTCCCTAGGCTTCGCTGGGTTCAAAAGACCTGTTCTCTCTGTTCTTGTCTTCTGTTGATGAAACCTAAGTACTGCCGAGAAGCACTATAACAAGAGGAACCTCTGACAACCAGGGTAAAACACCCAACCCCAATACTAACAGCACAACCTCTCTTGGTCAGTGTACCCAACCTCCATCCCTAATACCATCACCACGACACATAACACTAGTAGCTGCATATTCTACTTACTTGCATTGGTTGATATCAACTAGTGAACCTATTTTGGATGTTGTAAAACAGATGTGTTGGTCTCCATGCACTATTTCAAGTTCCTGGCAA
This sequence comes from Anthopleura sola, assembly GCA_023349425.1. Lineage (NCBI taxonomy): Eukaryota > Metazoa > Cnidaria > Anthozoa > Actiniaria > Actiniidae > Anthopleura > Anthopleura sola. The sequence continues at coordinate 4,909,423 of JALHLI010000020.1, read as the reverse complement.
AAAAAAAAAAAAAAAGGTAAAGCTTAAAATGAAGACCTAGTTGATGGTACAATATTTCATGGAGCTCTGAAACAATCTCTAGACTGATCTAAGTCAGGGTATGGCTGACTCACAGATCAAACCCTGAAACAACCTCTGGGCTGATCTAAGTCAGGGCATAGCTGACTCACAGTTCAAACCCTGAAACAACCTCTGGGCTGATCTAAGTCAGGGCATAGCTGACTCACAGTTCAAACCCTGAAACAACCACTAGGCTCATCTAAGTCAGGGCATAGCTGACTCACAGATCAAACCCTGAAACAACCTCTGGGCTGATCTAAGTCAGGGCATAGCTGACTCACAGTTCAAACCCTGAAACAACCTCTGGGCTGATCTAAGTCAGGGCATAGCTGACTCACAGTTCAAACCCTGAAACAACCTCTGGGCTGATCTAAGTCAGGGCATAGCTGACTCACAGTTCAAACCCTGAAACAACCACTAGGCTGATCTAAGTCAGGGCATAGCTGACTCACAGATCAAACCCTGAAACAACCTCTGGGATGATCTAAGTCAGGGCATAGCTGACTCACAGTTCAAACCCTGAAACAACCACTAGGCTGATCTAAGTCAGGGCATGGCTATAATTCACTGATCAAATTTGAATTTAGAGATTTGGTTTTTGCAGAGGGACAAAAACTGGAGAATTCAGAGAAAAACCCTTAAATCAAGGGAGAGACCTAAAAACTTTATTCACAAGTGATGCCCAATCCTGGAAGGTGAGAGGCAAGTATACCACACCAGTGTTTTTTATAGTTCGTTTAGTACTGCAATACTATATTACCTGACGTCCAACTCTGTCTGGTTGTGGCCACATGGCATCATCTTCCTTCAAAACCTTTAACAAGAAAAGTTATAAAATAATTACAACACGAGTTATAAATCTTGCATTCTAATTGGTCGGGAGCCTGTGCATTATGACAGCACACACCATGTCTACTTGTATGCATATTTGAGAAGTCTTGAGATGCACTCTGCTACGTGTTGTGCTTCTCCTAACCCTTCCCCTGTGTTCTGCTAATCCCGACATGCTTTATAACTGCACAACGCACATTTTCTATTTGTCCATTATACATCAACCTTTGATATTTGTTTAGTAATGTAAAGCAAAAAAAAAAAAATGATGAATGTCAGTAAAAGGTTTCCTTCTATAGAAGTATCTTGGAACAGCCATGTTTGATTGCAGGAATAGGCCTCGAAATAACAACCTGCCAACAGGGCTCAAAATTAACACTCACAAAAAATGCTAGCACTTTTTCAGAATTTGCAAGTGAAAAAAATATGCAGTGCAGAAAGACTCTATTGCTTACTATCAATAGATGTCACTTCCAGTAGTATCTCCATTTTATCCAGCTTGGAGAATGTTGGAGGTTGTGTGTGTATCTTGTTTTCTGGTTTCATGCTATACAAATAGTCAGATAGAATACTTTGAGGAGTTATTTTGACATGATTTGATTTAAGAATCACTAGTTGTCCCCCAGTCAACCATTGGTTGCCCCCCAGTCAAATCCAGAAAAGTCATGTGATGATAGTAAGCAATTGATGTGCCATCTAACATGACACATTAATTTTGACAGTGATTCATCACATCTCATTGGCTCTAAACCTCACCTCACTGTCATCAATAATCCTCTTCAGCTCCTTTACAACTGCTTTGTGACAATAAACCTGCAAGAACAACACAGGGTTCCTATTTAGCTTTTACAGCCCTTTTTATAACTCTGTGACCTAATGACTGGTGTTTTTGCTTCTCTCAATCAAACTATGATAGGCCATGTTTATTCCAATTACGAGCGACAGAGAAATTCCAACGACAGCGAAATTCCTGTCTAGTCACTGTAAATTTCCTTAACACTCGATCGGAATGAACTCGGCTTGTTGTAAGCTTGATTGACAGAAGCAAAAATGCCAGACGTCTGGAGTCAGTTAGGTTGCAGAATTATGAAAAGTGCTGTAACTCCTGTTTCTACCTGATGAACAACTATCAACAGTTTATCCACAGTTTTATTTGAATCATAAAATATAAAATAATAAAAACACATAAAACCTATGAATTTTTACTCAAAATCAACAATTCCTGACAAAAAGCTTCATTTTCTTAGAACAAATTATATCACAAAGACAGGACTCTGGTCGTTTTTCATAGCAAAATGTAAGGGGATTCAAAGCCAAGCAACAATAAGTTTCCTTTTATCTGTAAAGCATATACCACTTTCTACAACATCGTGTTTAAAGTCCAAATTTTAAGTTTAACTTCACCTCTTTTCGAATCATTGTGTCATTCTTGTAGTTCGAGTTGTTAGCATACCGAAGTTTACCTGCAAAAAAATGTAATAAAAATCCAAATTAAGATCAAAAATAGCTGGCAGACAGATGAAATGATGTTTGATTTAGGTATTACCATCAGGACGGAATTCAAACTCCAAGAACTCATGTCCAAATTTGCCTTTATGTCCAACGTAGTAACGAAGGTAAAAATCACTGGACGCCATTTTGGATTAGAAACACGCGGTGAAGTGTCTGTCACTATGATCAGCGGTTAGTAGGTACCAGGTCTCCATCCTAGACAAATACCACAGGGAGCCCAACATTGAGAAAAAATAACAGTGAATTTCTAACATTGATTCATTTTTTAACCATTATAATTCTGAATACAACGACTCTCGTTTATTTAGACGCGGACCTCAAGGGTGAGGGGGCTTGGATAGGTTAGTACCATCCAGCGATATATGATTTTTTCAAGTCTTTGATAATTTTGACTTTAAAAACGAAACGGATAAATTTTTTTTTGCGATTTCCAAATTCGCATATATTCTTTTGCGCCTTTCTTGGCCCTCTTGTGCGCTCGCCAGAAGAGACATGCAATTTTAATGATTTATTTTATTTCATTATTTTGCTTCAGTATTTGTGAAGATATAATGGCAATATGATGACGCAGATAGACTTAATCAAGAATTAAACTGTAGTTAAAGTGTTTTGTCTTTCCCTCTTTTAATCTCCGTCCATGGATACACCGGAAACGTTTGAAAACGCAAATTCATTTATACATACAGTTCGGGTCTTCCGTCCAAACTAATCCGGATAAATTCAGTTGTCCACCGAAAACGGAACTTTATGAGACCCTTTAATTTCGAAAACGCTCTCCTGAATAGATAAATTAAAAAAAAACATCGGTTATTAAGCGTACCAGTGTGGACGGAGAACATTTTGAAAACGCTGTCACTATAGTCATGTGATTTCTCTGTCCGAGTCTTCCTCGAACATAATGTGCGCATGCTCAATGGGGCATTCATTTTTTTTTTGCGGCAAATGATCGTTGTATTGTGGACACAAAATATTTTATCCGTTTTTTCAGTGTGGACAGAAAACTTTTGTTGCGCGTTTTCAAAGTGAAAACGCTGTTTTTTTATATAAAATCAAAAAATGTTTAGTGACTAATTTTTTAAATTTTATTTCTGTTCTGGCACATTATTACGTAATTTATAAAATTAGTGGTCGTGTTTTATTGGTGAATAGTGGCGGGAATCAAGGGTGGTGTAGTTGTAGTACAATCGCCTTTTTTCTCTGTAAGAAGAGTTACAGCGCGACGCGCAAAAGTATGACCACATCTAATGTATTCGCATACTTCTATGCACGGGATCTTGTACTTTAAACAGACACATTTGATGTCAAGCTGTCTGGTTTTACCAAATAAGGCTTGTAAAAACTAGTTTGGTAGCAAAAACCCGTGCATAGAAGTATGCGAATATTTTAAAGTGGCCATACTTTTGCGCGTCGCGCTGTAAGCCTTGTTCACACGAGCAACACAAACTCAAGTAATGTGCATTTTTTTAATGCTTGCACAATTTGCAATTGCGTTTTTTTACAGCGCTTTCCAACCGCACACGCGAAATCATACAATTTGCTGTCGCGACGAAGTAGGTTTTGGTTGACGTCAATCAAGACGTTTCTACATACAATATTCCACGTACGCGTGGCACTGCCCTTGATAACTTTGTGTTTTCCGACAATGTCATGGAAACACTTTGATTGACGTTCACTACGGCGATTCGCGCGTGATTGGAAAGCGCTGTAACGTGTGAACCGGGGGGGGGGGGGGGGGCGAGTGCAAACGCAAACACGATTACGCGTGAACTACAGTAACGCAAACGCAAGACTAAAAAAATGTTCATGTAAAAAGGCGTGCGCTTACGTATATTGCATTTGCGTTTAACGTGAGCCTTGCTTGCGTTTAACGTGTGAGCCTTGCTTGCGTTTAACGTGAGCCTTGCTTGCGTTTAACGTGTGAGCCTTGCTTGCGTTTGCGTGCCTCGTGTGCACCAGGCTTTAGCCTGCGTAGCGGCCTTCAGAGAAAGAAAGAGAGAGAGAAAGAGAGAGATATTGGTGATAGACGAGGTCCCTTATGTTTGATTTTGGTTTTCCTTCAATGGTGACTCCGAGATATTAGAATCCAAGTTCTCGAAAATATGATTCTTTGAATGCCTCGTTGTTTGAAGATATGAGTTCGAGAAATCTCTTGCTGAGATGACTGCCTTGCATTCTACTTGCAGAGACGTAAAGCCTGCCCAACTATCCTAGAAGGACGATGGAAGTATATTTAATACTACGATGGGATACCTGTGGTTAATATCTAATAGTAAGGCGGGATAACTGTGGTGTCATGGATGAGGGGGAGCGGAGACAAGGAAAGAAAATTAGTCAAAGGCAAAGGAAAAGTAGAAGGAACAGGAGAGAAAAAGAAAAACGAGAAAAAGAAAGAAAGAGGAAGGAACGAAGGAAGTATTAGAGGCATAAGGATAGAAAGGAAAAGAGACGAGGACAGAAAATTTGTTGAAGGCAAAGGAATGGTGTAGAAGGAAAAGGAGAGAAGAAGAAAAAAAAAAGAAGAAAAAAGAGAGAAGGAAGGTAGGAAGGAAGGAAGGAAGGAAGGAAGGAAGGAAGGAAGGAAGGAAGGAAGGAAGGAAGGAAGGAAGGAAGGAAGGAAGGAAGGAAGGAAGGAAGGAAGGAAGGAAGGAAGGAAGGAAGGAAGGAAGGAAGGAAGGAAGGAAGGAAGGAAGGAAGGAAGGAAGGAAGGGAATATTAGTGGGAGAAGGAGAGAAAGGAGGAAAACTAAGAGCAAAGAAAACGAGAAAACGAAAGAGTAGGTAGGGGATGGCCAAGTAAAGATAAGGCGATGCAGAAGCACAATCAAGAACATGAATAGACTCCGTACTTACTTTGCATTTGATAAACAGAATATCTCTTTCTTTATCGAACCTAGGCTGTCCTGGAACAGCATTTTCGAGTTTATCGAATTTATCTGAGAATCAAAAGAAAAGTCTTAATACACCTCTTTACCTTCGTTGTCTGTTGTGCCCATTTCAGACCACATGATGCCACTCTTGGGAGTTGATTCTTTCATGTGTAAATATTTTAACAAAAGAAGATTTCTCAAGGGAATGTCATGTGGTCTGAAATGGGCAACTTGCATACGAAGGTAAAGAGGTCTATTAAATACAAGGCGCTTTAAGATGAGTTTGAAAAGTCACGGCACACGACACGGTTACGGCGCGGCGCGGACACGGCACCAAATGTCGAATGTTTTCATTCATACACAGCACGGCACTGACATGGTCACGACAAGGCGTGGTCCGTGCCGTACGTTTTTCATCAGTAGTTTAAAATTAAGAAAAAAACTTTATTTCTACGTACCAGTTTCGAAAGTCTCTGGTGTCATTGTGGCAAGTCGAACCTTTTTTCCCTTCCAGCTTGTGTGGACACCCACCTAAAACAACAAGAACAACAAACTGTTCCATCAGTATGCATCACGGTACGGCATAATCTATTGCCAAGGATTTCTTACTCTGGTACTGAGTGCCCTCCATCTTCTCCACACGTCATGTCGATTGTGTTCATTCCAGTTGATGTAACCCTCTTCTTTTGTAGCTTTAGGAGCTGTGATTAAAAAAAGAAACATTGTATTCGTCATCCGGAGAACCTTTTGGTTGTTTCAGGGTTCGATCTGTGAGTTAGTCATGCCCTGACTTAGATCAGCTCAGAGGTTGTCTCATGGTTCGATCTGTGAGTTACTCATGCCCTGACTTAGATCAGCTCAGAGGTTGTCTCAGGGTTCGATCTGTGAGTTAGCCATGCCCTGACTTAGATCAGCCCAGAGGTTGTTTCAGGGTTCTATCTGTGAGTTAGCCATGCCCTGACTTAGATCAGCCCAGAGGTTGTTTCAGGGTTCGATCTGTGAGTTAGCCATGCCCTGACTTAGATCAGCCCAGAGGTTGTTTCAGGGTTCTATCTGTGAGTTATCCATGCCCTGACTTAGATCAGCCCAGAGGTTGTTTCAGGGTTCGATCTGTGAGTTAGCCATGCCCTGACTTAGATCAGCCCAGAGGTTGTTTCAGGGTTCTATCTGTGAGTTAGCCATGCCCTGACTTAGATCAGCCCAGAGGTTGTTTCAGGGTTCTATCTGTGAGTTAGCCATGCCCTGACTTAGATCAGCCCAGAGGTTGTTTCAGGGTTCTATCTGTGAGTTAGCCATGCCCTGACTTAGATCAGCCCAGAGGTTGTGTCAGGGTTCTATCTGTGAGTTAGCCATGCCCTGACTTAGATCAGCCCAGAGGTTGTTTCAGGGTTCTATGTGTGAGTTAGCCATGCCCTGACTTAGATCAGCCTAGAAGTTGTTTTAGGGGCTCATAAGGAAGTGCTAAGATGATGCACATTAGCCTTACCGTGAGATATTCCAACATTGGATTGAGGTTTTGCACCATTGGACATTTCTTCAAAATTATTTAAGACATGAAATAACTGAAACAAAAAAAACATAAACTGAATTATACAAGGTATCAGCCATTACTTACAGGGAGGGGGCAGCATTTTTTAATGCTCCACATATATAGGACAATGCTAAGAGAGACAAAGTGCACTGTGGGGGGAGGGACCGCGAAAATTTGTTCCGGCAAGTGAAAACCAAAATGCACCAACCCCCTCCCCCTGTAAATAATAACTGGTCCCTAAAAGTTGTGAAGCAAAATGTTTTTGTCTTACCATTTCTGTTCCTTGTATCGAGAGACTAGTTGACAAATCATCAAACATGACGTTATCGGGTATCTGGAAGCATAGATACAAAAACATGATTTTTATTCTTCCTAAAAAACCTTGTAAGTTAGTACCGTACGTTCGCGGCCATCATAAAGTAACTGTTCATATATGAAGCTATTTCAATGTTACCCTGCATGGAATGTTGTACCGTGTACGTGCTGTAAGTCAGTACCGTACGTTTCCCCACTCATACGATAACAATTCTTATGGGAAGCCATTTCATTGTTACAGCAATTCGTATCGTGTACGTGCTGTAAAAGTTAGTACCGTATGTTTCCCACTCATACGATAACCATTCTTATGGGAAGCCATTTCATTGTTACAGCATGTCGTACCGCGTACGTGCTGTAAGTCAGTATGTCGTACGTTTCCCACTCATACGATAACCATTCTTATGGGAAGCCATTTCATTGTTACAGCATGTCGTACCGTGTATGTGCTGTAAGTCAGTATCCGTGCCTTTCTTACGTTTAAGAGCGAATTTCCTGTACTTATGAAGTGAAACAACTTCAAGCTGTTTCTGAACGGTCAATATATTTGTTATCTCATAAAATACCTGAAATTTCTCTTGCAAAAATATTTTCCCTCGATCAAACCTATAAACAAAAAATCAAGGATTCCATCTTGGGTTGACGACATTTCAAAGACATTGAATCAATTAATCTTTCCCAAGTTTGTATGAGCGCATGACCACGAAACAATGGCTCAAGCTGAGGCTGGACTAGTCGTTTTTGCTTCACCACTATTTTCGACTTTGTGCACTCTAAAAACAATAGGTGAGATCAAAGATTGTACGGAATTTGAACCTCTTTAGAATTTGAACAAAAGATACTCACCTATTGTTTTAAAGCACACGAAGTCGAAAATAGTGATAGAGCAAAATGGTCTACTTCTATAAGTTTACAGTTTTTATGAAGTACGTAACCTCGAAATTATTGCATAAGAGCCATTGTTTAGTGGACACTCGAGCAACCTCCGGAATATCAACAAAATTCATACTTAAGACAGTGTTGGCACCAAATTTTTAAATTTCAAAATCTTAACGCGTGAATTGAGAGTTTTATGGATAGAATATTGAATGAAATGGTAGTGTGTAAGTGAAAGTACACCACATTTCTTTTTTGACTTCAGCGTAATTTTTTATCCATTTCAGACCATGTGTCATTCTCTTGAGAATAAGATTCTTTGTTTGAGTTGTGTCTATATTTATGTGTCTTCTCATGCGCAACCATCAAACAAAGAAATGATGCTCTAGAGAATGACACGTGGTCTGAAAACGGGAAAACATTACGCCTGACCCGCAAGCTCAAAGGGTCTATTGTCGTTGTATTGTACTGACCTATTGCGTGACACTTCTACTATAGAAACTCCTGTTTCTTTTGCTCCTTCTAGAATAGCATATGTCATAGGTGCTGCTCCTCGCCACTGAGGTAACAGTGACGGATGAATATTTAATGATCCACTAGTAAGAAGAAAATAAAATAAAATGAATAATCTGTCTTGTATACCCACCAGGGGCATAGCTAGGATTTGCCTTGGGGGGGGGGGGGGGGACCCCTTTTCAAAACATCAAATAAAAACAGCCAACCAAAACAATGGCCAATCAAAAAAAAAATAAAAAAATGGCAATCCAAGAAACCGACAAACCAAAAAATGGAAACATAATGGGGTAGGGTGGAGCAAGTTGCCCCCCGGAGCAACAAAGTACAGAGGTGATGGTGGTGGTGGTGATGGTGATGGTGATGGTGATGGTGATGGTGATGGTGATGGTGATGGTGATGGTGATGGTGATGGTGATGGTGATGGTGATGGTGATGGTGATGGTGATGGTGATGACGGTAATTAAGGATGATAATGCTGTTGATGATGAAGGTGATGATGAAAGTGGTGGTTAAGGGTGATAATGCTGGTGATGATGATGCTGGTGATGATGATGGTGATGATGATAGTGGTAATTAATTGAGATATTGCTGGTGATGATGATGCTGGTGATGATGATGATGCTGGTGATGATGATGCTGGTGATGATGATGCTGGTGATGATGATGATGGTGGCCATGCATGATGAGGATGGTAGTAATGATGACAGTGGTGATGGTTGTGACTGTGATTATTTAGCTCTCTTTACCAATATGGACTCACCGTAAACATAAATCCAGTACTCTATTACTAATCAAATAACCAAACGAGGCTACCACACCAATATCATATGGTCCACCAGGACTAGAAAGTAAAAAAAAATTATGTTAATGCAGAGAAATATATTTTCAGTAAAAATAGGTATACACTCAATAGCCTATTTTCAATATTCTGTGTTAAGTTAATGCACAAAGCAATTCAAGGCAAGGTTCTGGAGAAATGAAATGACATAATTATTAAGATCACTCCATATTTTCACCAGAATCTTGAATTACTTTCAAATGCTAGTAAAGGTATTTTATACATTGATAGTAGACATCTTACACACTCAATAGCCTACTTTCAATATACTGTGATAATTTCATGCACAAAGCAATAATTCAAGGCAAGGTTCTGGAGCAATGAAATGATATAATTATTAGGATCACTCCATATTTTCGCCAGAGTCTTGAATAGACCTCTTTACCTTCATTGTTTGTTGTGTCCATTTCAGACCATGTGATGCCACTCTTGGGAGTTGATTCTTTCATGTGTAAATATTTTAACAAAAGAACATTTTTCAAGGGAATGTCATGTGGTCTGAAATGGGCAATTTGCATACAAAGGTAAAGACGTCTATTACTTTGTGTCACTCAACATAATAAGAAAAGTTAGCCATAGCCATTGTTAGGGTGCACTTAATTTGGAGCCCAGCTCTGTTGTGCTAACCCTCTCCATTAGTATTTATTCAATGGATGAAGTAATGTAAATAAATAAATAAATAAATAAATAAATAAATAAATAAATAAATAAATAAATAAATAAATAAATAAATAAATAAATAAATAAATAAATAAATAAATAAATAAATAAATAAATAAATAAAAAATAAATAAATAAATAAATAAATAAATAAATAAGTAAATAAATAAGCTTGCAATGATATGATAGAGACCTTTTTTTAACATACACCTTGGACAATTGTTCACATGTTTCTATCATTGCAATCACACTGTTAGTCTCGCTTCGATGCAAAGGCATGGCTACTTTTCAAGATGGCGCAGGGAACTGTGAAAGGGACTATTGAGTGTATATGATAGCAGAAGAAGAAGAAGAAGAAGAAGGAGAAGAAGAAGAAGAAAAAAGAGAGAAATATTAAGAGAAATGTGGTATTTACCAGTAATCTTTTGACCATCCTACTTTTCCTCGCCAATAATGTATTGGTATATCTTGCTCCTGTGCAAACTCTCTTACTGTCATGCGATTGGTTCCTTGAACCAGTTTCTTAAATAATTATAATATAGGAGTGAATGAATGAATGAAAAAAGAAATGGATGGATAGATCAGGATGGACGGATCGGGATGGATGAATGGATAGATGGATGGACCTATGGACAGATGAATTGATGAATGGAAGAATGAATGAATGGATGGATAAATGAATGAATGAATGAATGGATACCATGTGAGGACATTAGTTGGGTGATCCATGGCAGTACCAGTGTTGAAGCTGTAATACCCGTTTATTTTCACCATTATAATAAATAATTATCACCTTATTGATCACTCGTCTTCTTTCTGGAGGGCAGACAACCTCAACATGCTCAATTATTCTGTTGTCTGCAGACCTTAAATGAAAGAAATACAACCAAATTTAAACTTTGATTCTATGCTCAAGGTTTTCAAATGCAATGATTGATCAATGTGAAGATATAGCTCAGCTCGTAACTAACATCTGGGCTGATCAAATTAGCCACTGTAATTCGATCAAGCACACAACCACCAAATCAAAAACAAAAATATATATTTTTACATTAATTGGATATTTTCTAATTCTAGTTTAGGGGGGATTCAAATTTAACCCCTAAACCACCCCTAGATTTTACCCTGCCTTGAGACTTGAGAGACACTCCCCGCCCATTGAACCCCACTTCAATCAGGATGACAAAGGGCGGGTTATGCGTGATGTATGATTTGGCCTTGTTTTGGACTGTGATTCGTGAATTTCAAAAAATAAGTCTGCAATTCATGAATTGCATCCCACCTGTGATCTGCTTATTTTGAAGACTGTGATTTGTGAAAATTGGTATTACACCCTAAATCCTCGTATCAAGGTTATTCATTAATCATATTTCATGACTCTAGAATTTATGAAAAAATTGTCCGTGATTCGTGAACGATACCCCCTCCCCCCCCCCCCCCCCCCCTCCCCCCACTGTGCCACCTTGCTGTTTAATTAGGCCCTTGACAGTAGGGGTCTGAATGTATAGCAATGGGTATTTTTTCGTACTTTATCACTGTCTACCTATCTCAGATGCTTATAATACACCCATGGAAATCTCAGTCCCATTTATAAGGGGAGGTATGGATATGTTCTGTAAATAGCTTCATAAAAATCAGCTTAATAATGCTAACTACGTTATTTCTTCAAGAATCTTTCAATCATATCATTGGGCGAGAAAACTCTTTGAGATCAAATTGAAAATTTAGTCGTTCCGAAATTTCAAAAAATTATATTCTACAGAAACTGAAAGTGGAACAAAGGTAAACAAATTATGAAATAATTCGCTTTTCTTGCGTGACGTACTCACCCTAGATTTTGAAGCAGCATTTTCAAGGGGGGAACAGCAAAATAATCGGTTCCAAAGAAGAGGATTCTGTAGGGAGGTTTCCCCGGTTTTAAAAGTGAGAAACAAGATCGTGTGATTTTCATTGTTTTAAGAGTAAATTCATGGAGTCGATAACAAAACTTTAGTAACAGCGAGAAAATAAAAAACAACTCTTTCGAATTCGAACATAAATGTTCGGGCTGCATTCGTGACCTTCTTGGGTTTTCGGTTTTACTCGTATTCAATTCGGAGACCTCGCTAAATATTCGGAATTTGTAACTGATTTTCGGGGATTTTCGGGTTAGTTATTTGGAACTATCTAGACCTGACCGCGGCTTGCCTTGAATATTTTTACAAAAAGAAAAGATTTTAATCTTGGAAACAATGTATTTCTTAGCGACTTGTAATAATAAAGTAGGATAAACTGGACGTAGATTTTCGATGATTTGTCGGATGTTAATTACTGTCATACGATTGGTTGCCGACTACTGAAACGACTATAACGGGCGATTATTGACTGATTATTGAGCGTCTTCGAGAGATTATCGACCGTAAAAAGTGCTCGTGCCAGTCCCAAAATTCTGTTCGGGGCGGGAGCCTTCACGTTTACTAGACTCTCGTTGGTTTTTGTCGAATATTGCAAACATAATGTGAATTCATCTCTACTTTACGCCTTTTCTTCCTCAAATACGCATAAAAATACACCGCCCAGGGCTTCATCTAAGACTTGGATAACTATTTCTTCTCCCTATGAAGTTGATATGTAATTTTGAAGACAATGGAGTGAGTTTGTAGCCGTCGACATGGCAGAGACGAACCTTGAACCAGGTACGAAAAAAATAACATAAACTGATTTTTGAAACTGTTACTCCCTTATTAAAACCCTCATGTAATCAATAAACCTTGCGTTGTACTGCTTTGCTCTGGAGGTTGATACTTCAGGCACGAAAAAGTTCATCATTTGAGATAAAAAAGCTTTTAAATCTTGTTAAGCAAAGTGCAAGAAAACGTAAGCTTGCTCCGAGTGTCTCAACGTATTTTTATTTTACTTTCGCAGAAAGAGGAACAACTTCGTATAAAGTCTCCGATAAACCAAAAGCTAAACCTGCTCCTATAGATGTAAGTATACTCCGTTTTCTTCTAAGAAATCTCACTTCCAAATGTCTAATATAATTTCTTCCGTCGATTTGATAAAGCAAGTGGTCAACAGACCCTAAAAGAACTAGTCGAAATACTCGAGAAATCTTCATGTGAAAATTGATTTATCACACGGTATCCAATATTTTATCCTTTTAATAAATATTCTCCAGCAATACCGTTATTCTTTTCAAAGAATTAGCTCATAAACAATTCTAAAACCTTATGTGTGGGATGCTCTCGGTAAAATTTGATCTCGATCGCCACCATGTTTATCTTGAAGCATATTTTGTTCAATTTTATTGATTGTTATTTTTTGTGGTTTTTAAGCGATTCTTAAACGCCATAACTTTTTTCTGGATTCATTATTAATTATTTAAAATGAGTAGCAAGGATTTTTTTGCTTGATTTGATTTATTAAAGATTTGACATATTTTGTTTGTTTGGTACAATTGTGTACACATTTGGATACCTTCATGTCATTCGTAGCATATTAGACATCTTTATAATCTACAATCATTGAGAATGATGATGCCGGAATGATGACTCGAACATGTTTCAAAAAAATTGTGTGCCATAACATCCTTGCCATTGATGTCCTGGCGATAACATCAGTTGGTACTTATTGTAGTTTCTTCGCATAGGTCCTAAAGAGAAGGACTAATTAAGACAAGCTAGATGGCACATGCCTAAAAAAATGATTTTAAAAAATGATTTTAAAATTTGATTGTGTCAACCAGGTGTTGCTGTCCTTGATGATTTTTGTAATAATTTTTTCCTATAAAAAGAATATTTAAAAAAACCATCAGTTCTGTGAGAGTGAATCGACCTTTTTCTAATTTTTAAAATGCCCGTGTTCATTGACTACAGACTCATTTACGCAGGGTTAGCCTCATTTCAATGTCAAAACATTCACAAAAACCAATGATAAAGTAAAGCCCCTGTTACACCCAGTCTTTTTTTGTGCAACTTGAGCTGCGCACACAAAAGTTCAAGTTGTACAAGCATTTTTTTTAGCATGTAACACCCCTTGTGCAACTTATTTTTCAAACATAAAAATTGCAAGATAAGTTGATTTGGTTTCTACTTTCTCAACAAATCTCCGAAAGTTTCAGTGAAAAAAATTATGTATGACATGCTCTTGTGCAACTTGAACATCATTGTGCGCAGCTCAAGTTGCATTAAAAAACTATGCATAACAGCAGCTTAAAGAATGCTCAAACACTTTGAAATCCTATGGACCTTCACTGGAATACATGAATATTGTCTGAAAAATCGAGGCTAACCGGATGCAAGTGAATCCGTAGTCAAGGAAACAGCAGTATTTTACAAATTTGAAAAGGGTACACGTACAGTATTATAAATAAGTAAAGCCTTTTTTTAAAAAAACATTTTAAAATATTCACGTTAATAGCATAGCTGCTATTATTACAATGCCGGTAGCAGGGCTCAAAATAACGGCCAGTCAACAGTCAATGTCTGGCCAAAATACCATGTGCTTGACATCTTGACTGGCATATAACTGCCTGTTATTTTGAGCCCTGGGTAGGAGAATTAATTTAAGAAAATTGTTCAATTTTCTGTTAATCTGTTGTCTTACTGTTTCAAAGTGACTCACAGCTTCTATTAACCCAAGTAGTTAGGTGGTATTGGTGATTGCTATTTTCTACTTCTTGTGATGTTAAGTTCCAGAAAATATAGATCTGTATCTTCCACTAGGGGGTGGTGTGGATGGGTTTGTGGGTAAAGGCTAGAAGGATATATATAGGAAAATTATATGTCCAGGCAAGATCAACCAATTATCTCTTCTTTTGTCTTAGTTAGTATTGTTGTACACATGTATATAGTTAACAGTCAAAATGCCTCAAGCATAAGTACCCCTCTACAATTCATTACTGGTTTTATTATAATATTTGAATATTGAGTTCATTATTCACTCTGAATTGTTACAGAATACTCCAAACTTCAAAATAAATAATCTTCTTGAGTTTTGATTGGATTCTTCAATAATAGGGCTGCGTGGCAGTGACATCAAACTCAGACAAACAAACAGAATTTTCCATCTCCTTGAGTCCGATTTCTGCGGTTTGAATTTTAAACTTTTTTTGAAAAGCAATGCTTTTGTAATGAAAGATAAATAAACTGTTTCTCAGTTTTCGATTCAGTCTAATATTACGCTTGTTTGAGTCATGCATTTATTAAGCGAGCAATTTTTAAAATAGCCATGCAGTCCTATTGAAACCCTGAGAAAGAAAAACTCATCAGAAAGGCCACTATGAAATTAACTTGGTTGTCCTCATAGAATTTTAGTTGTGAATTGAATGTAAAGTTTGGAGTCTTCCAATATATTAATGAATTTCATATTCAAAGTGAATAATCAACTCAATATTCAAATAATTAAATCATTAATGGAGCCCAGGGGGTGGTACGCTTGAGCTGTTTTGACTGTAAATAGAGCTGGGCTTTTGTATGAATAGGGAATAAAAATGTAAGTTCGTATGGAATCTCAGGATGCTCAAAATACCATGCCAAGATTGACAAGTTCAGGAAAATTTTTTTTCGTAAATTTCAAATTTACGGCATAAAACGAAACATTAAATAAATGGAAAAGTGTTTACAATTAGAACTGTTTACAATTAGAGCCACATACTGTACATACCATATCTTACTGTGGCTGTAATTACGCATTGTAGTTGGATGAATAATTGTCAGATAATTCCACTTCAATCTTATAGCATGTTATACTGTGTACATCAGGCATTTCATTAACATTCCAATGCCTGTGGTGCTTGAATTCATGCTTGTATAGATCTCCAGCAAAATAATGGTTAATGCTGAAGTTGTATATGATAGATAAAACATGAGTGGGAGACCTTTATGGGGAATTGAAATGGCGAGCCTTTTTAGCCCCACAAAGGTCAGACGCGAATGTTTTATCTCACTTATCAAAGGTTTAGGATAGTTAGGTCATGTGTTACTTAAATTTTACTTAAATTTTCAAGATAAAAGCACTTTTCGCAGAGAAAATCTTATTTAAAGTTGTATGCAAATCAGGACAAATCTCTTGCCAATTTAAAAACTCGGTCATGGTTGTGATTTTCTATTGTGTTTCGCCTTATGAATATTAATGAATTTGATAATTAAATTTCTAGGTATCTGCAGCACAAGCAATGGCAGGAAGCTATGAAAAAACAGACAAGATGAAAGTGACTACACCAAGGTCCAAACTAGGCCACAGAAGAGTTGATGAGAAGGGAGAAACCACCTACAAGAAGGTACAGTATGTGTCAGCAGTAGTGGATCCACAGGGAGGGTCGGAAGGGTCTGGAACCCTATAGTTTCAAATGTCATTTTATTGAAATACAAAGCACTTACCTAAATGCAACAAGAGCATAAGATTTAAACCTAAAGTCACTAAATTTATGCGATGCTTCTTTTGTTCCCTCGCTGAGAAATAATAAAATAATAAGTTATTAATAATAGTTAATACATTCAATAATAACATTCCTGACTACCAAAAATATAGTTTTTTTGGTGTCAGTAGTAGCTGTTAGGAAGGTATATTTAGTTATTAAATTCAGCTGCAAGTCGTATTAGCCGGTGTCCGCATTAAGTGGGCTTTCAAAATATAGTCACAAACATGGTTTTAATTAATACAGTACGATAAACAGAGCTTTCAATAAAAGGCGGCTACCGGCGGTTTATCGCTGGATACTTCACCTTAAACTGCCGGCTATTTTGACAAAAAATTTATTTATTGCCAAATAAAGTTGAGGCCCCTTGGGGGATACGGACCCCTACTTTTTTGGATTGACCGTCTACTCCAAATATTATTGAAAGCTCTGGATGAATAAAGTATGTACAATGTCGGACAAACATGTTCAAAGAGGAAGAAGCCAATAAGCACTGATTGCAATAAAGCATCAACATCTAAAAAGTGATTTTGATTTCAAGATACAAAGCATTTTAAAACTTGTTTGTTTGCCATCCAGAGCCTTCCCTAAGAGACCTTGGGCTAGAGGGTTTTTGAGTGTCTGGTTAACTTTCTCAAGTATTTTTACACTTTTGTGTTTTACATATACACACATCAAGAGTTCCACGCTACTGCTCTAAGTGCATGCTCAGGGGATTAAAAAGTGGGATAAAATTTGTAAATTATGCTATATTTTAGTTGTATCTTTCTTGTCAAGTACAATTTTCACTAAATATTCAAGATCGCTTACCGTTAAGCAAATTCTGAATCAAATATACCGAAAAATTGCATATTATACCAAATTTCATCCCACATACTTTTTAATCCCCTGAGCATGCGCATTGAGCAGCAGCGCGGAACTCTTGATGCGTCTATTACTCCAACTGCAAGCAAATTCAATTAGTTTTTAGATGAGCTTCACATTGGATAACGTTAAATTATATAAAAAGACACCCTGACAGCTGTGATACTATAAATTTTCTGATAAAAGCCCCCTCAGCATCCCATAATGTCTTACTTAAAACAATAGAATTCAAGATGGCCACCGTATCGGTAAAAAGGCCTATTCAAACCAATTATAGAACGTTTGTCAAAATCAAAAAAAGTTCTGTACGGCAGCTGCTTTAAAAAACAATAGGGAGACAATTTAAATGAGTAGAGATGCTTAATGACTGGAGTTAGATGTCTGAAAATGTTTTTTAAGACATCTTTATTGAATTACTGCTTCTGGCATGGCACCGAAATGGTGTTAAAATAAAATGACTTTGTGAGCATTATGGTATAGAATATATGTACGTATTTCACTTAATGTTGATAATGGGAGATCTGAAATGGTTGATCTGAGACCTATAGTAATCGTGGGAGGCTTAATGCTCATCTCATTTGCAAATACATATTTGTAATTACGCTTGAATGGTATTGAATTGCTTATTTGTGTCAGTTATCAAATTCATTCACAAAAAATTCATATCGACACCCACCAATAATTGTTCCTATTTGGTCTCAGATCCACCATTTCAGATATCCTGTTATCAACGTTAACTGAAATAGGTGTATGCATTAATGATCATTGTGGCCTCAATTATTTATTAATTTATGGATAATAACTTGTATAATTGTACCTCTTTTAAATATTTATGTATACTTTTGATCTTCCAGACTCCATCGTCAGCGTTGATGTCTGCCATTCAGCTAGGCATTGGATTTACGGTAAGTTAATATTTCTTTCTCTACACCTAATAATAATTGCAAGAACATTGGCAAATAAAGAATATAGAGAATACTACATGGGTGCGCAGAGTTACAAACTTTATCTTTGAGTGTTGAGAAGATCTCTCACAAGTGAGTGCAGCGAACGAGTGAGAGATTTTCAACACGAGAAGATAGAATTTGTATCTCCATGCACCCATGTAATATTCTGTTTATCATATAATTATTGATGAAAAAGAAAAGAAAGCTTTTTCAAGCTTTTTTCTGCTATGAGAAGTAAGTAACCATAATGACGATATTTTCACCTATATTTTCACATGAAAATATAAATTTTTTGAAATAAAGAAATATAGGCATTTCATTGATAATCATGTCATAAATATTTTTTATTTTGATTCTAACGCCCCATAGATCGATGAGAATATAACAAGAATATCTCAAAAATATTGTGCCACTAGTTTATTAGTTTTTAACTATTCCATGTCCAGACCTTTCAATAATATTTGGAGTAGACGGTCAATCCAAAAAAGTAGGGGTCCATCCCCCAAGGGGCCGTAACTTTATTTGGCAATGAATTAATTTTTTGTCAAAATAGCCAGCAGTTTAAGGTGAAATATCCGGCGATAAACCACCGGTAGCTGCCTTTTATTGAAAGCTCTGTGTGTCACCCTCTTTAAATAAAGAGTTTATTATTCTAATTATCGATATTATTATAAAAATGTCAGTTTTCTCAAGAATGTCAATTATATGACAATGTTCTTGCAATCAGGTGTACTGTATTCATGGTTACCATGATATTATGCTGGATGAGCACTAGTAATGGTAAATATCCAGCAATGCAGTGCATACTGTACTGTGCATTGTGTGATAAATTTCATACGAGAGGCTGTTCTCAAGCCATTTTAAAGTCCATGCAGATTGGTTGCGAATATTGTCAGTATGTTATTAAATATTATCAAATGAGTAAAAGTATCATTTCATGTTCAATTCATGATCTGTTATGTGCAACATTTGGCATTTTAATTTTTACGTTTTTTTTTTCTTCTTGGCTAAAATTTGAAAAGGCCTAAAGGCCTATAGCATATAGGCTGGCCACTGATTGGTTGATAGTTAATTTTTTTGTTTTTTTTCCTGAGTTATGATTGGTTGGGAGAAACTATCCAATTACTGAGTAATTTGACAGTTTCAGTTTTCTCAAGAAAAATGTTTATGAAACTGATTCAAATTAATCTTGAATAGCAGATGTCATGTAATACATATAATTAATTATTTATTTATTAGAGATGATAACTAGCAGTAAGCTAGTGTGGGCTGCGTCGGTGTTTCTAATGAAACAGTATGGATAAAAAGTTAAATTTTACACCGTAAAAAGTGATCTCTGATCTCTGAAAAAGTGATTAGTAAGTGATCTCTCTTATTTTTTACAGTGTAAAATTTAACTTTTTATCCATACTATTTATTTATTAATTATTAATTACATACATGTTATAAATTATGTATCAAGGTTGGGAGACTATCAGCTAAACAAGAACGTGATGTACTTATGCAAGACTTTGCTGAAATAGAAACTGTATGGTTTCCAAGGTAAAGTATTGTGTAACGCGTATCGCGCATGTTTATTTTCTCATTTCAAAACTTTCAGTTTGTAACATAAAAATTAATAAATAATTTATAAAAATTAATTATGAAGTCAACTGTATTATAATATTATAGTCAAACTAAGAAAACTGTGAACACCTATTATGTCCCAGTGCTCAAAATAACGGCCGGTCAACGGCCAATGTCTGGCCAAATTTGGTACTGGACCAGTCAACTATGGTTTTGAATGGACATATTGGATACTGGACTGGTCATATTTGAAAAAGAAAAAAATGACATAAAATTATTATGCCGGACAACTTGACCGGCATATGACTGGCTGCTATTTTGAGCCCTGTGTCTGGAAAGTTTAATTGCTTAACTACAGCGCGATCGTGCCAAAGTTGTTATTGCAGTTTACTGCGATCCTCAATATTCTGTGAACTGGGACATTTCAATGGCTTGTTGTGATACATGGTTTTTCGCTTCCATTAATCAAAAATAATCAGTTGGTACCTTTTATATTTTTGATTGGAGGCAGTGGAAAAAAAACAATCTTTGGTTAAAGGGGGACTAGTACGAAAATCGTTCAAAATTTAATTCGGCTGAAACTTTCCTAGAATAATCTCTAAGGGTCTAATAAACATTGTTTAAAGTTTTTTCTTGATATTCCGAAGGGAAGTATTATATTTTTACTAATCTTTAACGGAGTCAGTGACGTCATTTACTCAACACCATACATCGCTCCATACATTTCCCTTTATTTTGTGATCAAAATATTCGCTCGTTTCATACTCAATACTGAAAAAAAGAGACTTAAAAATCAATTGTAATCACAACAAATGTCAGTAAAGTCCGTCAGTCGACCTTTGGGCTTCATAGAAATAAAATAAATCAAGAAGTTATTTACAAAGAAATGTATGGAGCGGTGTTTAGTGTTGAGTAAATGACGTCACTGACTCCGTTAAAGATTCGTAAAAATATAATACTTCCCTTCGGAATATCAAGAAAAAACTTTAACCAGTGTTTATTAGACCCTTAGAGATTATTCTAGGAAAGTTTCAGCCGAATTAAATTTTGAGCGATTTTCGTACTAGTCCCCCTTTAATGGTTGTGCATAAGAAGGAACATGAATATATAACGCAAACAAAGAAATGATTCCCTAAGGATCTGAATTGGGAAAACATTATGCCCATGCAGGTTGAATAGGTCTATCGAAAACATGTCATGGTTATAGAATGTATACCATTGGTAAAACTGCCACCACTTACTTCATTACACTCAAGACATCAATAACATCAGGCAAAATGACTCGACTTTTGCTTGAATCGACTGCAGGCAAATCGACTGGCCTGTGAATTTAACGACTACCTTCCTAACAGCTACTACTGACACCAAAAAAACTATATTTTTGGTAGTCAGGAATGTTATTCTTGAATGTATTAACTATTATTAATAATTTATTATTATTATTTCTCAGCGAGGGAACAAAAGGAACACCTTCACATAAATTTAGTGACTTTAAATTTAAATCTTATGCTCCTGTTGCTTTTAGGTAAGTGTCCCATTTTTTCAATAACATCAGAACGGCTAATAAATTATTTCATCCCCTCATGAATTTCTTTCTTTTCTTTTCCAGATTCTTTAGAGACCTTTTTAGCATGAAACCTGATGATTTTATGGTAAGGAAAAAAATACTTCAAGAGGTCTTTTTTTTTAAACTTTACTGCTCTAAGGTGGCAAGAAGTTTACTGGTCTACAGCCCAGTTTAAAGGCAACCAATATGATAGATCGAATTATAATTTATCTGCTTTTCGTTTTTGACCCGGAAGTTATTTATTCAATCAATAGACCTCTTTACCTTCGTATGCAAATTGCCCATTTCAGACCACATGTCATTCCCTTGAGAAATGTTCTTTTGTTAAAAAATTTACACATGAAAGAATCAACTCCCAAGAGTGGCATCATGTGGTCTAAAATGGGCACGACAAACAGCGAAGGTAAAGAGGTCTATTGACGTCACAATTAAGAGTTCTATAACTTTAGCATGCACATATTCTATTATACAATGATGTTTATAGGTTGATGTATTTGTTTTCAGATGTCGCTGTGTAATGAAGCCTTGCTAGAGCTGTCTAATCCAGGAGCAAGTGGTTCTCTCTTTTATGTGACGGGAGACAATCAATTTATAATTAAAACTGTTGATCATAAAGAAGCTGATTTCTTGCAAAAACTGCTGCCAGGATATTATCTAGTAAGACATAGCTGTTTCCTGCCTTCCTGTCTGTCTGTCTGTCACTTCTGCCTGCCTGTCTTTCTGTCTGTCTGTCTGTCTGTCTGTCTGTCTGTCACTTCTGCATGCCTGCCTTCCTGTCTGTCTGTCGGTCTGTCTATCTGTCTGCCCCACCTGTCTGTACTGTCTGTCTGTCAATCTGTCCCCCTTACTTCAAAACTTACTGAATCACCTGTCTCTGTCTGTCTGTCTGTCTGTCGTACAGTCTCAGCATGTCTGTCCATGTCTGTCTGTCTGATTCAAAAAAACTGTAATGTTTATTCAGTATCAGACTGTCAAAAATGTTTGCACACTACAACTAGTATTCCTATGTTTTGTTTCAGAATCTTAATCAAAATAAGAAAACTCTACTGCCCAAGTATTTTGGACTCTTTTGTTATCAGGTGAGTAAAGCATGATGACTTGTGCTCAAAATTTATATTTTCAACATGTTTCCATCTAGCTAGTTGAACCAGTCTTAAGTACTAGGAAACGAAATTGTTGATTTTGGCCACCATAGACCCTTTTCAAACCCAGAAACAACCTACCTCTGGGCTGATCTAAGGCAGGGCATGGATAACTCATAAATAACCCTGAAACAACCTCTTGTTAAATAACTTTTTTTCCTTTATCTCCTCTCAGTGTGGCGGAAAAAATATCAGATTGGTTATAATGAATAATCTGCTACCCACAGTATATAAATTCCACTGGAAATATGACTTAAAGGTAAAGAATAAATGGAAAAAGTTGTGTAGTATTAGCCCAGTTTGTTCCTCAAACTTTGAATGGCTAATATACAGTATATGTAATATATACAATATGAGTGTCCGTGTCATATCAGATATACAACCACGAGCCGAAGGTGAGTGAGTGTATATCTGATACAACACAGACACAAATATTGTATATTACTTATGAAACGTCTAGGTGTATACATTCATGTTCTACTAGAATTGTAAAGATAAAATTGAATTTGGCTAAAAAAATTGGAGTTAAAGTTTATGCAAATCAGGACGATTTTGTATCAAATATACAACCTCCTCCACGGACAATGATTTCTATTGAATGGGTTTTCCTCATTAATTATTCATGAGTTTGATAAGACTCTGATAAATAATGATGCACCAGTTAACTCTTGTCCATTGACCGTTTTCCAAATTTGGACTGCCATATTAACCATCAACCAACACTTTTCAAGTGCAAATTATACACCCTTCTAGCTTGGATGTAATGTGTAACTCATTTCATACCACCTATTATTTCGTGAGAATAAGATTCATTGTTTGACTTATATCCATATTCATGTGTCTTCTCATGTACTTGTAACCATTAAATGAAGAAATGGTGATCTAGGGAATGGCACATGGTCTGAAGTGGGGAAACATAATGCCCAAAGTAGAGAGGTCTATTATACATGTAGCATGGAGGGCAGTGTATGCCCCCCCCCCCCCCCCAAACTGAAATGATACTTTAAGGAATGGCAATGACATGAATAAAAGGAGGATAACAACTTTACATTCAAGCTAGGGAGACATTGTAGGCAATAAAATAGTCGTTTTTTAAAATTAATTATGGTTCACTGATTCTAGGGTTCATCATACAAACGAAGGGCATCCAAAGCTGAACGAGCTAAAGCAACTCCTACACTGAAAGACTTGGACTTTCTTTCGGACCATCCAGAGGTCAGTGCCTCACATTACTGTGCTGTTGTTACTGCTGCGGCAGTGGTTGATGGTCTTGATATCATTATTTTATGGTGGTTGTTGTTGTTGCTGCTGCTTTTGTTGTTGTTGCTGCTGCTACTGTTGTTGTTGTTGTTGTTGTTGTTGTTGTTGTTGCTGCTACTATTGCTGTTGTTGTTGTTGCTGTTATTGTTGCTGCTAATGTTGCTGCTTTTGGTAGTCTTAATTGTTTGTTTTTACCGGCTGTGTACAGCATCTCATCTCATGTTCATCTTTCATCATTAGGGTATATTTCTGGAACCTGATACTTATAATTCATTAGTGAAAACAATCCAGAGAGACTGTAGGGTATGTATCAACTCCATTTACATTTACCGTCTGTCCATCCATCCATCCCATCCGTCCATCCATCCCAACTTATTCCACCCGATTCATCTATCCCACCCCATTCATTTATCCATCCCATCCATCGATCCATCCCATTCATTCATCCATGCATCCATCCATTTCTCCATCCACCCCACCCCATTCATGTATCCATTCCATTCTATTCATTCATCCTTAATTACATCCACTCATCCATCCACCAACCATCCATTCATCACATCCATCTATCTGCCCTTTCATTTACCTCACATCTCTCTGTATCATAGAATCCATTTGAAACATTGTCATTCATCCACCGTCGTTTTTCTATTCCCATTCATTGCCTTATCATACTCATTTATCTTCCTCGTCATTTTGTTCATTCCATCAGGTATTAGAGAGTTTTAAAATCATGGATTACAGTTTATTATTAGCCATACATAACCTAGATGAAGCACAGCGAGAAAAACATCAAGATGGTACCTTAACACCATCAGGTCAAATGACGCAGGAAGGACAAACAACAAGCCTTGACTTGGATAACTCCACAAGTAAGTGGATTGGGAACCCTGTGTTCTCCAATCTAGGATATACAGACCCCTTGCAACACCTAATGGAATGCACTTCAATTTGGAGGACAAAACAATAGGTTCCAATTCTCAGAAGATTAAAATTATTTTGTTTTGTAAAATTCTATACATTTTACTACCATCATTCCTATAAGGGAATATATTAGAATTACATTGTTTTCTCACTGTTTACCTCTTCCACTACATTCACTATTTATTGTACGACACTCAACTTACAGAGGTTTTTTTAATGTAGGAAGAAAACCTGAGAATTCGGAAAAAAAAGCCTCAGGAGGGAACTACAAATAAATGGAAATCACATATGTACTTTTCCCTTTTCCCCTTAACACATAGTAATACTTTTCAAGTTTGCGATTTTTAAAAATTCTTTGAGCTTTTGATGGTTATATACCAAGAAATTTGACTGTAGAATAGTTGAAAATATTCAACAATACATGTTGTGTTTGTGGATACAGGTGAGCATAAAGAAGTCGATCAGCTAGAGCCACCAGAAAATACAGCCCTACAGCGATCCAAGAGTCTAAAGGGTAGAGAAGGATTCAATACTGTCTGGGAAGCAATTACAGTCAAAGAAACTGGCGAAAGACCGTGAGTATGGATTGGTTTTGATTTATCCAAGTGGGCTCCCTCCTTGCGGAAAAAAAAATCACAGGGAACCCATTTAGAGATATAGAATAACATACAACGTTGTGATTGGATAAACGTTGTTAGAGCCATACGATTATAATTCTTATGCGAAGCCATTTCAATTTAACGTTATGTTGTACCGTGTACCTGCTGTAAGTCAGTACCGTATGTTTCCCACCCATACGATCACCATTCTTATAGGGAGCCATTTCAATGTTATGGCATGTCGTACCGTGTATGTGCTGTAAGTCAGTACCGTACGTTTCCCACTCATACGATAACCATTCTTATGGGAAGCCATTTCAATGTTGCGGCATGTCGTACCGTGTACGTGCTGTAAGTCAGTACCGTATGTTTCCCACTCATACGATAACAGCAAATTCCCCATTCATTTTGCACCAAGACAAGTGTTCTCTAACGGAGTATTGTCGTTGTTACACGTGTGTTAGGTATGGTGGTATTCCTGCGAGGAACGCTAAAGGAGAAAGACTGTTACTGTTCATTGGTGTCATCGATATTCTACAAAGCTATCGACTAAAGAAGAAACTAGAACATGGATGGAAGTCTATTGTTCACGATGGGGTGAGATAAGTTCCTTATATTAAGGACGTTTACGGACATTTTTAGCGCGCAGCCTGTACGCGCACGATTTTGTCCTCTCTGTGATGACGTCAAGAAAAACGATGAAAATCTTGCTATATTGTCATCTGCGCATGCGAAAAACAGACTCGTGGTGTGAATGACTTCAGCGTTTTGTTTGAGTTGAGCTCAGTTTGGAGGATAAAACAAAAGAATTTCCATCCCCTGGGAATTGGAAACCTATTTTTTTTCCCTTCAAATTGAGTTGCATTCCGAGATGCCTCATGTGCCTTCATGTTCTTCATGTGTCTTCTCGTGCGCAACCATTAAACAAAGAAATGATACTCTAGGGAAAGACACGTGGTCTGAAATGGAAAACATTACGCCCAAGCTAAAGAGGTCTATTACTTCATCCACACACCCAGCAAACCACCCATCCCTCGAGCTCCTTCCCTTCATCCTTCCAGCCATATAGTTATTAATTTATTCCTTCGATTTTTCTTCTCAGGATACAGTTTCTGTTCATCGTCCAGGTTTTTACAGCAAAAGATTTCTAGATTTTATGAGTACGAAAGTTTTCAAGAAATTACAAGGTATTGTTGAAAATTTAAAATAATAATATCTCTTCAATAAATTAATAATAGTTTAACACTACTTGTATCAAGGTGTAAATCTTTATAAAAATGAATAAATGCCCATGATATTGCTTCTCGACAAAAACTAAGCTAACATTAAATTTTAAATCTCAGGGAAAGAGAAAACATCGCCAAGAAAGCGATCACTGGGAGCTGGCCTGGGTCGAGTACGATCAATGACTGAAACAGACCGATCACGTAGCGATTCACGAAGAGAACGAACGTTAACGGGTGAGATATCCACATCATTAAGGTCTCGGTCTCGATCATTTAACGTAGGTCGAGGAGCGTCTGAGGCTGGTCAAAAACGAAAAGCAACAACTAGTACTTCTTACAGGTTGAGACAAAACACTGCCGCAGGTTCTTTACCAACTCGGAAATCCATTGGTAAGATTGGGTTTGGTTTATTTTGACATCCAAATTTATTACAAAAAAATATTCAAAAATCATTCAAAAACCATCGTAGATGAATTTGCACCGTAGCTTAGCCTTCACTTTGACGTTTTTTAACTTGAAACGTTTTTCTCTATTTGGGTTGCCTGTGTAATTTCGAACGCGGCGAGAATACACGCATCAAGAATTCCGCGCTGCTGCTCAATGCGCATGCTCAGGGGATTAAAAAGTTATCCCACTTTTTAATCCCCTGAGCAAGCGCATTGAGCAGCAGTGCGGAATTATTGATGTGTCTATGGGATTAAGTTTCGTCACTCATTGGGTGAACACTTATTTCAATAACCCAAACTGCCCTTCATCGAGACGATTCTAGGATTGGTTAGGTTTAGGGTAAGGTTTGGGTTTAGATTCCATTCCGCTTTCGACAAGGGCATTTTGGGATTTGGAAACAAGTATTTATCCTCACATTAGCGTTTCGTCGAGCATGCGCAGTAAGATTGACAGGGCTGTGCGGACAAGAGTGAATTTTCGTTAAGTCTTATTCTAACACAGGCAACCCAGATGAGGAAAACTAAGCTGCATGAAAAATTCTTTGAAACAGCTAAGTAAAGGCTAGACTACCTTGCACTGTAAGATCACTCCAAAGTCACTCGTTCGACCATTGTGTACATTACGTAGAATAACGTAGATTTAGTATGTGTAGAAAACCTGTGGCTACCAAGTCTCCATAGCAACGCAAAGGGATCGGAGATTATTTAAAACCGCTCCTAGGTTGAGGGAAAAACTGGGTCGAGTTGGCATTACAATGCATTGTGGGGCTGAAGGGACATATTTCTATGCAAGATGGCGTCTATTTCGTTCCCTAAAACAGCCCCACAATGCACTGTAATGCCTACTCGACCCAGATTTTTCTCAACCTCGAAACGACTAATATAATAGACCTACTTTCTTCGATTCTTTTTTTGTTAGTCTCCAATCCCCTTGCGTGCTCTTCGTACTCACATACGACGTGACTTCTACTCTGAACCATTGAACATGTGTCCTATCAAATCTTTAGTTAAGTCTGGTATTCACTTGCATCGGAGTCAGAAGCGCGACAGTACAAGATCGTAAGGTTTCCCTGTCCTTGTCTTGTACTTTTGCTTATGACGAGCGGTTTTCACTTGCGATTTCATGTACTGCTTCTGACTTTGATTTCGACTCCGTCGCAAGTGAAGACCAGACTTTACTATTGAAAACGTCACCCTCACTCGCCCATAAAGGTCGCGCAACAAACTTTTGTTGTTTCAGGGTGGTAATACGAGCCACATTCACTCTGTAGCTTGCGACCCGCTAATGTTGCGCGACAAGTTGCACCATTTTGTTCCTCGTACTACCACACTTTAATATTATTGCATTAATGTCATTCTTGTAAACCAATTAGTATGAAGTAATTTGTATGCAAAAAAGTCTTCAGGGTCCCGAAACACAGTTTTTTTTTAAATTTCTTGCACCCATTTTGATAATGACACGACCAATGCAGCTCAAGACGTCTAGGTTTTTTGGCTAGAAGTTTGATAGACTGATGCCAAAAACCAAGACGACTTGAAATATAGCTAGTTATCTGGATAACCAAGGCAAAACCATAGTATTTTTCGGCTTGGGTGTATGTAATGGTGCTTGTAATGTATATTTGTTTCAGACCACGTGCCATCCAGCTGATCTGAAATAGTGACGTAGAAATGACGTCTCTGCAAAACTGAGGTGTCATGAAGCCTGCAAAAATTGACTTATAAAAGTTTATATCTGGGATAAATCTAGATTTTCAAGAGAGATTTTCGATATTTTCTAAACATTTACTCTCATTTACTGATATTCTCTATTGAGTGGGACTACTGACGATGGCACCTCAGTTTTGCGAATGTTTAAGGTCTTTTAGGCTTTACACCGATATCAGTGAAAGTTTGACTCAAAAATACGTCACCACTTAAAAGCCATCTTACAAAGAAACATGTTTCTATGGTTACGTAACGTATTATCCTTTTCCAGAACAATCTGCGGAAGAAGTCGTATCTACAAGCAAGGACAATAGTGAGCAGCCGCAAAAAGGATCTCCTGACTCAGGGATCCCGCCTTCTCCTCGAAACGACTCTGTAAGTAATGCTCGAACAGAGAGCACTACTCAGAAAGAAATAAGCACAGAAATTACTATTAATACACAAGAAATTACGCATGCGCAAGATAGAGAAACCACTGACAAGTTAGATTCAAGTGTCCGTATTAGTGTTCAAGTTGCAAACGTCGATGGAGAAAAACCCAAAAATTCTGAACAAAGTATTAGTACTTTATCGGATGAGACTCGGAAAGAGTCGGACAATGCTCGGGAATCGAGTAATGTAGCGGGCAAGAATCGGACTTTGTGGGACAGACCATGGACTGACAACGAAGCTGGCGGATCAAGAAAAGAATATATTACACAAGAAACAGATCAAAGATGAGGTATTGAAACAAATCGAAACAAGAAAAAAATGCTTTTCTTTTCTATAGTTTCTTATACAGTACCTCTTGAGTGAACTTTGAGTTTTTTCGTTTTAAGAGTTATTTTTTGTTGTCACCGTTTAGTTGTTTTGCTTTGTTTTTGTATTCTGTTTTTTGTTTTCTTTTGCTTGCTTGCTTGCTTTCTTTCGTTTTGTGTGTGTGTGCATGTGTGTGTTTGTTTTTTCTTTGTTTTGTTGTGTTGGTTGTGGTGTTTTGTTGTTGTTGTTTCCGTTACTGTTAAAGCGGCACTTGGACGAAAATCGATGAAAATTGAAAATCACTTGAAACTTGGTTAAACTTATCTTTATGGCCCCAATAGTAGCCAAGCAAAATATTTTCTTCACAGTCAAAAATAGAGGATAAAAAATATCATTTTTTTAAGCATCTAAATTGTGAGTAAATCACTTACTCAACCCTATTGTTCTTTTAGTTTTTAAACCAAAATACCTCAACTGCAAGTGGCTCACAGGCTAGAATTTTCGCCAATCTGGTTTTCATAATCATGATTGAGTCATATTATCCTTAAATATTTGAATTATTCGGACTTTCAACTATGTGGCGTTTTCATCCAAGTGTCCCTTTCATTGTATCCTGTTTTGCTCCTGTGTGATTTTTTTGGTGTGAGTTCCATGTAGTCGCTGTTGTTCAATTGTTTTCTTAGCATTTCTTTTTATCGTTTGTTTAGTTTTGAGGTTTTCATATATCTGTTCTGTTTTTCATTTCATTTCCTTCGTGTGTTTGGCTTACCTTTTTATGTCAATTCAACTACTCTATTTCTATTTTTTAATTTCTAATTTCCGATTTTTACTCATTAAAAATACTCACTGTGAATTAAACTAAAAATAAAAATAACGATAATTTAAAACCGCGATACTGAGTAACCTCGCTGATATTCGCATGAGTAAGGCCTGGCTACAACTGCAAATGAAAACACGAAACATTAAAAACAACACGACATCACACGTCCGGCAAAAATGAACATTGAACCACTCTCTCCTTCGACTTTGATAAATTTTAAGTACATCCTTAAAATTCCTAAACTAAAATTACATTATAAAAACTCTTCTTAAACCCAGTCTACCAGATAAAACAAACGGACTAACCGAGACGAGAGAGACCGGTAACTACTGTCCAGTCTTGGATTCTTTCTCTTGACGTCTGCAACTTGCTCCAATCTTGCTCCAACCATCTCAAAATAATTCACAATAATTTCTAATACCACTTGCTTACGTTACTAACCACGTGATATACTTTCATCTCATTGGTTAAGACTAATAAGGTAAAGTGATGTCTAGATAAAATGCTTTTCAAATGTAATACTGATGAAAGTAAATCTATAATATTCTTATATCGTTGAATAATCTCTTATAATTGACACTGATTATAAGGTTGGATGCACATGCACCCCATAAACATCCCAAAATACACCCATCAAGCATTCCGCGCTACTGCTCTAAGCGCATGCGCAGGGAATTAAAAAGTGGGATAATATTTTGTAATATATGCAATTTTTTGGTATATTTGACTCAAAATTCGCTTAACGGTACGTGATCTTGAATGTTTAATGAAAATTGTGTTTGACAAGAAAAATACAACTAAAATATAACATGTTTTACAAAATATTATCTCACTTTTTAATCCCGAGCATGCGCTTAGAGCAGTAGTGCGGAATGCTTGATGCGTGTTTTGCGAGGGTACTGAGCAACACCACAGGGTTACCATGAATTGTAATGTCAGAACATGCTGTATTACAAGTTAGTTTTCCTGTGACTCAATTACTTTCTAACTCATACTAATGTGTATTTCCTTTTAGAATAAACATGCTACCGTCAAGCGTCAAGTCAGCTTTCAGATTCCCGACGATGAAGATCCACTTCAAGAGATTTTAAGAGAGGAAGAAAATTTCTAATGTCCGTGGGGATTGATATATAGATGTTCTGGGGCCGAGCGAGTAGAGGACTGGGAATGAACTATCATTGTTGATTTGATTACCATATGGTCACGTGATCTATGGGGCTTCACCATAATGCATTCGAATGGATCTTCCTCATTCGGCAGCCATGTTGGCTGAAGCAATAGATTTTTTCTCATGTTATGAACATTTGGACGCTTCAGGATGAGTTTACACGACTTTGATTCTCTCTGAAATGATAATAGCTGTAGTGTGATAACACAGGGTTCCCACGGTCAGGTAAAAGTCAGTCAATTCTGAATATTTTTCAAGGTCAGGTTACTAAAAATAGGTATCGCAAAGCCTTGTGGGATCAAAATGCGGACAAACTTTGTAAAAAGGCTTCGGTTACAAGGAAAAGAAGATCAATATCAGTCGTAAAACCATAGTTTTTCCACGAATTTGAAAAAAGACAACAAAATATTGTTGCAGCATATTAACGTGTGTTCTGAGCTTGGCTTGTCCGCATTTCAATCCCATAATGCATCATCGTGACGTCATCCGTCGAAAGCGCTATTTCTTTCAGCCTTCAAAAAATCGTTTTAAATTCGGAATTCTTAGTTGGGCTTCCTTTGGATGAACTATAATTTTTCGTAAAATAAGTGCACAGTGTGGTCTGTAAAATAGTTTTTGTCAGGGAAAAGTCAGGGAATTTTATTTTTCCAGATGAGTGGGAACTCTGTAAACGTTCATGCGCTTTACAAAGACTGATTCACTCGTGAAACACAAAGCATCAAATCGAGGCAGTAAGGGAGAAAGTTAAATAATCGTTTGAAATTACCCTGTAGCCTCGACGTGATGCTTCGTGTCTGTTAAATATCATCCAATATGGCTGCCACTTTGGTACCTTTAGAAATGATTACTAACCACCTATAGACCTCCTGTAGTCGGAATGCAGCTCAATTAGGAGGACAAAACAATTCTCAGGAAATTGAAATTCTTTGGTTTTGTCCTCCAAATTGAGCTGCTGTGACGTCACGTGAAAGGGGTCTGTTTTATCTTATCCCCTAATTCCAAAGCACCTACAGTGAATATTATCCAACATGGCTGCCTCTAGTATTCCCTTAGAAATGATTCCAAACCACCTAATGTGGACATTATCTATGATAGACACCATTTTTATACCCTTAGAAATAATTACAAACCAAACATGGCCGCCACCGACACTAGAGAAAAACGTTTGCGCATGCGTGCCTTTCAGCACTCCAAGAATTTCCAAGAGTTTGAGTGAGAAAATACATCTTCGTTTTCTCCGAGTTTACAAAAAAATTCGCTGGTATACTTTAGTGGGGCCAAGATACTGTATTAATAAAGACAATATGAAAGAATTAGCCTTAAGTTTCAAGAACTGACTTTAAGTGTTGGTATTTTGTTAAGTCTATTTTTCAGGCAAGTGTGAAAGTCAAATTTGCGTATTTTACAATAGCACGAAGACGCTTTAGAGCATGCGCAAACGTTTTTCACTCGTGTCGCCGCTACCTTTATTACAGTGCAAATCGAAAAACCGTGGGCACCCAGAAATATTTCAGAAATCTTTTTTTGTTCCTGAGCAATCTAAAGCAACTCTTTAACTGCAAGAATTTCGACTGATTTGAAGTCAGATTAACTTCTTGTAGTAAGAGAGTCGTTCCTGATTGTTCAACGAACAATAAACGATTTCTGAGCGCCCACGGTTTTTCGATTCGCACTGATGTATTTAGTGTAAACTTTTTTTCCAATGTTAGTCGCATATAGTAAGCACCATCTACCATGTCAGCCATTTTATCTCATACATATTTTCCCTAGAAGCTGGCTATTCTACACTTCCATGTAAAAAGGGGTTGGGTTGGAGATAACTACTGATAAAAGCAACCAAGTGAACTTGATTGATTTGTCTTTTAACTTTTTTTGTTTTGTTTTTGTTTAATTTACTGTTGTTGGACTTGAATATAGAATAGATCCCTTGCAGCACGTCGGAATTCAGCTCAATTTGGAGGACAAAACAATAGGTTCCAATTCTCAGGAGATTGGAATTCTTTTGTTTTATCTTCAAAATTCACCATTTTCACATCCCCATAATGCTTTTCGTTTTTTGGGGGGCAACTAGAAAGAAAATCATTTAAAAATTCAGAACTTTTGTGGAGATGCTGAGTGGATTTTCCTCCTACTCGGCTCCAGTCTTTGCACGTCCACAGGAATCTAAAAACTTGTCTTTATCCTGATATACACGCATTAAGCATTCCGCGCTACTCTCTAAGCGCATGCTCAGGGGTAAAAATAATGAGATAATATTTTGTAAAACATGTTATATTTTAGTTGTATTTTCTTGTCAAACACAATTTTCGTTAAATATTCAAGATCACGTACCGTTAAGCGAATTTTGAGTCAAATATACCAAAAAATTGCATATTTTACAAAATAGTATCCCACTTTTTAATCCCCTGAGCATGCGCTTAGAACAGTACGTAGCGCGGAATGCTTAATGCGTGTATATAGTAGAGGTCTTTACTGGATCAGGAGGGAAAAGTGGGAGTCGCTCGCAGTCTAATTCATTCATAAGTAAGTTTCAAAGCTTTTCATGATAAGATGAACATTCTCCTATACTTTGCTTGATAACGGATAAACACATATAAAGCTTGGGATTCCTGTGCCGGAACTGAGCAAGCAAATACACCTGCAAGAATAGCTGAGACAAATGCTGTTGATTTTATCACCTCTTTTTATTAATTTTTAAGCCATAACATTCGAGCGGGATTCCTGTGGTTATATACTTTTGGGCTTCCTTTGTCAGAGGAAAGGCTACTAAGCTAATTTCAAGATGGCGCCAGTTTAAAATATTTCATCGCTACAACATGTCGGCAAGTTTTCATTCAAGAGAATTTCGAGAATTTACAGAAAGGACTAAGGGATCTCCATTTACTTCTAAATAAGGTAATCTTGCCAAATATGGATATAGAGTTGTTGAACGTGCAAATGATAATGTTATTGAAGTGAAAGGTTCGGATAATTAAGATTGATTATAAAAACGGATAATGGAAAATCTTAGGTGTGCAAAAAAAGTAAAGTCCGAAATTTAGACGAAGACTGGTAACGACAACCTTGATGCAAAGGATTGTGGGGCAAAAAGTCCTCATCGCTAAATTCAGTCCCACAATTCTGTGGAAGATGAGCTCGTTATTTACCTGTCTTCCTTTACAGTGAGGACACTCGAACCATGAACACTTGATATTTTTATATTTTTTATTTTATGAACTTTCTACTGCTTCAAACCTTCTGAAAATGAAGCACTGAACTCAAATAATCTTATTGTTCAAAATTGTTCATATTTCCAATCGATTCACACAAGGGAAAAAGGAGGAAAAAAGTATGAAAAAACCTCTTAGTGTTCACGGTTCGAGTGTCCTCACTGTAAACATGCGCATGCATTACAAAAGCGAATAGATAATTGAAAGCTAGATTGATATGATTGGTTATATACCGATATATACGGGGAACTTAAAATATTCGTTGACTACAAACAATACTGGATGTCTGTGTTCTTGAAGAGAATAATCATAAGAAACAAAACTCATTCCAGCTATTCTTCAGGATCTTGGAATGACCTATATCTTCTATCGGCCTATCGCCTATGGCCATTACCTATAGACCCCTTTCACGTGACGTCAGAACAGCTCAATTTGGAGGACACAATGAATTTAAATCTCCTGAGAATTGGAATCTATTGTTTTTGCTCAAAAATGAGCTGCATTCCGAAATGCTGCAAGGGGTCTATTGGCTATTACCTAGTCTCAATCACTTTTGGTTCCGACAACCTTTTATGAAAGAGGCATATATACATGAAAAATCAGTGCACATTTGTCAATGGCATATTTTTTAAAGAAAAGCGAAAAATGATTCAAAATGTAGACTTTAAAACACGCGGCCATTTCAGCCGATTCCAATAAAACTAGTCGTTTTCACAAGTTATTTTCACAGAATAGCCTCCTCCCTAGGCAGCTCTTAGAGAGGACTGTGAAAGACTGAGAGATACCTGAGAGAGGACTATCGAGGAACAGAGACAAAGAAAAAAGGAGGGGGGAGGCAATCCCTTCTTTCCTCGCTCCCCCCTCCCCCCCCCCAAACTTCCTGCATATCTAATTTTAGGGTGCCAATGGGGTTACCCGATTGTAAGTAAACTACTAATTAATCTTACAAGCGCAAGGTCAGTTGTGCTAGTTTTTGCCCTCTCCTGAGCCTGGTGACAGGGCTGAAAAACGAGTCAGCGGATGTGGATAAAATCGCGGGCTCACCTACTTGGTGTTTTTGGAAAAATCCCAAAAAATCATGCGAAGAAAATTTAAGGCTTATTTCTTGAAGTTTGAGAAAAAAATTTCCAGCCACCATGTTTGTTTTCTTGGACAATTTGGCGCATGCGCATGCGTTTTTCAGCCTTGTCAGCCACTGCTAGCCCGTTCCACGCTCATTAGGGCAACATTTGAGGATAGGAGACTGAGTAGAACCCCCCAGTCCTCTATAATTCCCTCTCAGTCCCCTTTCCCCAGTCTTCTCTCCCCAGTCTTCTCTCCCCAGTCTTCTCTCCCCAGTCCTCCAATGAGCGTGGTTAGGCATCTACAGCAATCATTAATGTTCATTCGTCTTCATACAAGACATAAGCATCTGCACAAGTTTCACCTCGATTGTTCGATTCATTAAAGTCGGTCAAGTCCTCCCCAAACCAAATCCTAATCTCTGTCCCTTTATTGACATTGAAAGGTGCAGAGAGCACTGGGAACACGAGCTCTGGGCTGTTGAAAGTGAATCCAAATGTATTATAGGATAACGTTTTATCATGCCTGAATGGATAGTCCTCAGGGGGGATAAGACGGTCGTTATTTTCATCAGTTACAATGAGTTGGATTTCATATGGATTTACACTTACGTCCCCCCAGTAACTCGGTTTGGCGGGCGTAGTGCCGACTTCACCTGACAAGTGAATAAGCCTTATCGTCTTTACTCGCCCTTTGATTGGAGCGAACACCCTTCCGAAAGCATTTCCTTTGGATCCGATGCAGATCGGTGCTGTGTTGGCCTTGATTCCTCTGTCGATGAAATCTTTAAAGAAAGACAAAAAAGGTGCAATTAAAAAAAGCCAGGACTCCAATAAGCGTTGTGACAGTTCCCTGTGCCATCTTGAAAGGTAGTTCATTGAAGTTCGTATCAGTTTTCGTTTGAACTTTTAAAAGAATCGAATAGTCCCCTTCACAGTTTCCTGTGCCATCTTGAAAGGTACGTAGCCATGCCTTTGTATCAAAGCGAGACATGAGGTAACCTTGCAATAGATCTAGACTCATGTGAATAATTGTCCAAGGTTTTAAAAAAGGTCTCTATCATTGCAAGCTCACTGTTCGATCTCCCTTCGATGCAAAGGCACGGCTACCTTTCAAGATGGCACAGGGAACTGTGAAGGAGACTATTCGATTCTTTTAAAAGTTCAAACGAAAACTGATACGAACTTCAATGAACTACCTTTCAAGATGGCACAGGGAACTGTGAAGGATGGGCACTCTTAAGCACCCCTTGATCAAAACACAGGTAGCCCAATACGTGAAATGTTTCACACTCACCATGGCAAAGTGTTCCATTGTTGAGGGGACCGCACTCACATGACCTGTTATTCACATTACCGAGGGCATAACATTCACCACCGTTAAAGCAAGGATTGCGATGACACTGTGGATTACAAAATATGGATTAGTTAATTCAAAATTTTTTAAGGAACCACATTGATAACAGTTTTCATAACTGAAATGGCCATCCAGTCAAAATATGTTATTTTTGTCATTGTCATTGTCATTGTCATTGTCATTGTCATTGTCATTGTCATTGTCATTGTCATTGTCATTGTCATTGTCATTGTCATTGTCATTGTCATTGTCATTGTCATTGTCATTGTCATTGTCATTGTCATTGTCATTGTCATTGTCATTGTCATTGTCATTGTCATTGTCATTGTCATTGTCATTGTCATTGTCATTGTCATTGTCATTGTCATTGTCATTGTCATTGTCATTGTCATTGTCATTGTCATTGTCATTGTCATTGTCATTGTCATTGTCATTGTCATTGTCATTGTCATTGTCATTGTCATTGTCATTGTCATTGTCATTGTCATTGTCATTGTCATTGTCATTGTCATTGTCATTGTCATTGTCATTGTCAATAATTAATTATTTCATTAACTCAGTACTATTCCTTTGCTCATTCCTATCGGTCTAAATAAGTGTTTTCCCTTTAAGCATTTTTTTTTTCGTTAAACAAAATTATATTAAATTTGTTTCGATTCGATTTGATTCAATCGATTCTATTCGATTCTATTCTAAGACAGAGACATATTCTATTCTATTCTATTCTATTCTATTCAATTCGATTCGATTCGATTCAATCAAACTTATTTGATGAGCTCGTGGCCCTCGTAAAAATCATACAGGGTGACGAGGAACCCGAAATCCCAAATTTTTCCCCAATTTCCCAAATCACGAGGAAAACAAACCTTTAATACCGAAAAAAATCTCTATGTGTGCGGTGCGCAGCTCAATGCTAAATATCAACCCACATCGAACATCAAAATACAAATTCCTAATACGAATAAGTTTTTAATGCGATATAGCTTAGAGTAGCTTTCGTATTTGAACAAAATCCGAAAGAAAATTTTGACGTAAAATAATTGATAATAACGCTTAAAAATGCATGAGCGGTAAAACATTTACGTATTCAGACGTACCAGAATAACTCGTTCAAATGCTTCGTGACTAAAAAAGATCCATGTTTTTTTTTTGGAACCACGACAGAGCGTGAATCTGTAGTCCCAAGAAATTCTTACGCTTTTTTCGAATTCTCGAGGAATTATTCAACTCGATCACGATATATATATATACATACGATAAAAAAAATATTCTACGATATGCTAAATACTTAATTTCCATCCGTTGCATGGGGTTATTTTGTTTTGTTTTCATCTCGTTTCATCGTTTAATGTTTACCTTTCGCGTCTTGAAGCTGCATCCTTCTTTTTCCTGCACACTGTATTTTTCTACTTGATTCTTGTACAACAGCTCACAGAGTTTTGTCTTAGGGCAGTAGTTAAACATGAAGCATGCATCCGGTATAGATAGGTGGCATTCCATTTCACAGGCTCTTTCGTCAGTGGTGGTAATTGAGGACAGAATGGGACCAAGGATGGTACGATTTGCGATACTCTTTGTGAAAGGCCTGTTGGTGATTGGAGAACCAATCTTGCAAACAGCATCTATGAATAGGTTGGAGAAAATTTGTATGAGAAAAGCAAGGCAAGGCAAGGCAAGGCAAGGCAAGGCAAGGCAAGGCAAGGCAAGGCAAGGCAAGGCAAGGCAAGGCAAGGCAAGGCAAGGCAAGGCAAGGCAAGGCAAGGCAAGGCAAGGCAAGGCAAGGCAAGGCAAGGCAAGGCAAGGCAAGGCAAGGCAAGGCAAGGCAAGGCAAGGCAAGGCAAGGCAAGGCAAGGCAAGGCAAGGCAAGGCAAGGCAAAAAGCGTCGAAAATAAATTTTCCCTTTTGTAGGGAAAGGCTTTAAAATTTTGTGATATAAATATATTATGAGTTTTTTCGTACTTGAAATTAAAAGAAAGCCAAGTTTTTTTTCTATTCCACATAAATTATTCATCTCGTCAATTCAGTTTACCATTAAAAATCTTTCGTATAAATTGATTTAGCCTGAATTTTCACATTAAAAAATCCCTAAAACTCTGACACATGCAGTGGAATCTCTACAAAGTAACTATTTGTCCACCGAAATTTCTATTGCCGAGAATTTAGAAGATGAATTTTGCGAAAGAAAGAAAACCAGAGAACCCGGAGAAAGTCCATCGAAGCACAAGAGAGAACCAACAAACAACTCTACTCACCAGCATACAACATATAGAAACCTGGTTTCTGAACCGAACCCGGGTCATATTCGGTGAGATGCGAGCGCTTCGCCACGCCACTTGTGCTTCGCAATTTTGATAATATTTGATATTTGTACAAATCTTTTTGAGTGTTGTTTTTGCTTGAAAATAAACAGTAAACTTAAACCATATTTAAAAAAAAAAAAAACTTTCTTTGTTGCAGTACGAATCGAAAAGCCGTGGGCACCGGAAATATTACAGAAATCGTGTATCGTTCGTTGAGCAATCTGAAGCAACTTTAGCTTTTTAGTTGCAAGAAGTTCGACTGATTCGTAGTCAGATAAACTTCTTGAAGTTAGAAAGCCGTTTCTGATGTTCAACGAACAATAAAAGATTTCTGAATTATTTTTGGGTAATCACGGTTTTTCGATTCGCACTGTAAATAAAAACGGTTGAAATTCCGAAGCATGAAATCGATGGAGAAACAGTACTATTTGCAAGCGTAGACCAAAGTTAAGAGACATGTTTCGAATTCTGGACAAGTTAGAGAGAGAAAAAATGTTTTGATTGCTTTAGATTTCACTACATCAGAAATTCACTTATTTACAAGTTATCTTATATTCTGCCAGCCTTCGTTTTGGCTTCTGTAGTACTCTCCTAGTCACAGTTACCGCGACGACTCATGATCAAGCCTGCCCAGCGATCACAAAATGTAAATTTTCATCTGATCAAATATATTTTTAAATAAATATATAAATATATAATCTCCCAAAATTACAAGTTAGGAAAACTTACCTGTAAAAATTGTGATAGGTCCATCCAAGAAAAGAAGAGAAAGCGCCAAAATGATATCGTAAATCAAATAATGCATTGCTAAAACTGAAATCCTTGCAACACTGAACAACCCTTACTTGTATGCCCCGGATAATAGTATTACAGAAATGGGGAAAAATATTTGAAACAGTAAATATATTCTTTCAAAGCTTATTGTTGAAACTGTTGTTTTAGTAACAGAAAACTGACGTAATTTGCTTCAAAGAAAAATTAATTGTTAGCAACGAAACGCTGGTTAATGTAGACTGTGGAACTCTATGTAATGAAAGCAGTCTTGCTGGCCGAAGAAAATAGTCCCAGAAAATGGTTCCAGACCGAATGTTAGTGGAAAATAAAGTTACTGAGGAAGGTTGAAGTTTGTTTTTGGATCTTTAATAAAAAGAATTAGAAAGGAATCTTAAAGTTAATTTAGATTTG
The DNA here is from genome assembly GCA_023349425.1 of Anthopleura sola. Lineage (NCBI taxonomy): Eukaryota > Metazoa > Cnidaria > Anthozoa > Actiniaria > Actiniidae > Anthopleura > Anthopleura sola. Next base: position 4,868,935 of record JALHLI010000020.1, on the reverse strand, counting down.
AAGGGTGGAAAGTAAATATTAGTACTAAGTACTTGTGCTACGATTAGTTTTCTCAGCGGTAGCTTGTGCTATAATAGCAACGAAAGCCTTAACCTTGGTGATTGTTAGCAACGAAACGCTGGTTATTTAGACTCTGAAACTCTTGTAATGAAAGCAGTCTTGCTGGCCGAATAAAATAGTCCCAGAAAATGGTTCCAGACTGAATGTTAGTGGAAAATAAAGTTACTGAGGAAGTTCAAGGTTGAAGTTTGTTTTTGGATCTTTAATAAAAAGAATTAGAAAGGAGTTTTAAAGTTAATTTAGATTTGAAAGGTGGCAAGTAAACATTAGTACTAAGTACTTGTTTCTCAGCGATATAGCTTGTGCTATAATAACAATAAAAGCCTTAACCTTGGTGATCTTTCTATAGAACTAGAAAATAAAGAAACACATAACTTAAGTTGAACATAAATTAGCATGCTTTTTAGGCTCTGCATCCTTTAAGAGGGAAGGTCCCGAATTATATATACAGCTTTGTACCATGTGTAAGAATGATAAGGCATAACATGTCGAATTTAATTAATTTAATAGTCTAACAGAACTTAGTTTTTCAGTGATCTAATAGTGTTGATAGAGGAGGGCTATTCTAGAACTGTTATAAATTCATTTATATTTCATGTTGTTCTCAGATCCAGCTGGGGAAGGGAGCAGCAACTGTCATGCAACGATTTGTCTCCAGCTTCGAACTTAATTAAATTTTATTTAACACACTGCATGGAGCAGTATTTGAGCGGCTTCTTTCTAGAAATATCAATATCCTATATTTGGGAATTTTAAGGAAGTTTTTCTCTGGGGTCTTTGGAGTTAAGTTCTGGGATGTTTTCAATTTGTCAAGAAAAATTGGATAAAACCGAGACAAGAACGGTTCTAATGGAACAGTTCAAACCGACTATACACCTATGGTCCGCCATCTTGAAAATTTTCGAGAAATTCCGAGAAATTCTCAAATGGTTCAGACAATTCCAGTTGGTTCGTACCAACAGGAATGGTTGGACAAGCTCGAAAGGTGTTCTACTTTTTTCGGTTGGAAATTCCAAAAAAGTGACACTTCCATTTGTATTCCAACCGATATTTCCGGACAAATGGAAAACACCTGGCTGAGTTTGGCTCAAAAGAATTCATCCAATCAGAAGCGATCATTCTCACGATCTATCGTAGCGGTTGCCCTTAGAAACATTGGGAGCTAGACATTAAAACTTTATGGCAAACCTTCTGTTGCTTCTGTCGATAGAGGGTTTTCGTTACTGACATGCGCAATCAGCCCAAGTGAAAAAAACAACAACAACAACAAACAAACAAAACAAAACAATGACATATTCTAGATCTATTAAAAATGAATTTATTCGTCTTGAAAGTGAAGTGCTTTAATAAGAATAGAATAAAAAAGCATTTAAAAAAATTCAAATAGTGTAGGAAGCAGTGTTAGCCATTCCGAGGCTGAGGGGAAAACTGGGTCGAGTTGGCCTTGCAGTGCATTGTGGGACTGTTTTAGGGGACTGTATTAGACGACGTCTTGGAAATATGCCCCCTCAAACAGTCCCACAATGCAATGTAATGCCAACTAGACTCAGGTTGTTTCCTCGGAATAGCTAATAGATTGAATATAGTGCATGATTATCTAGTGTGAGGTGAAGCATTAAGTGAATGAATGCATGTGAATTGAAACGTTGAGTGCATCTGACATATTTCTTTTTAAATTATCTACCCAATCTTAAATTTTCTAATTTAGAGAAGAATTCGCATGACTTTGAAACCGCACGGCACACAATATACAACATTCTTTACCCAATCTTATCGTTCGTTACCAATGCTTATATCCAATGAATATGAACACGGCACGGTCATAATCACGGCACAGAATATACAATGTTCTTTAACCAATCTTATCGTTCGATATCAATGAATATCCAATGAAAATGACTGAACATAGCACGATCATAATCACCGCACAGAATATACAATGCTCTTTAACCAATCTTATAGTTCGATATCAATGACTTATCCAATGCATGAAAATGACTGAACACAGCACGGTCATAATCACGGCACAGAATATACAATGCTCTTTAACCAATCTTATCGTTCGATATCAATGACTTATCTAATGAAAATGACTGAACACAGCACGATCATAATCACCGCACAGAATATACAATATTCTTTAACCAATCATATTGTTCGATATCAATTAAAACGTATGACACAGTACGTTCGTACCGTACGCTTCTTAATCATACAAAAATATGAAATCATTTCAATTCCAGAAAAAATAGACCCTTAAAGCTTGGGCATAATGTTTTCCCATTTCAGACCACGTGTCACTACCCTAAGAGTAAGATTCTTTGTTTAAGTTCATGTGTCTTCTCATGTGTAATCATTAAACACAGAAATCATACTCTACTAGGGAATGACACGTCGTCTAAAATGGGAAAACTGGCTCTTTCTTAGTGTTGCAGGACACCTGAGGCATAAACACAATAAAACAATAGCCGAGAACAAAGAACTTAGTACGTAATCGTCACTTCTAAGTAATACTAATCATAGTTGTAAAGGACAGTGATAGCTACTATGTAGTACACAATGACAATCACTATCCACAAACAACCAAGAACAATAGCTGCAATGCTCCACTTTTTGGCATTGTCGGCATAGTTTTGTGCTTGGGCGACATCTCCACGAAAGAAAGCTGAGTCAACCTGAGAAGAATGGAATAGTTTGTTAACAATAGAAGCCATTGTAGCACACAACGGGCAGTGTATGCCTGTCATTGTAGGCTGGTAATGGATTCATGAGATTCTTTCAGCTGATTGATACCAAGCAATAGAATACTCTCTGGTTGATAGCACGTGACGGGCAGTGTTTGCCTGTTATTGTAGGCTGGTAATGAGATTTATGAGATTTATTCAGCTGATTGATACCAAGCAATAGAATACTCTCTGGCTGATAGCACATGAAGGGCAGTGTTTGCCTGTCATTGTAGGCTGGTAATGAGATTCATGAGATTCATTCAGCTGATTGATACCAAGAAATAGAATACTCTCTGATTGATAACACATGGTGGGCAGTGTTTGCCTGTCATTGTAGGCTGGTAATGAGATTCATTTAGCTGATTGATAACAAAATTAAAATAGAGGCAAACCAGACAAGACTTTGTTAATTGGCTTGGGTGTAATAATCTTGAGTATCATTTGCTTGTTTTGCAATACATGAACCTCATGAAACTAATAATTTGAAGGAAATGACACATGGTCAGAAATAAAAACCATGCATGGATGGATAGATGGATGGACAGAGGGAGGAAGGGAGGGAGGGAGGGAGGTAGGGAGGGAGGGAGGGAGGGAGGGAGCGAGGGAGGGAGGGAGGGAGGGAAGGAGGGAGGGTAGAAGGGAGGGAGGGATGAATACAATTATAATATTATTCTGGTTACCTGAGCAGCATAAATTATTCCAATAATACCACAGATAGGGCAACAACAGATAGTGGCTATGATAGCAAGAATCAAGTTATTGTTCATTTTGTTTGCAGGCTGAAATGGAAGAAAAAATTCTGTTACTCAAATTAATATAGCGGCCTCACCATAACATAACCCATTTTTATTGTTATAGAACTCCAAGGGCGGATCCAGGAATTTGTTAAAGGGGGGGTCCAAACGTTGAAAAGAGTCGCCGAAGCAAAAAAAAAAAAAAAAAAAAGGTGTGTGCGACGCATATGAATTTTACTATGGGCCTGAAGAGGGAGGGTCCAAATGTGTTATTCGTACTAAATTTACTTAAATACAGTGCATCCCTCCGTATCATAGGGGGGTCCTGACCCCCCGGACCCTCCCCCTGGATCCGTCCTTGAACTCCAATGTGGATACTCCAACTGGGACCACTTTGATAAACCAATATCACCAACCATCATATTACAACATTTAAAATCAATATTTTAACCAGCCAATCAGCACATCGATTCAATAAGAACACGAGAAAGACTTTTTTTTCATTTCTCACTTGTTTTTCAATGCTTTTTGTTGTCATTTTTTAGCAATTTGTTATCCCATATGTGCACATGGATGACATCAAGTCATATATTGGACCACAGGTAGAGAAAATAACAGCCAACAGCCAATCAGAACTCCTGATTTTTAGGACACTGACCTAAAAACATTTTTTTTTTTTGTATTTAGTATAATTATAGACTTGATTATTTAATGTTTCGCACACTGTCAATAGTCAAGCGAAAAATTAAATCAAGACAACAAAATCAAGACAACAAAACACTCTATTTCCCTCCAATCTGTCCCAGTCAGTAAATGTTAAATATTCACTTTGCCTTGGATAAATAATTTTTAATTATTATTAACTTAAAGTTAAAGCTTAACTTACAGGCATACTGATCACAACTTGCCCTCCATAACCAGGCTGAGGCTGTCCTGGGTAACCTGGCTGTTGTTGTACTGGGTAACCAGGCTGTCCTGGGTAACCTGACTGTTGTTGTACTGGGTAACCTTGTGGCTGTTGCCCAGCAACAGCTGGTTGTTGCCCTGGATATGCTGGTGGCTGGGCTGGGTAACCCATGGGTGGCTGATCGCTTGGAATTCCTTGCTTTTGGTCCATTACTGTTCAGTCAGTTAATTCTAAACTTTAAATAATTAAAAGTTGTCAATCTTCATAATTTTACAAGTCAAAATATCAAATTGATCTTGATAGACCATTTTCTTAATAGAATGTGAAAAGTTTTTAGCTTAGAGGGTAATTGTTTTCCAATTTCATATCACATGTTATTCCCTAGAGTATCATTTCTTTGTTTAACAGTTGCACATGAGAAGACACACGAATATGGATACAACTGAAACAAAGAATCTTATTCTCAAGAGAATGACATGTGGTCTGAAATGGGACAACAAACCGCCCAAGCTAAAAAGTTACATTCGTATAATATACTGCTGCGTTCGACCTTGATTACAGGTCATTTCAGGGGCGGATCCAGGATTTTCTTCAGGGAGGGGTGCTGCATGCACCCAAAGTCAACCCAGGGAGGGGTGCACCCCTTAGAATCAAATGGAAAAAATCATAATTATTTTGTACTGGTAATCTTTGCAGTAGGGGGGGGGGAAGTCAACCCAGGGAGGGTACGCACCCCCTGCACCCCTCCTCTGAATCCATCCCTGCATTTACTCATATTTAGCCTCATTTCAGCATCAATATTTAAAATACCAATGGTAAGGGACCAGTAATTATTTAGGAGGGGGGTTTGTGCAAATAGAGGGGGGGGGGGGGGGGGGGCTAACATTTTTTATGCTCCACAAAGGACAGGTCTAAGAGACAAAGGGCACTTTGCAATTGGGGGAGGGGTCACAGAAAATTGTGCAAGTGACAATCAAAATGCACTAGCCCCTCCTCCCTGTAAATAACGGCCGGTCCCTAAAATAATTAAGGAATGCACAACTTCAACAATACTAACAATTTGAAATTCCACAGACCTATACTGGAACATGTGAATATTTGATACGAAATGAAGGTAACTCTGAGTAACAGGCTAAGGCTTCTGCAGATAACAAAGCCTTGGTCTTGATAATTTATTCATTTATCTTTTCTTTTTATTTATTTGTTAACTTTACAACCCTCTATATAGATATAAATATCTAGTAGTTATTGAGGGCAGTGTCAACAGGATAAGAGAGCAGTCACTCTATGGAATAAGTTACCAGACAGTTTAAAATCAATAAGCTTAAAGTTTGTAAATAGTTTTAAATATTGTGTTGATATTATATCTCACGAGTGAGAGATAATATCAGCACGAGAAGATAAAATTCGTATCTCCGCGCGATCATGTATTTTACCATAAATGTTAAATTTCCCGCGCGCTGATTGGCTGAGAGCCATGTTCGATAAGAGGACAGACACATAAAAATGACGTCAGTGTCACGCAAAACCAGAGGAAAAACTTTCAAAAGTTTTTTCAAAAATAATTGCGTTTTTCGCTTGGATATCAATTTAATGTTAAATTTATTTCTAATTAACAATGGCTTTTCCAAATTTTGAAATGGACTTTGAAGAATTAATTACTGACGAAGAACTTGTTAAAGAAGTTGAAACTATAGAGAAAGAGGAGCTCGAGGAGCTCGAGGAGCTCGATGAAGAAAACAAGCCAAGATTTGCCACCTTGAGCGACCAAGAACTAATGGATATTGTGTCCAATGCCGAAGCCAAAGGAACGAAAAGAAACACAAAATGGGTGGTAAAGATGATTGAAGGTATTTCCTTATTACATGGTGCAATTATTCAATAAAAAAGTTTTTCTTTTTTAGAAAAATTAAAGAAAGTTTTTGTATGTTTTCTTGTCGCAGATTGGTGTCACCATCGCAACATTACCAAACAACTGCTAGAAATGACAGCTTGCGAGCTGGACGAAATATTAAGGCGATTTTATGCCGAAGCCCGGAATAAAAATGGCCAAGAGTACAGTAGGTCTTCTCTCTTAGGGTTTCGAAATGCCGTCGAGCGACATCTTGCTGCCAATGGCATCTACATGAAGTTAACACAAAACCAAGCGTTTCAGTCCTCCAACAAGATGCTCGAAAGTAAACTCAAAGTTAACAGACGTGACAACAAGGAAAAGACCCAGCACAAGCCTGTTCTAGAGCCTGCTGATATCTTGAAGATGCAGAAAAGTCCTTTCCTGTCCCGTGAAAACCCTACCAGTCTTCTTTACCGAGTATGGTTCTTCATCACTCTCTACTGGTGTCGTCGCGGGGTTGAGGGCCAAAGATCACTCACTCGTGACAGTTTTGCCTTTCAAAAAGATGGCAAGGGAAGAGAATTTGCCGTAATGACCCACGAAGAGGCTTCCAAAAACCATCAGGGAGGAGCGAGCAGCAAAGAAAGTCACGAAAAGGAAACAAGACTGTATTCTACAGATGTGGTTGGCGACTCATTTTGGTGCCTGAAGCAGTACCAGAAACCCAAGCCTTTTGTCGACCCAGAAGATGCCGAGTGGTTTGAAAACAAACCCCTCGGAGTAAACAAGTTGTCTACGATGATGAAAAATATCTCCATCGGTGCTGGGCTATCTCAGATGTACACCAACCACTGCGTGAGGGGTTCAGCGATCACGATATGGTCTGACAACGACATTACTGCTCGGCACATCATGAATATCTCTGGTCACGCCAACGAACAGAGCATTGCCAGTTATAACAGACGACCATCTACTGCTCAACTGGAGAAATGTTCTAACGTCCTGTCCAACGCTTTAAGAGGCGAAAACACCCAAAGAAAACCACTAGCTTTGATCTCTAATGAGGCGAGTGCCATAACAAGTTCAGCTGTAGTCCAGGTTGATTCCAGAAGCGTGGCCATCAACAGCATCCCAAACACAGTCTTCAGCGGCTGTACAATCGCCACTGCAAATGTTTTCGTTTTACCAAAGTGAACTAACACTCTTTTAAAAAAAAGAACTTTTTTAAACATTGAAAATTCCTATGTAAAACATGATAAAGTTTGTAAAAGAACCTTAGTTCTTTCAGTCGTAGATTTCACACCCGTCCGTGAAAAGGAAAAGCCATTCAAATGTTCGTCATCTTATTGACCAATAAAAAGCCTTCATTTTGACAGCTGTCACGTTTTGGCCAATGAAATGGTTAGAAATCTAGGGCATGACGAATAATGACGTACGCAGTTTTAGAAATTTGTCACGCAAACGACGTTGAAAAATAGTGCAAACAAAGCCGGAAAAAGATATGCTAGAGATATTTTTATGGTAAAAAACAAATCGAAATGACTTTTCCATGGTCTGTACTCCTATCGAACATAGAAATGACGCCAGAAATGATCCAAACTTTGCAGTGAAACCACTCGCTGCGCTCGTGGTTCCACTTGAGTTTGGATCATATCTGACGTCATTTCTATGTTCGATAGGAGTACAGACAATGGAAAAGTCACTTCGATTTGTTAAATGTCCTATATATATCTTTATTTTTGAAAAGCCATGAAAGGAGAATCTAATAAAGAATATTATATTAGTACAAGGCTTCCTAGCTTATTCCTTGTTGTTAGCAATTTATGATGTATGAATGAATCCACGCCTAAATCAACAAGACTCAGGAGTCGGTTCAGGCAGTCTTTATTAACAACGCATGAATGAATCCATGCATTATTTTATAAGTATCACACTATAATTAATGGCGTATTCATAAAACAGAGAGCCTTGTTTATATCAAAAATGGTTAAATGAAAGAATGTTAAGTTTATATTCTTGATGAAAAATAAGTTAGGCTTAAGCTCTTTTACGTTTAAGCTAAGTTAGCTTTTAAAAGCGAAATTTTAGGCTTCGCATGTTTACACTTGGACGTTTACCAAGATTCAAGAAAGTCGAGATTAAATTAGTGAAATTATTTTCATAGCGTAACTGTTCTTAACCATACCTGATAAAAGAGAAGTAAACTTTCGATTGTCTTGAATGGTATTTTACAAATGGTTTTGTTAGCGTTTTAAAACACACAATAAAAGTTTTAACCAAGGTATGGTTTCCCTTTTTTACCTAAGTAATTTGTCCGAGTGTATAAACACGTTAACCAGTGCTAAGCTATGGACCAAAATATCGCTATACTTAATCGTATATCTGCCAGCGGAGAACTGTGTGACCTATACAGGTGTATTTGTGTATTTTTTGGGCCAGTAATGAACACTATTATCGAATACTCAAGCAACAATCAGCTAGACATATCATTAGCTTTTAAAGCTCAAGTCATAATTAATAAGAAAATCGATTTTTCACTTTCAGTTGAAGATTTCGAGTGCACGTTTGTGTGCGATTGAGCCCCAAAACATATCATATTGAATGGTCGATGCATTACAAGAAAATAACAGTTCTAAAGGTCGACTTACCGTGTCCTTTTGCACGTAAACAGAAATCTGATATCTTTCTGTAAAACCCCAAAGTCAGTTATGTTCTAAAAACACAGCCATGACGTCACCACAGGGTACCCAATCTTGTTTTTATATTGATAGCTGTTATATCAATTAAGGTGCATGCGAATGAGATGCAAATGAGACAACAAGCTTAGTCTCCAATGGGGATTTTGCACACCTTGCGTGACATTTCAAATATTGCTTCTCTGGTCCCGAAAATATCATATCTGGAAAGAGTATCCTGAAATTAGTAAATTTTGAAATTTTGAGGGAAATCAAATAAATACGAACGAAGTTATGAATTTCTAAGTGACCTTAAGTGACCTTTCTCATAAGGAAATGTATGTGGTTGGCAACAGCTTGCCCACCAAGACAATTTTCCATACATTTCTTTATATTTCTTTTTGGAGTTAAGTTCTGGGATATTTTCAATTTGTCAAGTAAAAAACATTTGATAAAACCGAGACAAGAACGGTTCTAATGGAACAGTTCAAACCGAAGCTTTAAAAAACCGACTATACACCTATTTTACCTGGCTAACATGTTCAAATTGGTAGGAGTGTTTTTATCAAAATTTTCACGCAAATAAAAAAATATATCTCTGGTTTGCCGCTTGTCTAGGTCTCATCGAGTTTTAGAGTTATTCGGTAAAAACTAATTTCAACAATATTTGTTTATCGTTGCCAAGGTCACGTCAATCAAGCTAAAATTAACATCATTTTAAAATTTCATCTTAGCTCTATAACTGGTCTAAAAATCAAGTATATAGGTATAAGTTAAGACTATAAATAAGCCAAAGGAAAATGAAAGGTATGGTCTGAAAAATACTATAGGAAGCCACCTTAAAAAAAGATTAAATACAGTGTAGGAAGCGGTGTTAGGCATTCCGAGGCTGAGGGGAAAACTGGGTCGAGTTGGCATCGCAGTGCATTGTGGGACTGTTTTAGGGGACTGTATTAGACGTCTTGAAAATATGCCCCCTCAAACAGTCCCACAATGCAATGTAATGCCAACTAGACTCAGCTTTTTCCTCAACCTCGGGATACCTAATAGATTGAATATAGTGCATGAATAATTAGTATGAGGTGAAGCATTAAGTGAATGAATGCATGTGAATTACAGCGCGACGCTCAAAAGTATGACCACATTTAATGTATTCGCATACTTCTATGCACGGGATTTTGATCAAGCTGTCTGGTTTTACCAAATAATTAAGGCGTGTAAAACCTCGTTTGGAGCAAGAAGCCCGTGCATAGAAGTATGCGAATACATTAAAAGTGGTCATGCTTTTGCGCGTCGCGCTGTAAAACGTTGAGTGCTCTGACATATTTCTTTTTTAAATTATCTACCCAATCTTAAACTTTCTAATTTAGAGAAGAATTCGCATGACTTTGAAACCGCACGGCACACAATATACAACATTCTTTAACCAATCTTATCGTTCGATATCAATGCTTATATCCAATGAAAATGACTGAGCACAGCACGGTTATGGTCACGGCACGGCAAAGATTATACAAAATTCTTCAACCAATCTTATCGTTCGATATCAATGACTTATCCAATGAAAATGACTGAACACAACACGATCATAATCACCGCACAGAATATACAATATTCTTTAACCAATCATATCGTTCGATATCAATTAAAACGTATGAGAGTACGTTCGTACCGTACGCTTCTTAGTCATACAAAAATCTTAAATCATTTCAATTCCAGACAAAGTAGACCCTTATAGCTTGGGCATAATGTTTTCCAATTTCAGACCACGTTTCATTACCTTGAGAATAAGATTCTTTATTTAAGTTCTTGTGTCTTCTCACGAAAAGCAGTTTTATAAAGATTTTTCTCACTTTTTCTTCATGACAGGATTTGTTGTCCAAAGTTCTAATTATATCAGGTGGAGGTTAAATCATTGAGAACAATCCTGCTTTATTTTAGCGGTTTTTATGAACAGTTGGACCCGGAAATACGTCACAACTTAACAACTCCATAAGTTCCAATTTTCTGGAGATTGAAAGTATTTTATTTTGTCCTCCAAATACTCCAGTTTCGAGTTCTCTTTTACGCTGTGTTAGCCTCAAAACCGTGTAATATATTCTTTTATTCAGTAACAGCCCGTGGAAATTCGAGAGATCTGTGTGTAAACAAGACAATAAAAATACTTTGAAATTTCACGAGTCTTATCTAAATTTCTGCATAATTTACGCACAATTGAGGCTAACACAGCATAAAAGAGAACTCGAAACGGGAACTGCTTTGACGTCACGTGAAAGGGTCAAACACATTCAAACTCCAAGCAACTTCACTGTAACACTTGAATATTCTACATAAACTTAAGGCTAACCCTGAGCAACAGAGAAATTGAAACTAAGGGACTGTTCGTTTATTTCATCGCAGGGAGGGCTGGTGGTTTTTGTTTAATGTCAATATTTTTAAAAATTACCCCCCTCTCAAAAGCTTTTGTATGATTTTTACCCCCTCCTCTAAAACATAACATTTGAATTTTTACCCCCACCCCCTCCACAATATCAAATTTTACCCCCCTAAAAAAACGTTCTTTGAAAATTTTACCCCCCCCCCCCCCCCCAAAAAAAAAGAAAAAAAAAACCACCAACCCCCCCCCCCCCCCCCCCCCCCCCCCATGATGTAATAAACGAACAGTCCCTAAGGTACTGCCCTTCAAGTCAGGAAATCGAGCGTTATACTAATAGCTAGGGTAAATGACAGTGAAGGCTATTATTTGGTACACAATGACAATCGCTATCCACAAACAACCACCAACAATAGCTGCAATGCTCCACTTTTTGGCATTGTCGGCATAGTTTTGTGCTTGGGCGACATCTCCACGAAAGAAAGCTGAGTCAACCTGTGAAGAATGGAATAGTTTGTTAACAATAGGCTGGTAGTGAGATTCATGAGATTCATTCAGCTGATTGATACCAAGCATTAGAATATTCTCTGGTTGATAGCACATGACGGGCAGTGTTTGCCTGTCATTGTAGGCTGGTAATGAGATTCATGAGATTCATTCAGCTGATTGATACCAAGCATTAGAATACTCTCTGGTTGATAGCACATGACGGGCAGTGTTTGCCTATCTTTGTAGGCTGGTAATGAGATTCAATCAACTGATTGATACCAAGCAATAGAATACTCTCTGGTTGATAGCACATGACGGGCAGTGTTTGCCTGTCATTGTAGGCTGGTAATGAGATTCATGAGATTCATTCAGCTGATTGATACCAAGCATTAGAATACTCTCTGGTTGATAGCACATGACGGGCAGTGTTTGCCTGTCATTGTAGGCTGGTAATGAGATTCATGAGATTCATTCAGCTGATTGATACCAAGCATTAGAATACTCTCTGGTTGATAGCACATGACGGGCAGTGTTTGCCTATCATTGTAGGCTGGTAATGAGATTCAATCAACTGATTGATACCAAGCAATAGAATACTCTCTGGTTTATAGCACATGACGGGCAGTGTTTGCCTGTCATTGTAGGCTGCTAATGAGATTCATGAGATTCATTCAGCTGATTGATACCAAGCATTAGAATACTCTCTGGTTGATAGCACATGACGGGCAGTGTTTGCCTATCATTGTAGGCTGGTAATGAGATTCATGAGATTCAATCAACTGATTGATACCAAGCAATAGAATACTCTCTGGTTGATAGCACATGACGGGCAGTGTTTGCCTGTCATTGTAGGCTGGTAATGAGATTCATGAGATTCATTCAGCTGATTGATACCAAGCATTAGAATACTCTCTGGTTGATAGCACATGACGGGCAGTGTTTGCCTATCTTTGTAGGCTGGTAATGAGATTCAATCAACTGATTGATACCAAGCAATAGAATACTCTCTGGTTGATAGCACATGACGGGCAGTGTTTGCCTGTCATTGTAGGCTGGTAATGAGATTCATGAGATTCATTCAGCTGATTGATACCAAGCATTAGAATACTCTCTGGTTGATAGCACATGACGGGCAGTGTTTGCCTGTCATTGTAGGCTGGTAATGAGATTCATGAGATTCATTCAGCTGATTGATACCAAGCATTAGAATACTCTCTGGTTGATAGCACATGACGGGCAGTGTTTGCCTATCATTGTAGGCTGGTAATGAGATTCAATCAACTGATTGATACCAAGCAATAGAATACTCTCTGGTTTATAGCACATGACGGGCAGTGTTTGCCTGTCATTGTAGGCTGCTAATGAGATTCATGAGATTCATTCAGCTGATTGATACCAAGCATTAGAATACTCTCTGGTTGATAGCACATGACGGGCAGTGTTTGCCTGTCATTGTAGGCTGGTAATGAGATTCATGAGATTCAATCAACTGATTGATACCAAGCAATAGAATACTCTCTGGTTGATAGCACATGACGGGCAGTGTTTGCCTATCATTGTAGGCTGGTAATGAGATTCATTTAGCTGATTGATAGTAAGCAATAGAATACTCTCTGGTTGATAGCACATGACGGGCAGTGTTTGCCTATCATTGTAGGCTGGTAATGAGATTCATTTAGCTGATTGATACCAGGCAGGCAAGACTTTATTAATTGGCTTGGGTACCATTTTCTTGAGTATCATTTGCTTGTTTTGCAATACATGAACCTCAAACTAATAATCCGAAGGAAATGACACATGGTCAGAAATGGAAATGATGCATGGATGGATAGATGGATGGAGGGAGGGAGGGAGGGAGGGAGGGAGGGAGGGAGGGAGGGAGGGAGGGAGGGAGGGAGGGAGGGAGGGAGGGAGGGAGGGAGGGAGGGAGGGAGGGAGGGAGGGAGGGAGGGAGGGAGGGATGAATACAACTATAATTATTCTAGTTACCTGAGCAGCATAAACTATTCCAACAATACCACAGATAGGGCAACAACAGAGAGTGGCTATGATAGCAAGAATCAAGTTATTGTTCATTTTGTTTGCAAGCTGAAATGGAAGAAAAATTTCTGTTACTCAAATTAACATAGCACCATAACATAACCCATTTTTATTGTTATAGAACTCCAATGTGGATACTCCAACTGGGACCACTTTGATAAACCAATATCACAAACCATCATATTACAACATTTAAAATCAATATTTTAACCAGCCAATCAGCAAATCGATACAATAAGAGCATGAGAAAGACTTCTTTTTTCCATTTCTCACTTGTTTTTCAATGCTTTTTGTTGTCATTTTTTAGCAATTTGTTATCCCATATGTGCACATGGATGACATCAAGTCATATATTGGACCACAGGTAGAGGAAATAACAGCCAACAGCTAACCAGGACTCATGATTTTTAGGATACTGACCCAAAAACATTTTTTTTTGTATTTAGTATAATTATAGACTTGATTATTTAATGTTTCGCACACTGTGAATAGTCAAGCGAAAAAATAAATCAAGACAACAAAATCAAGACAACAAAACACTCTGTTTCCCTCCAATCTGTCCCAGTTTTGCCTTGGATGAATAATTTTTAATTATTATTAACTTAAAGTTAAAGCTTAACTTACAGGCATAGTGATCACAACTTGCCCTCCATAACCAGGCTGAGGCTGTCCTGGGTAACCTGGCTGTTGTTGTATTGGGTAACCAGGCTGTCCTGGGTAACCTGGCTGTTGTTGTACTGGGTAACCAGGCTGTCCTGGGTAACCTGACTGTTGTTGTACTGGGTAACCAGGCTGTCCTGGGTAACCTGACTGTTGTTGTACTGGGTAACCTTGTGGCTGTTGCCCAGCAACAGCTGGTTGTTGCCCTGGATATGCTGGTGGTGGCTGGGCTGGGTAAAGTGGCTGATCGCTTGGAATTCCTTGCTTTTGGTCCATTACTGTTCAGTCAGTTAATTCTAAACTTTAAATGAAAAGTTGACAATCTTTATAATTTTACAAGTCAAAATTTTTTTATGCTCCACAAAGGACAGGTCTAAGAGAGACAAAGGGCACTTTGGGGGAGGGGTCACAAAAAATTGTGCAAGTGACAATCAAAATGCACTAGCCCCTCCTCCCTGTTAATAACGGCCGGTCCCTAAAATAAGGAATGCACAACTTCAACAATACTAACAATTTGAAATTCCACAGACCTATACTGGAACATGTGAATATTTGATATGAAATGAAGGTAACTCTGAGTAACAGCCTAAGGCTTCTGCAGATAACAAAGCCTTGGTCTTGATAATTTATTCATTTATCTTTTCTTTTTATTTATTTGTTAACTTTGCAACCCTCTATATAGGTATAAATATCTAGTAGTTATTGAGGGCAGTGTCAACAGGATAAGAGAGCAGTCACTCTATGGAATAAGTTACCAGACAGTTTAAAATCAATGAGCTTTGTAAATAGTTTTAAATACATAAAAAAATTTAAAATATATATATATTATATTTATATAGCGCATTTCCACTAATTGTCCAAAGCGCTGAACAAACTGAAATAAAGACAAATCATATGAACATAAAGTGTTAGGAATCCCAACTGGCAAGGAGACAAACCAGTTGGCTATTTACAAGCATGGTCGAGAAATGAATTTGACCTAATCGAAATCAGGACAAATACAGTCTCAGCTAGTGGCCAGAGCGGGGCTCGAACCCGGCACCACCGCATTGTGAGACCAACGCTCTGACCACTCGACCATGCTGCCTCCTATAATTATAAATATGCTTTTACAGTGAGGACACTCAAACCGTGAACAATTAATTTGATGTTTTTTCATACTTTTTTTCTCCTTTTCCCTTGTGTGAATCTTTTGGAAATATGATTTATTTTGAACAACAAGATTATTTGAGTTCAGTTCTTCATTTTCAGAAAGTTTGAAGCAGTAGAAAGTTCATAAAATAAAAAATATAAAAATATCAAGTGTACATGTTTATGGTTCGATTGTCCTTATTGTAAGTGCTATTTTCATAGTTGACGGAATATATTTAATATTCTAATAGGTTATATTTCATGAGATTAGAGCGAAAACACTAGAACCATGAAACAAAATCAAATTGTTAGTGTTTAATAGTTCTTATTTAGCGATTATTAGTTACTATAAAAGACAAGTAAAGTTGTAATGAGGTATTGCTTCCTTTTGTATTTGTTGTTTCTGGTTGAGTGATATAGACTAAATAGTCACTAAATAAAAACTATTAGTTAGTAACTATTTTGTTTTTATTTCATGGTTCTAGTGTTTTCGCTCTACACGTTTTATATATACATATTTATCTTTATTTTTGTAATACTCCCGTTTAGAGTTCTCTTTTACGCTGTGTTAACCTCAATTGTGCGTAAATTATGCAGAAATTTAGATATTAAACTCGTGAAATTTCAAAGTATTTTTATTGTCTTGTTTACACACAGATCTCTTGAATTTCCACGGGCTGTTACTGAATAAAAGAATTTAGTACAAATACAAAGGTGATTATACAAAATCGTGCGCTCTGATTGGTTTTCTATGTCGGATTATCAGCCGATAATCACCTTTTCGGACAAAATGGCTGTCAGCAGTCGTTTTGTCACAGTGAGCGAAGAGGAAATTTCTTTTTTGAAATAATCACCTTTTTATTTATACTAAAACAATTATTCACCTCAGGCTCAGTGACTATCGATGAATATTTACCTCGCAGCTCGAAGACTCGCCGCTCGGTAAATATTCATCGATAGTCACTTAATTGCTAAATATTAGGGACTGTTCGTTTATTACATCATAGGGGGGTTGGTGGTTTTTTTGGGGGGTAAAATTTTCAAAGAACGTTTTTTTAAGGGGGGGGGGGGGGTAAAATTTGATATTGTGGAGGGGGTGGGGGTAAAAATCCAAATGTTATGTTTTAGAGGAGGGGGTAAAAATCATACAAAAGCTTTTGAGAGGGGGGTAATCTTTAAAAATATTGACATTAAACAAAAACCACCAGCCCCCCCTGCGATGAAATAAACGAACAGTCCCTTACACGGTTTTGAGGCTAACATAGCGTAAAAGAGAACTCGAAAAAGCCATGAAAGGAGAATCTAATAAAGAATATTATATTAGTACAAGGCTTCCTAGCTTATTCCTTGTTGTTAGCAATTTATAATGTATGAATGAATCCATGCCTAAATCAACAAGACTCAGGCGTGGGTTCAGGCAGTCTTTATTAAACAATGTATGAATGAATCCATGAGTTATGTTATAAGTATAACACTATAATTAATGGCGTATTCATAAAATAAAGAGCCTTTTTTATATCAAAAATGGTTAAAAGAATGTTAAGCTTATATTCTTGATGATAAATAAGTTGAGCTAAAGCTCTTTTACGTTTAAGCTAAGCTTTTTTGAAAGCAAAATTTTAGGCTTTGCATGTTTACACTTGGACGTTTAACAAGATTCAAAAAAGTCGAGATTGTAAATATAGTGGAATTATTTTCATAGCGTAACTGTTCTTAAACATACCTGATAAAAGAGAAGTAAACTTTCGATTGTCTTGAATGGTATTTTACAAATGGTTTTGTTAGCGTTTTAAAACACACAATAAAAGTTTTAACCAAGGTATGGTTTCCCCTTTTTTACCTAAGTAATTTGTCCGAGTGTATAAACACGTTAACCAGTGCTAAGCTATGGACCAAAATATCGCTATACTTAATCGAATATCTGCCAGCGGAGAACTGTGTGGCCTATACAGGTGTATTTGTGTATTTTTTGGGCCAGTAATGAACACTATTATCGAGCACTCAAGCAACAATCAGCTAGACATATCATTAGCTTAAGCTTATAAAGCACAAGTCATAACAAATTCGAAAATCGATTTTTCACTTCCAGTTGAAGATTTCGAGTGCACGTTTGTGTGCGATTGAGCCCCAAAACATATAATATTGAATGGTCGATGCATTACAAGAAAATAACAGTTCTAAAGGTCGACTTACCGTGTCCTTTTGTACGTAAACTGATATCTTTCTGCAAAACCCCAAAGTCAGCTATGTTCTAAAAACACAGCCATGACGTCACCACAGGGTACCCAATCTTGTTTTTATATTGATAGCTGTTATATTAGCCTGCATTGCAGGCGTTCTTCATTGTTTCTTACCGGGACGGGGAGGATTGGGGAGAGGAAGGGAGAGAGGAGAAAATGTATGTGGTTGGCAACAGCTTGCCCACCAAGACAATTTTCCATACATTTCTTTATAGAAAAGGGCATCTTTAAAAATTCATAACTTCGTTCGTATTTATTTGATTTCCTTCAAAATTTCAAAATTTACTAATTTTAGGATGCTCTTTCCAAATATGATATTTTCGGGACCAGAGAAGCAATATTTGAAATGTCACGCAAGGTGTGCAAAATCCCTATTATAATCAGAGTTATTTTCCACACGCATGGGAGAATGAAACGTTTGGTGTTACAGACAATGTATGGACTTAACAAGAAATGTAATGACTTTTGCTAGTACACCAGTTCTGTTCAAATTTCTTTTTTTCTGGTTTTTGTGAATTGTGATAAAATCTATCATAGATGCATAAGTGTTTTTAGATGTTTTTCTCCAATTCTTATTAATCTCCATGGTAATATTAACGATTTTGTCTCGCTGTTGCCCCCCCCCCCCCCCCCACCCACCCCCCCAAATGATCGCCTTGTTTCAATTATTTGTCAAGAAAATACTTACAGAAACATCATTTTGTTTTCAGATCATGGTTAGCATCACTAAAAAGATGATTGGGTATCCAGGCGTTTTGAAGAGATACGATTTTTTAAAGAATTTTATTAGGATCAGTGCGTGACAAGCGTGACACAGCATCACAAACGGCGTGACAAACTCCGCTTTCGGCGGCGCGTTTGCACGTCGTCAAGAAAGCCTGCCGCTTCACCGCCATGCGCGCAAAAAACACTGAGAAAGACTCGACATTTTTGACTTTTAAAGTTCCAGGAAGGTTATTGGGTTTGAAGTAAAGTTACGTTTGAATTTTGAAAGGAAATTCTGAAACACTTCACCGCCATGCGAGCAAAAAACACTGAGAAAGACTCGACATTTTTGACTTTTAAAGTGGGGAGGTAATTTATCAGGGCTTTAAGAGAAAGATGAATTTTTTGGACGAGTATGTTTTTACTGGAATCAGAATAAATATAAAACCCCTGTGAAGTCGTAGTGCGTTTTCTTTACTTTCTTTACGTCGTGACGTCATCAGACGAATTCGTCCGATCTCACACAGCGTGAACGGGAAAGAGTTAAGGAAATGTCACGTTAACCAAGTTTTTCTAGTCTTTGGGCCACTTCTTCTAAGAGCTTTCAATCACAAAATGCATCGTATAAAATCTAAATTCGGCGGAAACGAAAAACTGCTTTGGTTCACTTTAAGACAGACATGACTTCTGTGCTTTCATTTATAAATTAAACGTACGAAAAAATTATTCTTGATTCATCTTTGACTAACCTTATGCATTATAACATGCATTGTTGCTGTTGTAAGCGATGTTTTCTGAGCATTTGCAAGTTTTGCTTTGAAATCAACCGGGAGCCCTGTGGTGTGTACATGGACTCGCAATGACGTAATCAAGCCATGAAAAATTAACTCGATGGAATACCAATAGATATTTCCCGAATTCGCTTGCATGATCACAAAACAATAGTTCCAAGTCGAGACTGAACTTGATTCATCTATTTATCAAGGCCAACCTCGACTTGAAACCATTGTTCCGTGATCATCCAAGCAAAATTCGGGAAAGGTATATTTTTCTTAACTGTATGGTGCTTCGCTTGTCGAATTAGTTTACGTGAATTAGTTTAATTATTCATTAAAAATACGATGAAAAACAACAACAACAACAACAACAACAATTAGTTCGGCTGGAGTAGCGGTAGATGTTGTGTGTAGAGTTTGTTAGGCCTTTTTCTTGATCCGAGGGTTTTCTTCCGGTTTTCCTTCACATACAGAGAATGGAGGCTATAAGCCATACATAATATGCTACTGCCGCCGCTACTGCTGCTACTGCTGATGCTACTGCTGATGCTGATGCTACTGCTGCTACTGCTGATGCTACTGCTACTGCTACTACTGCTGATACTACTGCTGATGTACTGCTGATGCTACTGCTGATGCTGATGCTACTGCTGCTACTGCTGATACTACTGCTGATGTACTGCTGATGCTACTTCTGCCGCTGCTACTGCTGATGCTACTGCTGATGCTATTGCTGCTGCTGTTACTGCTGCTGATGTACTGCTGATGCTACTGCTGCCGCTGCTACTGCTGATGCTACTGCTACTGCTGATGTTGCTACTAAAGTGAGTTTACTTGGCCCGTGAAATAAAGTTGTATAGTTAGTTACAGTTATTTCAAAAAAAGGGCTGGAGAATGTTTTATTGCATGTAGCATACCAAAGTCCCCAAATTATGAAAATATGCTGAAAATTGCGCAGATAGACTGTGAAAAGCCCCTCTTTTCCCTCCTAACCTCAGTCGAGTCGAGTTTTTCCTAACTTAGACGCGCGGGGGAGTGGGGGCGAATTTGGGGCGACTTTTCCTCTCCCCACGTGCCGCCCCAAACTCGCCCCCACTCCCCCACTTCCAAGTTAGGAAAAACCCGACTCGACTGATTTAGGAGGGAAAAGAAGGACTGTTCACAGTCTATTGCGCAGACAAAGTTTGGAGAAATTCTGAGACTTCATATTTATTTTTGATCTTTCGTTGATTACATTGCCCATCGTGAAGATTCGCATACGGAAGCTTATATCGCAAGGTAATTTCACGCGTTTTGATTGGTCAATTTGCGGTATGTACCTCGCACTCGGTTAATAAGAATATGTATATATGAAACATGCAACAAAACGTTCGACAACCTTTTTGAAAAAGCTGTACATTTGTTTAAAATCAGGGGCGGATCCAGCATTTTTTCAGGGGGTGCAAAGCACAAAATCAGCCCAGGGGTAGGGGGGTGCAACCCTCAGAATCAAAGAAAGAAAACATTATTTCGTATTGGGTATCTTCAAAATAAGGTGGGAAAGTTGTTCCGAGGATCCGCCCCTGATTATACTTGATTATACTCTTTTTCAAGGATCAAGTAAGTAAGTAAACTTATACTAACACTATACTATAGACCCCTTAAACGTGACCGGCGTTAAAGCAGCTCAATTTGGAGAACAAAACAAAAGAATTTCAATTTCCTAAGAATAGCTGGGTTTCAATCAGCTGTTAAAAGTCTTTGAATCTCATTGTCTGCTCCAAATGGTGGTCAAACACTGACCACCATGTGCTGTCAACCAGAAAACATTCTATTGAAAACTTGTGATTCAGCTGATATACATTCCGCACGAGACAGGAAATGACGTCAAATAACACCCAGCTATTGGAACAAATTGTTTTGTCATCCAAATTGAGCTGCATTCCGACGTGCTGCAAGGGGTATGTTACTAGAGTGATCCTCAATATCAGTAAACCATGCCGATGGCAATTTGAGCAAGGATAAGAATCATCAATGATGGCAGCGTGAGATTTGAAGCTCTTGTAATGGGCGTAATGGGGAACATGTTATACGTCTCTGACGAGCAGCCTCTGTCACTGGACGTGTGTTGGCTGAAAGTTATAGAATTTGTTGCATCACTAGCAGCCATTGCAAAACACAATCTGATTTTTTTACCATACTGTAATTAAACGAGAAAACATGAATGAGAGAAGCAATGAATGGATGGATGGATGTATGAATGGATGGATGGATGGATGGATTGATAGGAGGATGGACGAACGGAAGGACGAACGGATGGAGGATGGATGGAATATGGATGGATGGATGGATAGAATATGAATGGATGGATGGATGGATGGATGGATGGGTGGATGGATGGATGGATGGATTGATAGGAGGATGGACGAACGGAAGGACGAACGGATGGAGGATGGATGGAATATGGATGGATGGATGGATAGAATATGAATGGATGGATGGATGGATGGATGGATGGATGGATGGATAGATCATCCATTCAAAATGCCGGTATCATTTAATATGTATCATACCTCTAGTTTTAGGTCCTGGATGGTATCAGTGGTGTATGCTAGACGGTTGAACTCAAGGACAGTCTTGCCACCAGATTCAACACCATTTGTCAAATTAAAGTGTTGGTGGCCGTCCAATTCAGGTTTTTTTTCTCCACGTGTTCCGGTTGAGTAATCCTGCCATGAATATGAATATCAAATCACCTTTGTATGCGAATGGTCCAATAGACCCCTTGCAGCACGTCAGAACGCAACTCAATTTGGAGGGCAAAACAATAGGTTCAAATTCTCAGGAGATTGAAATTCTTTTGTTTTGTCCTCCAAATTGAGCTGCTTTGACGTCACGTGGAAGGGTTCTTTTAAAACTATGTGATGCACAGGTAACCCTATGCATCCATGCTATCCACTTTTATAAGAAAATGTATGTAGTAAATATATTTTGCTGAGATTTTGTAGGTTTCTCTAAGATTTTAGAAATACAGCCGCGGATATATAGAAAACAGAAGTGCACTTCTAGAAAACAGAAGCGTTTTTTTTAGCGATTTTAGGTACCCCCTCTATACTTTTCTTCCCTAAATAATCCCAAGGTTGGAAACTTCGGTCGATTCCTCCTCCAAGTCACTACTTCAGCTCGATTTTCTGGACCAAAAACGCAGTTTCTTCCAGTTTTAAACCCATCAAGCAAAAGAAGGATGTCCAACGATTCGTAGCGAAAAGAAATTTCAGCAAAATATATTTACTACATACATTTTCTTATGAAAGTGGATGGCCTGGGTTACCTGTGTGGGATGTTTACAGGGTGTTTCCTGGAGAATTGTTTCTTTATCTTTCTGAAATTTAGTCGATCATATTCATGTGGATATCAGTACGTGATAACATTATAAAGAAAAAATAGACTTTTCTCTAATACTCCAGTTTCACATTCGGTGGAAACCGCTGTTTTTGAAAAACACAGACTCATTTGCACAGGCTTAGCCTCGTTTATAAGTCATCTATTCAAATACACCATTAAACGTCCGTGGGATTGGTATTATTTAACATGCACATTCTTTACATTACAGTTGGCTGTTGCTAATGATTTGCAAAAGTCAACCGTAATGTAAAGAATTTGTAAGTTAAACAATACCAATGTTTTGAAATCCCACGGACTTTTAATGATGTCGTTGAATAGCTGACTTATAAACGAGGCTAAGCCTGTGCAAATGAGTCTGTGGTCTTCAAAAACAGCGGTTTCCATCGAATGTGAAACTGGTGTATTCGAGGGAATATCCACGGAACAACAGATTCTGGAGGCTGGAGTTTTCTATCCATACATTAACTGTATTTGTCCACTCAACCTCATATAATATGCATGCGTGCTTTTGAAAAGATTTCGTTCGAAAAATTATTGGAGCGGTTCAACTCAAAATAGTTTTATAGATAGCGTGATTTTTTTTACGAGTATTGGGTTAAGAGCTCAGCTCCAAAATACAGCAAATTTGTAGTTATAATTAATATTCTTTAAACTACACAATGAATTTATCTTTCATTTTTCGTAGTTGTTTGTTCGAAACGAGTCGAAAGATGCAGATGTTCAACTGTCTCAGTTGCAATATATTAAAATTTAAGCTTAAATTAAACTTCAAATTTGTAACAAGTTCCTCGATCCGACCTCTATAGATTTCTTCGCTCGTTTTCTTCTAATCTTGCTTTCATCAGCCATTCCTAAAAATAAGCTTTTTACGAACTTTTTTTTTCATGCGGATAGACTTTATATCGAATGATTTGCCGTTTTCTGTTCTTCTTCGAAACCTTCAAACTTCACTTTTACAGACACTATTTTTCTAAACTTGACACTACCTTTGACGTTGACTTGACAAAACTAGAACCTGGAAGAGCTACTGTTCTAAATACCGCTCATAGAATTGAATCCACCAGCTATTCATAGTTCAGGTTTCGTTCAATTCGAATCACGTATTTCGTACAAGCGATTTTGTCCTATTTATTGTTTTCCTTAATCTACGCTTAGTATTTGTAAATCGTTTATTTTGGAGGAACATTTATATGGGATATCTTGCACAATACCACTGTTCCTTGATTACAGACACTCAGGGTTAGTCTCATTTTAGCATCAGAATACTCACAAATACCAACATCAAAGTAAAGAATGCACACCTTCAACAATACAAACACTTTGAAACTCCACTGACCTTCACTGGAACACATGAATATTCTACACAAAATCGACGCTAACCCTAAGCAACAGAAAACAGTTAGGGCTCAATTTTCTTACATTCAAGTACGGTATTCCACTTTTCACGCCTCCTAACGCGATGTCCAAGTTCTTCATGTCTTTCCCGTCCCCAAAAGTGAGCCCCAACGCGGCCCATCCAGTCGTCTTTGCTTGGATTCTAAAGTAGAATCGTGTGTTGGTCGCATTATAGTACCAAGATACGTTAAAAACACCAGGTTTTAGGGTGACAGTGCGATTGTATTCTGCACTCTCTGCAACATGAAGCAGAACAGCGAGGACGAAACTTGCCACTACAAACGACTTCATGACTGAATCAAGGTCTTCGTGAAAGACTAATAGACACTGACTTCGATGCAGAATGGTATCATTAATTCATGTCAATAACAAGACCATAGTATGGCCAATATTTGAAGTACTTGGGTAAAGTACTATTGAGTGAAGGCTATTGGACAAATTCTAGAAAGCCTAAAGGCATTTTCAAATTCTTATATGCAAAATAAGGCTCACTAAAAGCAATATATACACGAATAACAGAGGAATAATAATAGAGGATTCAGATATCCAGGCAACCAATTTTTGTTTTTGCTTTCGCTTTTTCCCCTATAGTTTTCTACCTTTCTAATTTCAAAATAACTTATCAATACGCCGACTACAATAATGGTCGCAACTTCCGGTCATCATAATTTCTATAATTCATATTTTAATTAAGCACTGCATTAAGTTTATAGATTAGAGGGATGTCAACAAAGTTAGAAATTGTGAGATAAAAACAGTATCTTTTAAAGAAGTTATAAGAATAATTTAAAAACAAAGTTTTGAAAAATATTCAGACCCAGTAATGCATGGATGAGCTTCACTATACTACTCATAAAGATATGATTATTCATTCTATTAAATGATAAAATTGATATCCCCACTCCCACCAGTGGCCAGTGGGGATACGATTTATATCAACACTGGTGGTGTCAAATTTCGACTTTTTGCTCAGCAAGTCTCAAATTCTCCATTATTTTTCATTGAAGATTTCATATAATAAACAGAACATTACATGGCCGACTCAGTAATGCATGGATGAGCTTCACTATATTACTATTATAAAGATATTATTATATAATCTTTGTTTTTGTTATTTAACTTATTAAATAAGTATAGTTTGTAAATTGATGATAGGAAAGTTTGATGTTTAACAGAAGATAGGAATGATTAGTGGTTTATAAAGTGAAGTAATAATTGGGAATTATATTCTTTTTTTGTAACGAAAAAATAATTCGACCGAGACGTTGCAGTAGAATTTTAATTGTGGCACAAATGAACTCCCACTGGTTAATGATTCAACATTTATTGACTGAATGTAAAACAGCGAGGACAATCGAACCGTGAACACTTTGAGGTTTTTTCATACTTATTTCCCCTTTATCCCTTGTGTGAATCGATTGGAAATATGATTTAATTTGAACAATAAGATTATTTGAGTTCAGTGCTTCATTTTCAGAAGGATTGAAGCAGCAGAAAGTTTGAGGTTTTTTCATACTTTTTTCTCCTTTATCCCTTGTGTGAATCGATTGGAAATATGATTTATTTTGAACAATAAGATTATTTGAGTTCAGTACTTCATTTTCAGAAGATTTGAGGCAGTAGAAAGTTCATAAAATAAAAAATATCAAGTGTTCATGGTTCGAGTGTCCTCACTGTAATTGTTTATTTCTACTTTCATTACAAGTACGTTAAAAAAAAAAAAAAAAAAAAAAAAACCGAATATTTATTAGCTCAGTATGAAGATCTAGTTGGTTGGCGGAGCGTTAGTGCCTGTTTGTTATTTATTAAGGTTATTTATTGCTAATGACATGCTCACTGGCGAGCAGTCTCTGTCACTGTGTTTGCTGAAGGGTCTTTCCTTGATGCGAGGAAGCTTATTCCAATATGATGTTTGTGCTGCTCTTAGTTAATGCACGTTCTAGACGTTGTTTTACAGGACTGGGCCGGTTGAGCTGTTGACAGTATTTTTGGAAATTATAAATAAATGTTGAAATTACCTTAAAGCTACTGCTACAGCTACTTCTGCTGCTGTTACTGCCGTTACTGCTACTGCTACTACTACTGCTGCTGATGTTACTGCTGCTGCTGCTACTGCTGCTACTGCTTCTACTGCTGCTGCTGCTTCTACTGCTGCTGCTACTGCTTCTACTGCTGCTGCTACTACTGCTGCTACTGCTTCTACTGCTGCTGCTGCTGCTACTGCTTCTATTGCTGCTGCTACTGCTTCTACTGCTGCTGCTACTGCTGCTATTGCTTCTACTGCTGCTACTGCTGCTGTTGCTACTGCTTCTACTGCTGCTACTACTTCTACTGGTGCTGCTGCTACTGCTTCTACTGCTGCTGCTGCTGCTACTGCTTCTACTGCTGCTACTACTGCTTCTACTGCTACTGCTTCTACTGCTGCTGCTGCTGCTGCTAATACTGGTGCTACTGCTATACTAGTATTACTAGAGTGTCCTGGGGGGAGGGGGGTACTCCCTATAGTGGACTGTACAGGGGTGCTCCGCCCGAAAATTTTAGGCCAGAGGTATAGCAAAGGGTTGGAATTTTGTGAAATTTAGTATATAGAAGAGAGTCAGGAATTCGGAAGTTTAGGTATAGAAAAGGAAAAGGAAGCTAAAAGCTAAAACTACGTTTCAAGGAAATGAAGCTGAACTTGCACGTTTTTTACGTCTCGATCGATCTCATATCTAGCCTGCTTCGAAATTAATGTATATAAAAGGGGTACCTTTCTGCCGAAATTTGGTATGTAAAAGGGTAAGGGGTCGGGAGTCCGGACGGAGCATCCTCATACAAAATAATTAGGAAAACCCCCCGGGCTAGAGTGACTCTCAACATCAGTAAATTATGCTGATGGCAGCTTGAGCAAGACCAATAATCATCAGTGATGGCACGAGATGTCCTGCTAGCGTTGGAGACGGCTTAGTGGTCGGCGTGCTCATCATGGTCGTCATGCTCGTCGTGGGTGGCTGAGAGTCATCGGCGTACATGTCATATTTCACTGGCGAGCAGCCTATGTCACTGGACGTGTGTTTGATGAAATTTGTAGAATCTGTTGTATCACTAACAGCGATTGCAAAACACAAAGTGACATTTTTACCTTCCTGTAATTAAACGAGAAAACATGAATGAGAGAAGGAATGGATGGATGGATGGATGGAGGGAAGGAAGGAATGAGGGAGGGAGGGAGGGAGAGAGGGAGGGAGGGATACAATACAAGACAAGACAAGACAAGACAAGACAAGACAAGACAAGACAAGACAAGACAAGACGATACGATACGATACGATACGATACGATACGATACGATACGATACGATACGATACGATACGATACGATACGATACGATACGATACGATACGATGCGATACGATACGATACGATACGATACGATACGATTTTAACTGTATAAATTTGTGGTAAACGCAATAGCTTTTTACAGTTTTCTAACTTACGGTCTTCACATATCAACCTATGTGTTAAGAAACAGTCAGCGGTTTTGAAGAGCCACACCCACAATGTGAAGGATTGTTTACAAAGTAAAGAGGGAATTATATATTTTGATTTTTCAATTTCTAGCACAAAGCATGGAGGGAAGCTAGTCCTTACATTGTTTTTGGCTACTCAAAAATTAAAAATTCATCTGACAATTTTTCCTTCAACATTTTCCATGGAAATCAGTGTACGTATTTCAACAAACGAAAATAACAGAGTAATTTTTTTCTGATTTTTCCTTTGATTTTTCTCTTCCATTTTTTGCAGGACTCAATTTCCCAAAGTGCTTTGTGGGCTTCTAATTATGAAGGCGATCAACTCAGCTGGTAAGCTGATACCTTTAGCAAGTATCATACCTCTAGTTTTAGGTCCTGTATAGAATCAGTGGTGTCTGCTAGACGGTTGAACTCAAGGACAGTCTTGCCACCAGATTCAGTACCACTTGTCAAACTTAAGTCTTGATTGCCGTCCAATTCAGGTTTTTTTTCTCCACGTGCTTCGGTTGCGTAATCCTGCCATGAACATAAATATCAAATAGTCCCCTTCACACTTCCCTACGCTATCTTGAAAGGTAGCCGTGCCTTTGCATGGAAGGGAGACATGAGGTGACCTTGCAATGATAGAGACATGCTAATAATTGTCCGAGGTGACGCGTGATAAATTAGTCGAAAGCGTCTTCGTGCTATTGTAAAAATATGCAAATTTGACTTTCAAAAATAGTCTTTACAAAATGCCAAAAAGTCAGTTCTTGAAACTTAAGGCTCGTTCTTTTGTGTGCTTTATTAATACAGTTTCTTGGTCTAACAAAAGTATACTCACGAATCTCGGTGAAAACTAACATTTATTTTCTCACTAAAACTCTTGTAAATTCTTGGAAATCGTGCTGAAAAGCACGCATGCGCAAGCGTTTTTCTCTAGTGTCGTCCAAGGTGTCCAAGGTTTCTATCGTTGCAAGCTCTACCTTCGTCTCGCTTAGATACGAGGTATCCCTGCGTGGATACCTTTCAAGATGGGGCAGGGAAATGTGACTATTGAATCAGTAGACACTACATCACCTTGGTACGAGCTCGTATGTAAATTGCCAAATAGTAAGCAATTATTGGACGAGGGTTGAGCAAGATATCAGGATTTGTTAGTGTCGAGGAAGCAATCATTTGCCGATGCCGAAGGCAGAGGCCAGGCAAATAATTGCTTGCGAGACACTAACAAATCTTGATATTTTACGATAACCGAGTTCAATAATTGTTTTATCATTCATTTTGTTGTTGTTGGTATTTTGACTATTTTTACTGTTTATTAAACATTCCAAATCTTTTTCAGACAGTTCAGGGAAGCAAGCCATTGTCAAATACGACGTTACTGCGCATGAGCAGACCGTTATTTGTTGGCAGTTATCTGCAGTTCTCTCGGCCAATCAAAAAGATGGAAAAAATAATTTGAATGATAATAGGGCTGCGTTGCAGAGACGTCAAACTCAGACAAACAAACCTAATTTCTCATCTCCTTGAGTCCGATTTCTGCCGTTTAGTTTTTATTGACAATTTTTTTTGAAACGCAATGCTTTGTAATAAGGAACGAACGAACGAACGAACGAACGAACGAACGAACGAACGAACGAACCAACGAACGAACGAACGAACGAACGAACGAACGAACGAACGAACGAACGAACGAACGAACGAACGAAAGAACGAATGAATGAATGAATGAATGAATGAATGAATGAATGAATGAATGAATGAATGAATAAATTCGCATACTTCTATGCACGGGCGTTTTGCTGCCAAACGAGCTTTACACGCCTTATTTGGTAAAACCAGACAGCTTCTCATCAAAATCCCGTGCATAGAAGTATGCGAATTGAATACATTAAAAGTGGTCATACTTTTGCGCGTAGCGCTGTAAATAAGAATAAACAGTTTTCGAATTCGTACAATACCGCTGTTCCCTGATTTCAGTCTCATTTGCTCGGGGTTAGTCTCATTTCAGTGTCAAAATATTCACAAAAACCAACGGTAAAGTAAAGAATGTTCAACTTCAACTTCAACAAGACAAACACACACTGACCTTCACTGGAATACATGAATATTCTACACAAAATCGATGCTAACCCTAAGCAACAGAAAACAGTTAAGGCTCAATTTTCTTACATTCAAGTACGGTATTCCACTTTTCACGCCTCCTAACGCGATGTCCAAGTTCATCATGTTTTTCCCGTCCCCAGAAGTGAGCCCCAACGCGGCCCATCCAGTTGTCTTTGCTTGGATTCTAAAGTAGAATCGTGTGTTGGTCGCATTATAGTACCAAGATACGTCAAAAACACCAGGTTTTAGGGTGACATGACGATTGTATTCTGCACTCTCTGCAACATGAAGCAGAACAGCGAGGAGGAAACTTGCCACTACAAACGACTTCATGACTGAATCAAGGTCTTCGTGAAAGACTAACAGACACTGACTTCGATGCAGAATGGTATTTTTAATTCATGTCAATAACAAGACTATAGTATGGCCAATATTTGAAGTACTTGGGTAAAGTACTATTGAGTGAAGGCTATTGGACAAATTCTAGACAGCCTAAAGGCATTTTAAAATTCTTAATGCAAAATAAGGTTCACTAAAAGCAATAATACGAATAACATGTCTGAAATAATCGTTAAAGAGAATAGAGGATTCAGATATCCAGGCAACCAATTTTTGTTTTTGCTTTAGCTTGTTCCCCTATAGTTTTCTAACTTTCTAATTTCAAAATAACTTATCAATACGCCGACTACAATAATGGTCGCAACTTCCGGTCATCATAATTTCTATAATTCATATTCTAATTAAGCACTGCATTAAGTTTATAGATTAGAGGGATGTCAACAAAGTTAGAAATTGTGAGATCATGAAAACAGTATTTTTTAAAGAAGTTATAAGAATAATTTAAAAACAAAGTTTTGAAAAATATTCAGACCCAGTAATGCATGGATGAGCTTCACTATATTACTATTATAAACATATTATTAGATATCTTTGTTTTTGTTATTTAACTTATTAAATAAGTCTAGTTTGTAAATTGATGATAAGAAAGTTTGATGTTTAACAGAGGTAAGAATGATTAGTGGTTTATAAAGTGATGTAATGATTTTACGCGTTAGTTTTTATTTTAAGATGTAATGATTGGAAGCAATATTCTTATTTTGTAGCGAATAATTATTTAGACACTCAGACATTGCAGTAGACGTTGCAAACACTTGTGGAGTCAAGGAAGTGTAAAAAAATATGTGAAAATATGGATTATTTTATTTATATATTTCTTCCTCCCTCCCCCTTTCCTTTCTTCCTTCCTTCATTTATTTTCCTTCTTCTGCTCAGTGATGAACCTGTGTAATTCTAAAATGATAATTCTTTTTGGGTATTTTTTGATATTTGCCAGAGGTAAAAAAAGCCTTGAATGAAATCATTCGTGCGTCGAGTTGAATGTTATTCCATTGCGTTGTACATCATTTTAAATCTAAATAACCAGAAACCTGTTTCCTATTTAATCATAGATATAACAGACATTATGCTGACAGCATAATGACATTTATGTCGAAAACATGATAGCATTTGGTAGATCCGGTAATCCAACTCGGTCGACCGACTTATTGTCTTTCAGCCAATAGTATGCTCGGGTGGTTTGAGGATTCAGTATATAAGACGCGTTCGGGTAACACGCGGCCTCTTTTGCCACTATCCTCGCAATACAGTAAATACTCTTCAGAAAACTTATTCCCTCCACCACCCCTGCGGCCTACCCTGCTGGATTATCGTATTTACTCGATTTCCAGGTGTGGCGTTTTTTGTTCTCGCCCCACCTTTGCCGAAGACTTCGGTTGTTTAGGTTTTGGTATGTGTATTCTATTTCATATCTTATGGTTAATAAACTAGCCACTTGTGTGGCCAAATTAGTTCCAAAGCCAGTGTCTCCAGTCTTCTTGGGCAAAACTAGTGCGGTGTAATGCAAGGCTCGGATATTTAAATATGAAATCTTAGTCTAGAATAACTTGCGTAATGCTTCGACATAAAAGATGTATATGTATTGATTGAGGTAGCTCCAAACTTAAAATGGGTAGTCTGTCATTGAACGAATTATGGAACAACACATTTAAAGTATTGTCAACATGACATTTTTGCATATTGTAAATCAATAGATAGCCACTTTCCAAAGTGAGTGAACGTTTTATAATATTATAGCAAAAAGACGACCATAACTTGACCGGTTTTCAAATTTTTATTACCTTTTCAATCTCTATTTATTATCTATTCATTATCAGATTCTATTCTTTGAATGACTCATTTTATTCTTCAGTTGCCGATGGCTAGTCACTTGGGTCAGTGAAGTTATTGCACTGTAAAAAATATTTAAGCATATGTTATAAACAATGTCAATTGTGCTACGTTGTGGTGTGTGGTGGGATGTGGTGTGCTGTGGTGTGGTATGATATGGTGAGATGTGCTGTGCGGTGATGTGCGTGCTGTGCTGTGCTGTGCTGTGCTGTGCTGTGCTGTGCTGTGCTGTGCTGTGCTGTGCTGTGCTGTGCTGTGCTGTGCTGTGCTGTGCTGTGCTGTGCTGTGCTGTGCTGTGCTGTGCTGTGCTGTGCTGTGCTGTGCTGTGCTGTGCTGTGCTGTGCTGTGCGGTGCTGTGCGGTGCTGTGCTGTGCTGTGCTGTGCTGTGCTGTGCTGTGCTGTGCTGTGCTGTGCTGTGCTGTGCTGTGCTGTGCTGTGCTGTGCTGTGCTGTGCTGTGCTGTGCTGTGCTGTGCTGTGCTGTGCTGTGCTGTGCTGTGCTGTGCTGTGCTGTGCTGTGCTGTGCTGTGCTGTGCTGTGTGCTGTGTGCTGTGCTGTGTGCTGTGCTGTGCTGTGCTGTGCTGTGCTGTGCTGTGCTGTGCTGTGTGCTGTGCTGTGCTGTGCTGTGCTGTGTGCTGTGCTGTGTGCTGTGTGCTGTGCTGTGCTGTGCTGTGCTGTGCTGTGCTGTGCTGTGCTGTGCTGTGCTGTGCTGTGCTGTGCTGTGCTGTGCTGTGCTGTGCTGTGCTGTGCTGTGCTGTGCTGTGCTGTGCTGTGCTGTGCTGTGCTGTGCTGTGCTGTTATATGTATGTATTTAGTTGTTTTCTGTTAGGTTGTTCGTTTATTTTTGTCCTGCATTAGCCTTTTTAATTTTCAAACATCAATACCTCATCTACATCCATATAGTTCCATCCTCATCGCCATATGATTGTAGCAGGTCTTTGGTCGCACCCTGATGTACCTCGTGATGATGGGAGGAATAAAGGCATGCTTGACAATGGTGTTCCGGTCTGAGTTTCCTGGTAAGATCTTCCCGCCTTCATAGTCGAAGAAGCGTTGTCCATCAATGCTATGTTGAATGCTATAGCTTTTTACCCATTCATCGTAGTCTTGCCGGCCTTGGGTAGCAATGTGCGTAACCTTGGTGATCTGTCCCAGATCGACTTGAAGCCATTGCCTGAGGCTGTTTACTTTCGATGCCCAAGCCCCTCGTTTATTTCCCTGTCTTTTGATGTCGAGTCTAGCCCTTGCTGGATAAAACCATTTGTGGTAGATTGAAGATGCAGTGATGCTCGAGTCAGGTATGGCTCCACTTTTCATTCCCAAAGGATTGCTCGTATTACACGATACTGATAAGCGAATAGAAGCAAAAATATAAGGACAGTCTATGGATGATGAAGGTGGGACGGGTTAGGGAGGTAGGCTGAGTAAGAAAATAGTGTTATTAAATATCCTAGTCAAACTCGTTTTCTTATTGGTCGAGAGTACATCACGTGGAGGGAAATAAATCTCAATAACTCCCGCGCGGGGAATAAATGCACGTGATCAGGTCAAAGTCCATCGAAAGTTCGTAAATAAAAGGTTTTGTAATCCAAAAATTTTCAAAATGGAGAGAAAATTTTTCTTCGTTTGACTAGAGTATATAATAAAACACTTAATGACTGGTCCCTCGGGAAATCAGTTAGTTTTGTTTCCCGAGAATCTCAATGTTTCCCGAGGCTAACTAACTGTTTCCCTCGGGACCAGTCATTAAGTGTTAATTATTAAACCTTAAATCTCGATACGGGCAGCCTTTACATTTACAAGAAGATGTATTCCAATTATACCCACAATATGTCATTTTGATTTGATGCCAACATCAGAAATCATTAAGTACGTAAAACAAAAAACAAAAAAAAAAAAAAAAACAAATAAAAAAGGTGGGGGTCAGCGACTTTCTTTAAGAGCTGTAAGAGTTTGAAGAAGTAAAATAATTTTTTATTGATATTTTGCACCTCCAAACATCCGAATACCGTCGTCACGACGAACAAGCACGTACTTAACCCATGCGTATTCAATGTTCATGAACGTCGTTAGCTTATTGAACAAAAAACTAAGTAACTATCTATCTTAAGGGGGTTCATGGCATTGCGTAGGCATGAGTTTAGTAAGAGAGGCTATATGAAAACGGTGGAATGAACTAAATAAAATAAGAATTAATGACAAACACTCACAGTTGTAACCACTGCTGCAATGTTCACACGAGAATTTGCAGAAATAAGCAGTCCAAGAGGTGTTGCACTTGTTCTTGGTCTTTATGATGCTGCAACTTCGTTGTGAAAGGATGTTATTACAGTCTGGGAAATGGAAAACATTAAATGATCAAGAAAAATACGAAAAACCTTTCTTCCTTTCTTTAATGGAAGATAGACAATCAAACAAGGCGCTCTATGTTACCACTTCCACTGCCTTCACGACAAGCACCTAAATTAAAACAATGCACCACAAATCTACCTTTGTGAACATCCCCACTAGCACTAGCACTAGCACTAGCACTAGCACTAGCATAAACTTTGTAAAATATATCAGAACAATACTCACGACACGTGGTGTAGCAGAGTTTGTTGTGGATGAAGGAGTACTTGCAGTAGCCGTTTTTCTTGACGTAGCGACAACTGACGTTGCTTAAGAGGTCTTTGGTTGCAACACGCTTTAGAAGAGCAGTAGCATCAGCATCTTAGTAAGAAGGAAAGAAAGAAGAAAAAGAGAAAAGTAATTTCAAAAACCAAAAAGGGGAATTCAAAAAACGTTTATTTTGATTGAACAATTTTGGAATAAACACAAAATAACACAATAACAACAACAACAATATCAGCAGCATCAACAACAACAGCAGCAACACAAACAGCAGCAGCAGCAACAACAACAACAAAAGAGAGCGGAGTCAGACCAAGGATGTGATCAAAAAGAAGAAAAATTAGCAAATAATAATGGTGGAAGAAAATATTATAATATTATTTTCACTGACATAACATTGGGGGGGGGGGGGGGGGATATTTGGGAATGCAAGGTAGAGGTGCGCTCAGGGATATGTGACGGTAGAACTGCACCGATGAAATACTTCAATGGTGCTTGAGTTATACATCCTTTGAATTAATCCCCACAACATTTCGCCAGTTTTTACGGTGTTTTTTTCTTTTCTTTGTGTGTCCAGAGAAGAAATATCATTAACGACAAAAGTACATTGCGAATCGAAAAACTCTGGGCAACCAGAAATATTTCAGAAATAATTTATCGTTCGTTGAGCAATCTAAAAACAACTCTGCTCTAACTGTAAGAAGTTCGACTGATTTTTCAGATTTGAGAATTGAAAGGTTCTTGTATTTGCTACAAATTATCTCGGATTTTTTTTGTTCCTTACCTGCATCAACTGCCTTCTGAAGAAGACAGAATTTCACTTGTAATATAAACAGCAACGCTGTAAGGAAGTACTTCGAATTCATCCTCTTTTTCTTATTTTCTTGGCTTCGTAGACTCAAAGTTCCTCAGTCTTCCAAGGCAAAGATTCAGTCAATAATCTTTACAAAATGAGGGATAATCATAGTCTCGTAAAAGCGGAAAAAAACTTACTAGTTGAATTAATTTGGCAATTTAGAGAAATCTTGTCTTTCTAGAATAAACATATCAAGACATTTTGAAAACAAAATTTGACAATTATGAAATAAAAAGGTTTAAAAAGAGATTGTGTAACTATGATCGGTTTTGGATACGAGTTATTCAGTAGCATCAGATACGTTGAATATCATAATAATTGTTTTACGTATACCCAGAAGAGCCAAAGGACGTAAAATTCTGTATGATGTTTTGTCTTGTTTTAGAGGGGGAGGGGGGAGATCAAAATTAGTACTGATCCAGGAACATCTGTTGGATTAGATTCTTGTTTTAACACGTATGTTATGTAAATAATTTAAAACTTCCCGTCTGGTTCTCTGGTGTCTGGAAGCTAATTCAGTAGGTGCAATTATTCAGTCAACAAAGAAAATCATAGGATAGAACCGCAATAATATTCAAAATGTTATACATTCTCTCTAGATCTCCCTTCTTCCCCTGAGGAAAAAAATGGAATGTACAGAAAGGTACAGGAAGGAAGCAAGCAAGTGAAGGAAGGAAGGAAGGAAGGAAGGAAGGAAGGAAGGAAGGAAGGAAGGAAGGAAGGAAGGAAATAAGAAATAGTAAGAAATAATCAGGAAGGAATAATAAGTTAGCCATTTACGTAAACATAGATGAAAGTCATTATTTCAGTCCATGCACTCAAAGTGATACAAATTTCTGGCATTTTTCTGTTAACACAGGCAACCCACTTTATACAATTAAATGAGAAAAAAGCTACTCATTTTAAAACAAAGGCTCATTTACTATTCTCCATTGTTCAAATAGGAACTGAAGTCAAGATTAGTTTTCCCGTGGTCTTTGGCTCGCTCACCAGATAAAGATGTGTCATCGCCTTTTATCCACTCTCGACCCCAGAGCCCTTGTATTCTTACTACGCATGCTCGACGAAATGCCAGAGACTCTGGAAAACCCAAGCGTGCGTAATATACCATTTTCGAGATGCGCGAGCGCTTTCAAAAATATCGCAGGCGCAGACATGATCTCGAGGCATTTTCGGGCAGCTTCAATAGTGCGCGCGATCTTGCCCGAAAATGCCTCTTTTTCATGACTGCGCCTGCAATATTTTTGAAAGCGCTCGTGCATCTAGGAAATGGTCTATTCTTCCTACCTGGCATGCAATGCGCATGCGCAAGTTTTAGCTAGAGCGCTCGCTCTCCCAGGTGATCTGACTAGGCGCGCAAAGCATGATTTCCTGATCTGAAAAAGAATCAATCCCATCATCCATCGTACGCTCAATTCACTTGAGTTTCATGGCGGCCATATTGAAAATAGGCTAATTATGAGCGACTTTCTTGCCAATAAGTCTTTTCTTATTGAAAACGAGACACTATAAATAACAGATAAAAGGATTTTCTTAAGGTTCAAAGCATCCTGGAGATTGCCAAGGACAAAAGAGCAGCGTAAGGTGTGGAAATTTTAGTTAAATCCTGCCAAGGAATCGAGAAAGCTTTTCGGCAGCTTCTTCGAGATCATTTCAACTGTAATTCTTTAATAAAAACCATGAATATTAACTTAACCGATGAAAACATATTCTTAGTCTCATCCAGACAACATATTCTTTGAAGTAGAAACAATTTTAGCCTTAAAAAAATCGGCTAAATAACACTTTTTTAGCATTATTGTACTCGTATGCTATTTGGTTTTGTTTTGATTTCCCTCTGTTTATCCATGATTGAGCTCGAAAAGACGCATGGGATTGATTCTTTTTCGGATATCACGATTCGCAATCTGATTAGCTAATCACTTTTCCTCAGATCACCTGGTCTGAATCAATGTATTTTTTCTTTCAATTTTACTCATGTACAAATCTCCATATATTGTTATATTGAAGAATGAGGTCGCCCACAGCATCTTATGATACTTACAGTGAACACTTGATATTTTTATATTTTGTATTTTATGAACTTTCTACTGCTTCAAACCTTCTGAAAATGAAGCACTGAACTCAAATAATCTTATTGTTCAAAATAAATCATATTTCCAATCGATTCACACAAGGGATAAAGGTGAAAAAATTATGAAAAAACCTCAAAGTTTTAACAGTTCGAGTGTCCTCACTGTAAAGATGTCCGAGAAATAACCAAAAAATAATAATTTAAAGTGTGTAAATGAAGTTTAGAGTCACGATTTAGCACTTCTTCATGAGTCAATACTTTTTCTGTAACGCTAAACTTCGTGCTGTTTTTTATTTAAGTGTCTAGTCGTTTTAGCGCTTTCGTAAAATTTTTGGGTTGCAAGCGTTCCCAAGAGAGTCAAAACACAAAAATATGGCGGCCATTTTGGTGCCGTTAACAATAGATGCTAATGAGAATTCTTTTGTTAAATAGCACCAACGCTCCTCCGAGAGGCCGGCGCGATGACGTAACGTGCAATCGAAGAATAGACTACTTAAGCTTCGTTGTTTGTTGTGCCCATATCAGTACCATGTGATGCTACTCTTGAGAGTTGATTCTTTCGTGTGTAAATATCTTAATAAAAGAATATTTCTCAAGGGAATGTCATGTGGTCTGAAATGGGCAATTTGTATACGAAGCTAGAGGTCTGTTGGGGACAATTTTCATACACAATACCACTACATTCAATATTCTATGCACAAAACGCTCAACTCACATGTTGATAGTTTCACTCACACACACTACCACTACATTCAATATTCTATGCACACAACGCTCAACTCACATGTTGATTTTTATGAAGGAGGGAAACCTGAGAATCCGGAGACAATAAAGAACTACTTGTTGAGGAATTAAAAAAAGCGGATTGCAAATCAATTACACTGTCTATAACTATGGTTTTCAATCATTCCCAAGAGAATGAAATAACAAAGACATGGCGGCCATGTTGGATGATATAACAAAATAATTCATTGAAAAATCTTTTGTTAAATTCATCCAACATGGCGGCTGTGAAAACCAGTAATTGTCCATCTCAGTTATTTTCCAGCTTTTAAACCAGATATCTTGGGATGAGAATGATCTACATACTAGTTATACGATGGTTTTGAGTGGCATACCGTGGAATATCCCACGAGTCACTTGTAGTTTCTAGTATACACACGAGTCTTTAGGCGAGTGTGTATACAAAGAAAGTATAAGTTACGAGTGGGATATCCACGGTATCCCACTAGAAACCATTGTATAACCATTTTATCCCACACCATAGACAATACAAATGCGTAGATTCAATGCGCAGTGCATGATGGGAAGGAAGAGTGAAATACCGACGAATATACAACGCCTTTCCTGCTTTCTGATTGGCTGTATTTTCTATGGTGTGGGATAAATCTATGTATGATATCCATATACTGCTCATTTAAATCTTGATTACGAAAAATAGTTCAATCTTTCAATACATTTGTAGCCATTCAGTTGCACAGCTCAGGAGAAAAATGCCTTTTCATTTTAAAGTTTCTGTGTACAGCCTCCTTATCCATCTCCATGGCAACCATTGTTCACTCGCAACCATGACAACGTCATTAAAATCGCTTTTGGTATACTCGCATTCGCCTTCGCGCCTTTTCGGCGTCGTCGTTGGCCTCACAGACGGCCAATCTTCGCTTTTCAGGTAGCTGATTGTTGCTATCTAACGTAGGAACACGAAGTTGGGGTCCCTCTATTAATGGCTGTGTGTTGCTGTCTGCTGACTGGTTCATTGGTGCGCTGCGGGGTCGCTGTGGTCTTGACGGCTGTGTTTCTGTATTACTCGGAGTGCTATCTGTTGAACATACTGATCCGTTACGATGATGGCTGTCATCAGACTGGCAAATAAAAAAAATAAAAAACACAAAAAATTAGAATACACAGGGTACCCAACTGTCATTTCCAGTTAGTAAAGGAACGGTTATTATCTATCGCCGAGGAAAAGGAGGGGAGGGCAGGGGGTTGGAGAATTTAAGAGGGGTTTTTGTCTCTAGCATTAGCTTCTCTTGAAATTCTGTAATTATTTTATGCTGGAAACCGGAAAGAATATTTTCAAAAAAAAAAACGTGATGACATTTAGTTACTTAGCATTGGCAAATAAGGCTGTTTATTTAATCTAATTGGTTGATTGAAAAGTGTCACGTCAACCTATCAAGCGAATATTGCTATGGGAACGGTGTTGTAAAATCACCAGCCCCTTTTACATCGTGCGTGATATTTTCTCAATTCTATTTTGTTTGCAATATGTTTTATCTCTTATATATGAAGTATTTCTTGTGCCTCAACGGAAGCAAATGAAAAATAGATTTAGTAAAACCAACTTAGTCCAATGTATTCCATATTAAAGGTTGGTTATACGAAGAATTCCGAAAAAAATATCGTTTAGTTTCTTGATGCATTCCCGATTGTTATTGGTTCTACTATTCTTCTCAATGCCAAGAACTTAAATCAAATTGAACTTCTGAAAAACATAAATTTTGTATTTCGTACTTTGCATTTCCCATTTAATTCATTTTCTTTCTTTCTTCCTTCCTTCCTCCTGGCTATATTTCTTTCAAATTCTTTTTTTCTTTCTTTCTTTCTTTCAATTTCTTTCTTTTCCTTCCCCACTTTTTCTTTCTTCTCTTATTTATTTGTTTTTTACTTTCTTTTTCCCATTTTTTCCTTCCTTTGATGATTTTCTTCGTTCTTGTTTTTTCCTTTCTTCTTTCTTTCATCACTTCGTTTTTCCTTTTTCAAATGATTAGACAAGACATATTCTTGTTGGTCGCCATGTTTGTCTTGTTAAACGACGTTCATGATCATAAACCACGTCTCCAAATATATTTCAAAAACAAAAACCTCAAGGCAGATCTAGAAGATAAGCGAGTTCGACTTCTAGCAATTCTACTATTTTAGACAATAATTAGTCAAAAAATATCCGGTGACAGATGTCTACTTAAAACATAACTTTTTAACCACATCTGATATTAGCACGGCGATATTTTGAAATTTGTCGTGACATTTGCTGCTGGTTCAGTCGTCAGCTGGTTTTTTAAATTAATCAATGCCTCTTAAAGACCAATCATTCTTGCTTTGTAATTTGTCATCGTTAGGTTAAGGTAATCCTAATTTTAAAAACATCTATATATGTAAGTGGTTTCAATTTGTTATATAATAATATTTTTTTCGTGTTTTTATGTGCGTTTGTTTTTACTTTTTTATTCTTCTTTATTTTTACTCTTCTTAAAAACTTCTATGTGTTGTGTAATATTCATTTTGTGTGTGTGTTTTTGTTTTATTATTATTCTTTCTTTATTCTTAATATTCATTTTTTGTGCGTTTGTGTGTTTTTGTCTTTATTATTATTCTTTCTTTTTATTGTTTTGTGTTCATATTTATATTTAATTTCAAAAACATCTATCTGTTATTTAATATTCACTTTTTTGTGCGTTCGTGCTTTTTTATTATTATTCTTTCTTTTTATAGTTTTGTGTTCCTATTTATATTAAATTTTTAAAACACCTATCTGTTATGTAGTATTCATTTTTTGTGCGTTTGTGTGTTTTTGTCTTTATTATTATTCTTTCTTTTAATTGTTTTGTGTTCCTATTTATATTTAATTTTAAGAAAATATATCTGTTATGTAATATTCAGAATTTGTGTGTGTTTTTGTTTTTATTATTATTCTTTCTTTTTATTGTTTTGTGTTCCTATTTATATTCAATTTTAAAAACATCTATCTGTTATGTAATATTCAGAATTTGTATGTTTTTTGTTTTTTTTTATTATATTTCTTTTTGTAGTTTTGTATTTGTATTTATATTTAATTTTTAAACACCTATCTGTTATGTAATATTCCTTTTTTGTGCGTTTGTGTGTTTGTGTGTTTTTGTCTTTATTATTATTCTTTCTTTTTATTGTTTTGTGTTCCTATTTATATTTAATTTCAAAAACATCTATCTGTTATTTAATATTCATTTTTTGTGCGTTCGTGTTCTTGTATTATTATTCTTTCTTTTTAGATTTTTGTATTTGTATTTAACTTTAAAAACCTCTATGTAATATCTGTATTTTGTGTGTGTGTGCGTTTGTGTTTTTATTATTATTCTTTCTTTTGTGTTTTTACTTTTAGTATTTTATCTAATTTTATTACTGTGCTACGCGCCGAACTGTGAACGCTTCCAAAAAAATGATTTGATTTTGACATCTTTTTGACAACTTTTGATTGTGTTCTTTACCGCTAAACAATTAGATATCGTCGCTACACCTTGATGTCTGGATATCGTAAAATCGATGTACAAACTCCTAGCATTAACGAGAATTCTAAACGCAGAGAAATAATGAAAACATTTGTGGGGGACAAGTTGTTTGGCGACTCGAGAAATTTCTTTTATCATAGTAAATGTGTAGAAAATATCAACAACCTCTCCTCACAATTTTGGTCAATTGGTCAATTGTCACAGGCTTCATGGCACCTCCGATGTTGCAATGACGTCATTCCTACATCGATATCACTATTTCACATCAGGACGTTGTAGTGATTCTTATACATTTTTTTTGCAC
Organism: Anthopleura sola; assembly: GCA_023349425.1. NCBI lineage: Eukaryota > Metazoa > Cnidaria > Anthozoa > Actiniaria > Actiniidae > Anthopleura > Anthopleura sola. Next base: position 4,826,868 of record JALHLI010000020.1, on the reverse strand, counting down.
TAAAATTACTGATGATTCCTTATAGAATTTTATGCTTGATTCATTATAAAGAATATATTATCTACACAAAACTTCATGATCGTTAGAATTTGGACACAAAGATTCATTATTGATTACATCTTACGTTCCAGACATGACTCATGGTACCGGATGCTCGATTAATTCGCCGCTTATGCCCGAAAAAACGTGGTCATGTCTGTCGTTTGCGGAAAGGAAACTAATGTGATGCTTAATCTTTCTTATTAAAGCGACACGGCAATTTGTACGAAGTTAATTTTAACATCCTTTGATGCAATCACATCGCGGGAGATAATTGTTCATCCTGTACCTGCACGCTACCGCATGACACGTCCGTACGATTATAGTGATTATCACTCATATGACATTCTTTTACAGTGCGACTACTCGAACTAAGGCCGATCCAAACAAATTTTAAATCAAATTCATAAATCACGTTTTGGACCCTGAATGAAAAAAATAAAATAAAATAAATGCGATTAACAGTGGAATCCACAGACAGGCTATTCCTCCACTGCATTCCAATTGGAATTTAGAAATTGATTTTTGAATAACAGAATGTTGACGACTTCTGGAGTTTAAACTCTTTCTTCTGATCATAAATACACAAGTATAAAGTAAAATATTTGCTCTTAAAAGGAAAATGTGAAAATTTGTGCCGATTCTATTGTTTAAATACTCAATCGTGATTGGCTAATTTGTATGAAAATTTGCTTGGGTGGCCTTGGTTGGAGTAGTCCCACTGTAACAGCCATTTTGGCCTTACTATAATACACCTCTTTACCTTCGTATGCAAATTGCCCATTTCAGACCACATGACATTCCCTTGAGAAATGTTCTTTTGTTAAAATATTTACACATGAAAGAATCAACTCCCAAGAGTGGCATCACGTGGTCTGAAATGGGCACAACAAACAACGAAGGTAAAAAGGTCTATTATAAAGTCCGATGTCCGATAGAGTCTTTGCACTATCACGTGATGGCAGCCATGACAGGAGGCAGGAACAATTGAATCTGGTCTAATTAACAATTAGTCCTCGAGTCCGAATGGTCTACGAGTCAATAGCCCATGAGGCCGAAGGCCAGTACTCGAGCTTCGTTGATTTGCTAAGGCGACATTACTTGGCGGGAAAGCAGTTCTAAATATAGACGGTCTGGGAAAACGATAACTCCTAAAGGCGCGATTACACGGAGCAATTTTCTCTGCAACTTGTGTCGCAACGGCATTGCAAGACAAGTTGCAAAGAGCATTGCGGCGTGTAACCTACAGTGCAATTTGAAAAATGTTGCGAGACAAGTTGCAGCAATCGTTGCGAAAAGTAGAATTCGTTTCTACTTTCTGCAACGATTGCGTCTCCGTTGCACAGTGTAAACCCTCTTGCAACTTCTCCTGCGACGCCGTATGCGAGACAAGTTGCAGAGAAAAGTGCTTCGTGTAATCGTGCCTTAAGGTTGATACGTGAGTTGTATGCTCCGCGTAATGAGCTAGCTCCTGTTAAATTTCAATCAATCTTAAACAGCGCGAATATGTAATTGGCTTCCACTAAGAAAACATTCCCTATTAACTCATATTTATATAAAACGAACATTTTCATTTTTCCTCCATTTCCTTACAAAAACAACTTTAAAATCAATTAAACAATTAAAACCAGTAATCCGTTATCGAATAAGCTAGAAATTGCTTTGTTTCACTACGTAGATGATAATTGGTGCCATAAAGTCTTGTAATATGATTCTTAAAAACATCCCGAACGGTAATTGAGGACAGATTGGGATGAGTTTCCATGGCGACGGGTAATAAAAAGCTCAAACGTACTATAAATTAGAAAGAAAATCTCATTTTGCTTTTGAAATTGCTTGGTTTTAATTCTTCTGATTCTGATATTTTTTTGGGGGTGAGCTTATCCTAGTTACTAAGTGGAAATTTGAACTCTTTATTTTTTAGGGGAAGAAAACCCGAGAACCCGCAGGAAATCCCTGACATTTCCAATTTATGTTATCTTAACAGGTGAAACCATTAATCCGTTTCTCGTGCGTCAAATTTCTAGGATTTGTACCGATTATATTCTATAGCGTGCCGATCATATAGCTTACATAGTACGCGTCCTCTAATTGGTCAAGAATTGTGCTTCATAGGCGCCTTGCACGTGAAGTCAACGCAGCTCAATTTGGAGAACAAAACAAAAGAATTTCAATCTCCTGAGAATCTGAACTTATTGTCTTGTCCTCCAATTTGAGCGCCATTTCTCGTGCGTCAGATTTCTAGGAATATTACCGATTATATTTTATAGCGTGCTATCATATAGCTTACATAGTACGCGCCCTCTGATTGGTCAAGAATTGTGCTTCATAGGCGCCTTGCACGTAACGTCAAATCAGCTCAATAGACCTCATTGGCTTGGGTGTAATGTTGTCCCATTTCAGACCACGTGTCATTCCCTAGAGTATCATTTCATTGTTTAACGGTTGCGCATGAGAAGATACATGAATATGGATACAACTCAAACAAAGAATCTTATTCTCAAGAGAATGACGCGTGGTCTGAAATGGGACAACATTACACCCAAGTCTATGAGGTCTATTGGAGAACGAAACAAAAGAATCTCAATCTCCTGAGAATTTGAACCTATTGTTTTGTTCTCCAAATTGAGCGGCATTTGGACGTGCTGCAAGGGAACTAAGGTCCAGTTCAAACGTGAACAAGCTTCACATGAACCGAATGCATGATTGGAAACAATAAATAATAAAAAGGCGGTCTTCTTTGATGTCATAAGGTTCGGCTCACGAGAAGTTCGACGTTTGAACTGGACCTTAGTTCGCCTACTTCTTGTGCTTCTCCACACTTCTTTAGTGATTACGTCACACCCTCCTTTCTTTCTTACTGCACGGAGCAACGAAAATAGCTGTTTTAAGTATTTATCAATGAAAGCTTCCAAACTTGAATATTTTGGGTACGTTTTCTAGAACTTCGATTGCTCGGTATCAATCAAACGACGAAATCTCAAAATCTCTCATTGGCAGCCAACAATACAGAAATAGAAATAACTAGAAATACTGTAAACAAATCAGCCCACACGTACATTTCAAAGTCAGCCACAATAGCTTATATCAGATTGACACTTCATTGCTTTTCAAACAATTGTTTCAAGTCGAGGCATCTGGTTCGACCATACAGTGAAAAAACCTGACCCAAATGCGACGGCTTGAAACAATTGTTTGAAGGCAATGGAGTGTGAATCTGATATCTGCTATGGTTATCGTCGGTATTCGAAGACGTCAGACTTAATGTTTGCCTTAATCCTTAAGATGGCTTACTTTCTTTAACATCTTCTGGCGCGATCGTTCTTGATCTGAACTGATATTTTTTTTTCGAGAAACAATATTCTTCCATCTGGCAGGAATGAGAATTATGAACACACCGACAGGCGTGCTTTCCATTAAAAGCTTAACGAAAACACTGCACTGACATTATGTACAGTAAATAATAAAAAAAGAGAATAAGTAATGGTTAGTTTGACCTGATGGGGGGCCAGACCATTAGACTGATATTGTCTGCAGTCATCATGTACAAAACAAAACAACGTCTTAGAAATATATAATCTATAGTACTGAAGACGTTTGACTGCTCTTCGCCCCTTGTGTGGTGTAGACTCGAATACGCCAGATTCTATATCTTAATATTCACAGACTTATTGATTACAAGGCCTTAGACGAATGGTACTTCATGTATGGTACGAACACGTGGATCACCAAATATATCTACTTGTAGGAATGAAATGTACCATACACGACGTTCCTACCTTTCGGCAATAATCAATTTTTTTTGGTAGAAATGCTGCTTAACAACGTTATGATTGAATCTACAACACTATATCTCCTGATCCTTTTGGGGTTTGATGCAGTTTTCAATATTGTATCAGTTCCGGAGTACCTCGGTATCGTGCTAAGATCAGCAATTAATTTTGATAGCAGAATAATCTATATATTTAAAAAAATGCGTAAAAATATGGAATATAGTGACATATTTACTCTTCGTTTGCACATGACGTCATAGCTGTTGGAAGAATTTGACAAACGGTTTTTCAATCAGATTTATTTGTAATATCTTCTAACATAACATGGCGGTCGTGGCTTTTGATATTCTACTCCCTTGGGACTTATTGCAAACCAAGAGTAGTTCATGAATAAATTCATCGTTTTATTTATCCCCTAGCGACTGTTGCTACGTCGGACAAGCTAAAATGTGTTTTTAGTACACAGCGTGAAACAGACACCGATCGCTAAAATTTTTGAATGTCGGTCTTAGAATAAAAGTACTCTTAAGGTACATTTAGAGAAATACAATACAATACAATACAATAAAGATTTATTCCTGATGCAACTAAGTAGATACATATACAAAATATAAAAGCTGAATAGAGCAGGCGAAACACTACAAAAATAACTGGAAAAAAAGGAGCACCTAGAAAAGAAGTTAAGAGGTTATCCCTATGTAAAAACTCCCTAAAATGACAAACAAATAGACGAGCAAAGCTACAAATATACGAATAAATGGATAAATATATAGTAGAATGATAAGAAAATATATAAATAAATGGATATATGAGTATGTAATATGTAATTATGTAAGTAGAGGAAAATCGATATCTGCTAAAAAAACCTTCTGAATAGGTAATGTGTATCAAAGTCAAAGTCAAAAACAAAGTCCTGCAAAAAAGGAACAGGGAAATCAAAGGAATTATCCAGAAGAAATTTCTCTATTATTTTCGTCTGTTGAAATACTTAATTTCCCATACAAAATGTTGAAGGAAAAATTGCCAGAAGGATTTTTAGAGCAAAAAATGCTTAAGGACTCAGTTTCCAATGGTAGAAATTTGAGCTTATTTATAGCTCTCAAGAACGTTATACTCAAGATATAAGTGCCATGATGGTTTTCATATTGTATGTGTTCTTCGAATGAGCAAATATTTGAAGAAGAGACCATTTTGAAAACACTAATCAGTTCGTCCTAGAAATTATATTTTTATACAAAAATATCTGCATGTATAATTTTGGAATTGTTGCACTTGTCCCAGACCTTGAGGAAAAGCCCCAAATTAAGTATTCTGCCGAACAAGCTTTGGGACCTGCTCCTCGAATGCTCTATTAATTTGGATAAGCATCGATGTGGCCTGATGCTTCTTGGCCTTGAGAAGGCTAATGTTCTCGCGGAGCCTCTGACATATCAACTTTTCAAATGTTTTCTATTATTCAATGACATGCATGTATTTGGCAGATACAATTCGATAGAGTCCAGGATTGATTGACATCGGTTCCTGGTACTCAAGGTAATTTAGTTCTTTCAATCATGAGTGAGTGATGGTTCTTTTCATGCTTCCTTAAGCCAAACAGCGTTAGCTAAAGTACAATTGTAATACACAATATAAAATATATTCATAATTATACCGATCTGTTAAAATCACTCAACTGTAAGTACATGTCGCCGAGAGCAATAGAATTCTGCACGATGAGAAAGGACAACCACAAATAAACTGATGCCCAAAGCGGTCAAATTAAAAGAATTAATTTATAAGTAAAATGTTAATACATAATTGCTGGAAAATATAACTTTCTGTATCAATAAAGCAGCTGGAGTCTCCTCATTTGAAGAAGAAGAAGAAGAAGAAGAAGAAGAAGAAGAAGAAGAAGAAGAAGAAGAAGAAGAAGAAGAAGAAGAAGAAGAAGAAGAAGAAGAAGAAGAAGAAGAAGAAGAAGAGGAAGAAGAGCCAACCAACCAACCAACCAACCAACCAACCAACCAACCAACCAACCAACCAACCAACCAACCAACCAACCAACCAACCAACCAAACAAACAAACAAACAAACAAACAACCAACCAACCAACCAACCAACCAACCAACCAACCAACCAACCAACCAACCAACCAACCAAACAAACAAACAAACAAACAACCAACCAACCAACCAACCAACCAACCAACCAACCAACCAAACAAACAAACAAACAACCAACCAACCAACTAACCAACCAACCAACCAACCAACCAACCAACCAACCAACCAAAATACCAACCAACCAACCAACCAACCAACCAATGTACAGACAGTAAAGGAACGAATGGATGGATAGATAGCTGAGAAGATAAAGACATTTCTACTATAATAATATTTATCTACTATAATTTATATGTAGCGCTTTAACGGAAGCCATGTAGAGGCCGGAACGAACAATGGAATATAACACATGACAAGAGTTTTTATTTCCCAAAGTAAAAAAGAAAGAGAGAAAAAAAAAATTACCAAATCACTACAACATGGTTGTCGTAAAAAGCCGGCTCTGTATATTCGCTTGCTTTAAAACTTAACCTTAAAGTTCTTAAATTAAAGCTTTCGAATTTATTTACATTTTCATTTACCCATCTAACACCAACACGATTGACATCGATTGATATCATGTGAGAACGATAATTTTTCATTTTTTTGACACTTTACGTACGGTATCGGAAAACAATTTGCACAGGATTACCCCAAACATTGAATACTACCAAGCATTAAACTACGAGATGTATACACGAGAATATAAATGTGTTGATATAATTTTAAAACGATAAATTTTCATTTTTTGTCAATCCATGATAAACTCAATGTTATGCATATGAAATTAAGAAATTAAAGTTTATCTGAGCTGTATTCACTAAAATCGACAAGAATTTGAATAAAGATTCGAGAAAATTCTTTCATCAGATATAAGGTTTCAAGTAAGTTTAGCACTTTATTGGGTTTCCCAAGGCAAGTTTGCCATCAATAATAAGATTTCTGCCCGCATTAATTTCTTCGGTCGACTAATCGAGATTTTAAAGATTTAGGCATATTGTGAATGAAATCTGACAGGCTTTATGTCACATTGACACAGCTTTCTTTCGCAGGCAAATGAGAAATGATTTTCCAGTATTATTTATCCACAATCTTTATTTTAATCACTGATTATAATCTTTGAAATTCGAGTACCTTCACTCAGCCCAGAGCCATATGACTAAGTAGCGAGTTTTCAGTTATAATATTGAACCTAGCAACCACATATAACGTCAAATAGTCGCTCAAAATTAAAAGAAAAATTGAACAAGAGAGCCGGTGGCGAATTTTTCCAAGCTAATATCTGGAGTATAAACAAGATAGTAAGAGAATGACAGATTTAATGAATTCGGTTTTGAAAACGAAACTGCGATAATTTTCTCAAATCAAAGCCATTTACTTCCTTTAAAGCATAGATAGCATCTCTTATCTAGATCTCTGGTTTTAATCATTAAAAAGGCTTTCTTTTACGTCTTCTCTTCGAGAGTCCAGTATACTATATTTTCAAAATCTTCATCTTCGAGAGAGTAAAAAGTTTCGCTTGCTTTAAGTCTATCCGATTCAATTTTTTGAGCTATTTGCGTTAGCTCCCCACGAAACAGATGTTGTGAACCACAAACACCTAAGCTCTAAATTTTCTTTGGGAAATTCGGTTTACATCTTTCTAACAGCCTCTGCTAAAGCCCTGGAGGCTTTAGGAACTTAAGTCATTAGAAAAATAGAAGTATCTGGTTGAAAGCTTTTAATATCGTCTAAGTTAGATCCCTGTTCCCTCAATTTAAAGATAATGGCAAAAAATTGTTGTTGGTGGCTTGAGCAGTTTATTTTGGCAAACAAAATCGTAGCACTAATTACAAAAGACTCTTGTCCACACAGAATATATAATAAGTCTTTTTAGGAACTCGTGCGATATTTAGTTAAGATTACATATTAAAGGCCGCTCGAAAGGTAACTTATATTTATACTTTCTATGATTTTTCGATTATTTTTGAAAACATTTTAAAGTATTAAAATTGCGTTGAAGTGTCTCGAAAATATATAATTTTATTGTAAAAACTAGTTATAGAAAGAGTGTATTGAAATTAAATGTTATTATATTCTTATTTATTTTATCATTTTAAAGTTTTAAGTTCAATTTCTAATATTTAAAGATGCGTGCGTGCAAGAGACGAAAACAACAACAATATCGAATAGCAATGAAAACTCTCATTCGACATCCATAACTTTAAACTATATATTAAAATGTATACATAATATTTATAAATATATCGATACGAATCAATTTGTACTGTTTAACATCTACATATATTAATGACTTTTTGCAATATTCCTGCAGAGATGTTGAAGTTTTTAATTTTGGGACTAAAATCTTGATGAAGAAGAAGCTAGAGTTAGACTTCAAGGCTCGCGGGAGCTTATCTTTATCTTATTAATTAGAAATATTATCAAATCTAGAAATATTTTATTTGATGGCGAGATTTAGAGTAACGGTTGATTATACCTAAAATATGTTGAATGAATGAATCTAGACGGTTGATATTTGGTGGTAAAACCGAAGCTAAACACTAAGGGGAAAAAATAAGAAGAAGAAGAAGAAGAAAAAGAAAAGGAATACAAAAACCGTAGTAAAAAAAAGCGAGATTTTTCTTAGAATTTTCTTTCACGAAATGCTAAAGAAAAAAAATATTTTTCAATATTATCGTTTTTTTTTCTGTCTGCACTCACACTAGCAGCAAGATCAAAAATAAAATAAAATAAAAAAACAATTTGAGACTGGTCATTAGTCATAAATCTTAAGAGAATATGACATATATATCATCTTTAAGAAGAGAAAAAAGGTAGATTTTAGCCTTACCTCTAGGATTCAAATTTCTTATTAAAGAGTATTAAATATTGATGCAAAACAAAACTCAAATTTGTACTTTATGCAAACAAATTGCTACCAGAAATATATTTTAGTGTGGCCCAAAATGTATGACGATTCTTTTATTGTTTTAAAGCCAAAGTAGACAGGAAATTAGCGAGGGAAAAAATTACTCATAAAACACACTTTTCTTCTTGAAACTGTTTTTAATATATTCAAAGCTATTTTTGTTTATTCAATGAAAAACTAAAACATAGAAAGAAATTGAATTTCAAAACAAGGATTAAAACTGAAATAAATAACTAAGGTAATAAGGAAGGATTTTGTGGAAGTAGGAAACGTAAAAATAAAAGGTATACGATAAGGGCATAATGTATAAAAGAAAGCTTATGTTTTCATACCTGTTCGTTGAGAGAGTTCATTGAAAGGGCTTTTTCACTGGTGTTAAGTGTTTGTAGCGTCGACTGCATTGCTGGGCGACTTATTCGACTGGAAAACTCTGTCCTTGTTGAGTTAAAATTCTCTAAACTCGATCTCGTCCCCATTGGAAGACCTTGTCCTATACCAATGCTGTCAAATTTGATATTTTTTAACGCGAAATTCCGTGTTTGATTGAACAAAAACACAGACGCTTAGTTGTATGTAAATTGTAGCTTGTCGAACGAGCTTCTGGGCTACTTCTGGTGAAATTTTACGGGTAAATACGAGAGTTTCAGGCTATCCAGCTGTTTGTGTCTCCAGCTAGTTTAATTAAAAGACAGCCTAGCGAGTTTGTGTGTGTGAACTGCAAAGCGAACGTCAATAGGACCTATTGTCGCGTTTTCAATTCAAGTTATTTAAATATCTCTTGGCTACTACGTCATTCAGAATAATTTGCCTCCAACCCGGACACAATAATCGTCAATTAATCTCGATTTGGAATCTTTTGAGATTGTTTCGGCTGAGAGTCGCGTTTCTGGTTTCGTTTGAAGATGACTTTTTTGTTCTAAGTGAAATATGACCCAATATTTCTATAAAAATTTTTTTTCTATATCTGGTCTAATGTTTGAGCTTCAAAACAGCCCAACCATTTTGCTATCAATAGTAAAGATGGCCTCCATCTAAGTGTAAACACTATGTCATTTTGATGTCCATAGTGATGAGTTGCGTTGAGAAAACCTGCTCTTCTGGAATATTTTTCACATCCCGGTTATAATTTTTGGCCGAGTTCAAATGAAAATATTGCTGAATATCATTCGCTTATCATACACTGTTTCCTCTCTTGCTTGTAATATGGTCCCCCCCCCCCCCTCCTCCCCTCATTCCCCCTCCTACAGCTGAAAAGTACAAAGCATATTCGGTTTAGATAATGACTTCATGATCACGATCTCTATCTTATCTTCCATTCCACTTTAAAGTACACATTACTCGGTAAACACCCAGATTACATTCAATTTGAATAAAAGAAAATGAAAAGAAAAGAAAACGGAAAGGAAAGGAAAGGAAACAAAAGAAAACAAAAGAAAAGAAAACAAAAGAAAAGAAAAAATCGAGTCAGTTGTTTTTCACTTTTCTAATTACTACACGCGGTCAGTAAAACGAGAATCGTAAAAAGGTATTGAACGTCAGTTCGAGCTCCGAAACACGAACAAAATATTGAGATATTAATATCCTGTCCTTACATTCGCTCCCGGAAGACAAGCGCCAGCTCCAGACCTCCACCGGTGAGGTGTTTGGGGCTTGAATTGAACCAACCTCATAGCGAGAGCTAGGAGAGCTAGTAAGGACGCTTCATGAAGATTACCCTGGAATTTACCAAAGCTTTCTGCAAGAATCCACTGAGAAAAAATTAATTTAGATCCAAGTATATCTAAATTTAAAAATCTATTTGCAAATTAATACTTAATTTTAAGTTATCCTTATTGTAATTAACTGTATATTTGAAATACTTTTATGAATTGTATTCACAGCTAGATCTCTGAAGGAGCATTATTATTGATTGATTCAGAGTCAAAATAACGCTCCCTTGCCATAAATGGTTGGAGTTCCCTAGCGAGAAGTCTCTTCCTCATCCGCCTGGCCATTCATAACCAAAATCAAAAATATTTTTTTTAGATTTTATCAAGTTTCCCAAAATAATACACTGAGAAAAAAGAAAGAAAGAAAAGGAAACCAAAAGGAAACCACGCACACGCACACACACACGCACACACCACACACACACACATACACACACACACACATACAAAGGAGGGGGGGGGGGGGGGACTAAATTCCCATATAGAAGCTGCTCTCCTAACAGATAAGATACATATATATATATATATATATATATATATATATATATATATATATATATATATATATATATATATATATATATATATATATATATATATATATATATATATATATATCATTTTATATTTTAACGAACAATTTTTTTTTCGTTTTAGCTTAGTATTGTATATATATAAATACCAAGCTAAAACGAAAAAAAATAATTATTTGTTAAAATATAAAATGATGAAGTCTTATACCCCAATACCCTAAAAAAAAAATAAAAAATAAAAAACTTGATAATGCGGTTCAATAGAATATGAAGTAAGAGAACATATCTCTGTACCAGAAATAAGAAAAAAAAGTATAATACACGTGTAAAAGTGCGCATTCCCTGCTGACAGAGGCTCTTTTTCTTATCGTTTTTTTCAGCGGATCGGCATTTGTGAGGGATAAAAAAAGAAACCTCTGTAGGCAGGGAAAGGTGGGCGGTGCTGGGAGGTGCTAGTAAAGCCCACAGTCTCTCACCTTTGTTAGCCCTGCGGTGCGACTTAATTATATTTGGGCTGAGTAAAACCGGCGATAAAAACCCCATTAACAATAAGAAAAACAGGCACGTATTATTCCCGTAGGTTATGTCTTTATTGTCAATGATTTCTCGATTTTTTCAAACGTTATTATTATCCTTTCTTATTCATACAATCTTCCTTTGCATGAGTAATCAACTCCCTCCTACTGGCGCGAATGACGTCAATGAAATAAGCTTTGGTTCTTATGACGTTAATGGTTTGAGTTTGGTGTGAAGATGGTGCTTTTCTTTTCCTGAATCAACATCTCTTGTTTTGTCCAGACCGCACAATGGTAAGATGTAGCTCTGACAAGCCTATGGTGAGCGCTCAACGATGGAAATGGAATTAATTGTGTGTTGGTTTTTGCCTATTCACAACTTCCATAAATCAGTTTACTGGTCAAACACAAAGCATTCAGTCGAGGCTGTAAGGTTCAAATTTGAAAAACAAAACTCGCGATCGATTGAATGCTTAGTCTGTGAACCACAGAACTGATGTCTGGAAAATGATGAACAGTCCCCTGGAACGTGACGTCAAAGCAGCTCAATTTGGAGGACGTAAAAAAAGCATTTATATTATTATTATTATTATTATTATTATTATTATTATTATTATTATTATTATTATTATTAATATGTTAAATTCAAATTGAAGATTTATTAGTCTTATGAGTCAATAAAAACCGAGCCAGAGCCCGCGGTGTTCAAAGCCAGCTGTGTATTTAACCGGAAGTTTCATTTTAAAATTTACCGCCATTTGTTTCAAAATTTTTTAAAAAAGATCAAAGAATATAGATCTTTGTTGGTATTTTAATTTTTTTTTTTCAGATTAATCATTATTCTTTAACAGTGTTATTTGAGAACAAAGAGATTTTGCTATCTTAGTTCAGCAAGAAATTCCAGCAAGGCCATTTAAGCGGTAAGTGAAATCTCAAGGGAAATCTTCTCAGAAACGTAGACAAGCTAGACGGCGAACTATGGCGACTTCATATGCGAATTCTCTCCAAGCTCCTCCAAAGAATGACGAGTTTATTACCACCAAAATACAAGGGAACCAAGGTGAAACATTCATGGAATTTCTAAGCTCAGATATTCTGGGATTAGATGTTAAATTCGTGAGGTATTTTGATGGGAATACGAACCAAGAAGTTGAACGACATTTTATGAAGGCTTTCTTCTCTTCAATGGCGAGCAACAGTAGACAAACGGCAGGTAAAACTACTATAATTTTGTACCTTAGCATTCGTTATTTGAAGAAAATAATGCACTTTCCATTAGGCTTTTATTTTCATTTGATATGGAGGTCAAAAGCTGTATATATTTTCGAGTTTACCACGTATTCCGAGGGTTGTATTTACAATGTCTAAACCTAATTCAAGTCGAAAAATATGCTGGAATGATAACAAACTCCTGTAACTCTGTAGTTAAGCTTAAAACTGAAATTTAGCTAATTTATATGTATTAATTTCTCAACAGAGAGTTTATTTATTGCTTTTTTCGTTTCCTACAGAATATCTGGATGACTTTTTAATGATTTGGAGCGTTAATTCAAATTTCTGGAAGGTCAAACTAATTTGAATAATTATTTTTTGCGTTTTCGACATAAGTAGAAAAGTAATAAGCTTTATTATACAAATAAAACTGATTTGAAATTTATTTACATAGTTGATATCGAAGGATTAATATTTGTCATTATTTGATGATTTAATGATTTAATCATTTTTGATTTTGGGTTTATCAAAGAAAAACCTTACTATATATTTTTAATTTATTGTAAAATGGTTTGTGGCTATTTCTTCGAGTGATTAGTTCGTCATTGTTTCGATCCACCATATTGATCAGCCCATTCGTCCGTCCGTCTGTCCATCCTCAGTCCGTCCGTCCATCCATACTTTTGTAATATTCGTTCCTTGATCACTACAGCATGAACTACATCCAGTAATTTTTCATCCTCCTTACTGCGCATGTCTGTCATGTAATGTCACGTGATACGCTAAGGTGTAACGACACTACACCATTTATACATCCATGCATCCATGCATCCCTGCATCCCTGCATCCATCCATCCATCCATCCATTTGTTTTTCTTCCTTTATTCGATATTTTCCTCTTTCACTCATTCCTTTATTCTTTCATTGATGTGGTTGTTCCCTCGTTATGCTCATAAATTCATGGATTAATACTCTCTCCATTCAAATCGACAGAATCTAACCCCAGGTCACTTCCCATGAGGCAACGCAATCTACCAGCCTCTTTCTGGCGTCAGGATCTTGGAAATCCATCAGGACCATATATGGTAATGAATGACGTTTATCATCCAGTCCAGTCACAACACATGCGCATGCGCACAGATATACAACACCACATGCAACACCAAAACAACCATGTAACGAATCCAGCCATTGGTCAGTTTCAAAACAATATAACAAGTACTGCCATTGGTCAATTCCAAGGAGGTCAGACTCAATGCAGATATTCGAATGCGCCTTTAGTTGGGTACCAACCTGCTGTGTCCTCTCGGCTTGTTTCGTATTCCAAGCTGCCAATGTCAGTCATGAGTGCACCCAACGTTACCATTACGCATGCGCAAATGGATGCTAGACCAAGATGCTCAATCCCAAATGCATCCGAAGTTTATTATACTCGCGGGCCCACTACAGGTCACGGGTTCAACCCAAGGTATAATTCATTGTTGGTTCAGCCTGAGGTTATGCTCCAGTTACCTCTCGTCCATGGACAGCCGAGGGAAACTGGTACCAGAAAAGGTTGAGGACTTGATTTAAGAAAAAGACAAAGAGGGAGGAGCTATTTTTGATTGACTTGGACCATGAATTCCATATTGTCTTTAGCACAATCTTGTGGTGCAATTAAGTCTAACAATGATGATTAAATGTTAATTTGTCACAACTCTTTTCACTTCTAGTCGTGTATGACACTAGAGATAAAACGTTTGCGCATGCGTGCCTTTCAGCCCGCTTTCCAAGAATTTACAAGAGTTTTAGTGAGAAAATCAATGCTTGTTTTCTCCAAGTATACAAAAAAGTTCGTGGGTATACTTCTGCGGGACCAAGATACTGTATTAATTAAGACAATATGAAAGAATTAGCCTTAAGTTTCAAGAACTGACTTTAAGTATTGGCATTTTGTAAAGACTATTCTTCAGGCAAATGTGAAAGTCAAATTTGCATATTTCTACAATAGCACGAAGACGCTTTTGACTAATTTGCATACGGACTTAGAGCATGCGCAGACGTTTTTCACGCGTGTCGTCGTGTATTGGATTTTGAAAGTATTTGAAGTATTTCGAATTACAAGCAATGACAAATAATAAGCAATTATTGGACGAGGTTGAGCAAAATATCGTGATTTGTTAGTGGCGAGCTAGCAATTATTTGCTGATGCCCAAGGCAGAGGCAAATAATTGCTTGCAAGACACTAACAAATCTCGATATTTTGCGATAACCGAGTTCAATAATTGTTTTATCATTCAAATTATTTTTTTCTAATCTTTGAGGGGCAGTGCGAGTCAAACAATAACAAAGAAGTCAGCTCATTTTTTCAGGGAAGCGAGCCATTGTCAAATACAGCGTTACTGCGCATGAGCAAACCGTTATTTGCAGTAAGATGGCTCTGCACCGTAATGCGCATGAGCAGACCGTTATTTGTAGGCAGTTATTTGCAGTTCTCTAGGCCAATCAAAATGACGGAAAAAATAATTTGAATGATAAACATAAATGACTCCCCTAACGTCACAGTCAGTAGCATATGGCAGGAAACATTTTAAACTTCAAGACGCATCACTTAAACTATATAATTGTTTTGGTCTCTGAAAAGCTCAATGATCTATATAATCTATACTGACAATATTGTCATGTGTCATATATAGGCACTTTGAATATATTATAATGCCACGCTTGCGTGATAAGGGTAAATTTCATAAAAAAAAAAATAACGTAATGTCTTGACGTACTGATCAGACAAGAGAAGATCTCAACACGACATGCGAAAGAACCGATCAAGATGACTGGCAGGATTACAACCTCAACATGGGTCTTAAACATCAAAAAAGGGCTCGAGTCGAAACAATACGTGGTTCAACTCAAGCGAGTTCCCAACTGCTGTAATGTGTACTATCAACTCTTTGTCAACAGCCATGAAGTCCAAGATCACGGCCTCGTTCATAACTGTGGTTATTGCAGTTCTTCTGGGAACTCCTACGAATGGGAAGACCAAGGACATCGCTTCCATCTCATGTTCGATGGTTTTTCCACGGGGAGAGAGAGAAAATATTTCAGGCTTTTTGTCGACGGCATAGACGTTGATACGGGGCTTGAGTTTACAGTATTTTGGCGCAAAAAGGGCAAGCTACTATTGATCATTGGCTCTGTAATGATATTCGTTGTAGTGTTGGTATACATCCTGGCTTTTGTTCTCTTCCAACAGTTCGACATAGACCTAGTACATCTAGCCAGTCTAACAGGCATTTGTGTGTTATTAGGTTTTGGTGTCGCGTTCATTGTAATTGCATTCATTATTTTCAAGAAATACACTAAACCAAGGTCATATGTGCAGACGAGCCAATCCATCAGGAATGTTTGAGAAACTTTCTGGTACTGCTATTCTCATGAACAATCGAACTCTGTAGCTGTGAGCTGCACGTTGGAATTTGTTTAATTTGAATAACTTTGCAAGAACATCATCAGTCGTATACGAAATAGTAACTTTTTTTCTGTATTGATTTTCTGTAATAAGTTCTATAGCTCTTGAACAGTACTAGTTTGAACAATGCCATACAATCAAATCTATATATAGAATCAGAATTATATAAATTTGAGTGCACAAATAACCTAAAATTAGTAGTTAACTATGGGAAGCCAAACCGGACAAAAGTGTATTGTTTAGAAATTACTATGCAAGTTTTATGTACAATTAACACTAAGTTCGTGAGTTAATAAAGATGCCCCTGCTGTGATTTACTAACTCAAAGATAATGCAAGTTAAATTTATAGTTGCTATAACCTTTAAAGGATTTGAATTTTATCAAACATAAACCTTACCTACGAATGGAACTTTCTATAATAATAATAATAATAATAATAATAATAATGACTTTATTTAAAGAGGATAAAAACACGTAATAGTGTAAATACACTAATAAACTTGTGGTCCTCTATATACAATAAAACTATAAACTATGCAATAAAACTATAAGACTATAAAATATTATGAATCGTAAAAAGATAAACTGATATAAAACACAAATATACTATAATGTCAAGGAAAATGAAAAAACTAAGGTCCGGTTTGGACGTCGAATTTGACATGGGCCGAATCCAATGCAAACGATCAGAAACCTATTGTTTGATATTCATTTGCATTAGACTCGGCACATGTGAAACCCGACACCCAAACCGGGCCCAAGTTAACTATTATAAATACTCGGAGAGTTAGAAGCTACTGTGGCGGATCCAGGAATATGTTCATGGAGGGGTGCAGGACACAAAGTCAGCCCTGCTAGGGGGTGGAACCCTCAGAATCAAGAAAGAAAACATTTCATATTGAGAATCTTCAAAATAGGGGCCAAAGTTGCTCGGGGAGGGGGGGGGGGGGGTGCTCACCCCCTGCACCTCTCCCCTGGA
The DNA here is from genome assembly GCA_023349425.1 of Anthopleura sola. Lineage (NCBI taxonomy): Eukaryota > Metazoa > Cnidaria > Anthozoa > Actiniaria > Actiniidae > Anthopleura > Anthopleura sola. The sequence goes on along the minus strand of JALHLI010000020.1, from coordinate 4,809,667 downwards.
TCCGCCACTGAGCTACGATTTTCACGCTCACAAAAGACGTTGCGCTGCCTTTGGGCCGAAACCCTGTGGGGGCAATTAATAACAAAAGACTGATTTTAATTAATCCATAAATCAAAAATTACTGGCTTTTTATAATTGTTTTGAAAATACACAATTAAAAATACAATGGGAATAATAATATAATAATATCGACTGACCACTAATGCTCTAATAGATATAACTATTAAACTAAGTCAAACAACTCACTTGATAACATCAAATCCTATTGTCGTAATGTCTATTAATATAACTATGCATAATTTATGAGTACTTGAGACTGGCTTCTACCTGTTCCGCTGATTGACAACTACAAGACATCATCAATTCCATAAACATATTTTCAGTCACACGTAATTCATATATCTTACTCGATGCAGTGTAGCAGTACTTCATGTTTACTAACAATATTGTGATGTTAATATGCAGATCATTTTCACAAAACCTCTTCACAAGTTTTCTTGTTTAAACAGCTAATCCGTCTCATTGACACAAATGACAAGGACTTACATTACATGAAGTATGTCTTATCACTCCTATGCTTTTTGAAACACTAGGGACAAGCGCATGAACGAAAGAGTGGAGTTAAGCTGGTTTGGTTTCCAGAAGTTCCAGAAATTTGCCGTTGAAAAATGTTTTACGCAAACAAGCTGCATCAGTGCGTCAACAGACAGCTCGACCGTGAAAAACCTTTCGTATGATAATTCTATATCAATTAACTCAAGGGCTTCAAGCTTTTTTTAATGCCATGACTCACTACTAAGACATCTAGTTGAATTGAATATAGATATCGTAAACAATTCACTGAATCACAAAGAGACGCTAGAACTTTGCAAGTAGTCCTCGAGGTGTGCATATCGTTTCTGCAACAATTTGTTTGTATCGAGTAAGAAAGTCTTAACGTGATCAAAGATGGATATACTTCGCTTCCAGGGTTTGGGCCTGGTTCTGGGATGGATCTGTTGCCTGTGTGTTATGCTACAAGCTTTTGGGGCTGGGGCTGTTATTCCTGCAACTCAAGTGAATACAACAGGAGGACCAATAGTTGGAAAAAATGAGACCCTCGTCACTGGAAAATCAGTCCTGAAATACCTTGGTATTCCTTACGCCAAAGCCAAAAGATTTGAGAACCCTACCGACCCAGATAGCTGGAATATGACGCGAAATGCTACCGAGTTTGGAAAGAGTTGCCCACAGCATTCACTAAATGTGAGTTCACCATTGCAAATGCTGCCATTCGTGAGTGAAGATTGTCTCTTTATCAACGTTTTTGTACCAGAGAATTCTAGTTCAGATATGGCAGTGATGGTGTGGATTCATGGAGGTGCTTATGTTACTGGGAGCGCGTCAGGAGCATGGTATGACGGTAGCGTTTTAGCCAGTGAGGAGGGTGTGATCATTGTGACTTTTAATTATCGCTTGGGAGCACTTGGATTTTTGAGCACCGGAAGTGATAGCAAGTTGAAGGGTAATTATGGGATGCAGGACCAGGTGCATGCATTGAACTGGGTGAAGAAAAATATCAAAAGGTAATATTAATTTTCACTTAGCTTTCGATTCTCAATATCAATAAATGTTTTTGCTATAACAAAAAGTTTCGATATTTTCGAAATCTCGTGCTGTACGAATTCTTTTGTGATTTTTTTTTTGTTTAGAAATAATAGTAGTATTGGTAATAATAATTAGAGTGAATCAGCGTTTCACAGCAATGCCACATTTATAAACAACAGAATCACAAAAGAATTCGTCCATCTTTTGTTCCAACAGCACGAGATGTCGAAAATGTTCGTTAGAGCAAAAAGGTCTAATGCTCTTACATAAATAGACTCAAATAAACTAATAATTATTACAAATTAAAGTGTTATTAGTTAACCGAACTCGTAAGGAGGCAAACCAGTAGGCTATTTACAAGCATGGTCGAGAGGCTGAATTTGACTTAATTGAAGTCGGTCTCAGCAGGTGGCCATGAGAGTGGGACTCGTGCTCGACGCTACAGGATTGCGTGACTAACGCTCTGACCACTCGACCATGCTGCCCTAAGTTTAATACTCGCACAGTTTCCGAACAATTGTTTTCTTTAATATGAGATGGGGGAGACTCGTAAGTAAAATCAAGCAAGACCATTGTACGTTTGATGGGCGGAAGCTAAAATAAGAGAGAAATTTTGTTCCTTATAAGAATATTTTTTTCTGACAATTTGAGTTGAACTCGAAAAAATATATATACCTTTTCAATTCTAAGATAGAGAACTTGGTGCATGCTTTTCTAGCTTCAGTATACAAATATATCGTTTGTTCATCATGCCTTATATAACGTGGTTTGTAAAGAAGCTATACCACAATAAACCCCTTTCACGGGACATCAAAGCAGCTCAATTTGGAGGACAAAACAAAAGAATTTCAATTTCCTAAAAATTGGAACCTATTGTTTTGTCCTCCAGATTGAGCTGCATTCCGACGTGCTGCAAGGGGTCTTTACCGATCCTGTTTATCGAACTCAGAAATAACCTATATACAGTTCCAATAAATTTAGTCACCAAAATCCTACAAAGCTGACACCACAGAGAATTATAGGAAATAATTCATAATCCATGAGTAAATATTTTCAATTGATACAAACTGCAGCTTTAGGATGCTCACAGGATTTGATAATGTAACTAGAAACTGTAAAAGAACAGTTCCTATTCCGTCAATAGTTTATACCAAGCAGTTGAAACAAATGTTCTACCCATAATCCTTGTCGGTCTCAGTTTGCTGCTTTACAGGCGCAGGACTACCTTTATTGATTTGTTTTTTCTATATCACTTGTAGCTTTGGAGGCGATCCGAATAAGGTCACGATATTTGGTGAGTCTGCTGGTGGCATGAGCGTGTCCCTTCTGATGCTGTCCCCTCTGGCAAAAGGACTTTTTAGGAACTCTATTCTACAGAGCGGCGCAGCACCTGCTATTTTTACAGTACTACTGGATAATGAACCCAAAGAAAGAGCCAAGTAAGTAACCTTGAACTTTCCCGTTTTATACTACGCGGTCGTTCCTGAGAATTATTTCTTTGTATCAAGTTTTGAATTCGATCTAAGTCAGGGCATGGCTAACTCACAGATCAAAGCATGAAACAACCTCTGGGCTGATCTAAGTCAGGGTATGGCTAACCCACAGATCAAAACATGAAACAACCTCTGGGCTGATCTATGTTAGGGCATGGCTAACTCACAGATCAAAACATGAAACAACCTCTGGGCAGATCTAAGTCAGGGCATGGTTAACTCACAGATAGAACCCTGAAACAACCTCTGGGCTGATCTAAGTCAGGGCATGGCTAACTCACAGATCAAACCCTGAAACAACCTCTGGGCTGATCTGAGTCAGGGCATGGCTAACTCACAAATCAAACCCTGAAACAACCTCAGCTCTCGAATCCTGAAACAACTTCAAAGTCAGGATAAGCTAGGGTACGCCCGGCTAGCTCACAGATGGAATAGAAATTCGCGTGGTAGGTTTTGCGGAGGGAGAAAGCCCTGAGAACCCAGATAAAACTATCCTCAAATGAAAGGGAAGACCTAACATACTCTACTCATTGACAATGTCATGTCCAGCAATCAAACTTGAGACCCCAGAGGTGAGAGGCCCCTGAGTGCACTACCGTTACACCACTCTTGACTAACTTGTTTTAGAAAAAAACCTACTAATGGTCTATCACCAATCGAGCCCTGTGATTAGCTGAGCTACAAGGGGTCTATTGGACAAGTGATAGACCTCTAGTAGCGAAAAGCGCCGGTTTTGAAAACCCAAAAAAATATATTTAAAGCAAAACCCAAAACTTTTTGCATCCTTTTATTGGACCGATTAGTAGGTTTTTACTAAAACAATTAGACCTCTCGCCCTCATGGCCTACGAGTCAATAGCTGGCTATCGACTCGTAGACCATTCGGACTCGAGGACTAATTGTTAAATGACCTTGAGTATTATTCCAGTATTACAATCAATATATAATTTTGGTTCCTACGGATTTTTGAGCTGTATATTAATTTCATTATTATTATACTTTAATATTCTTTAGGATGTTTGCCGATGCTCTTGGTTGCACTGAGCTCTCGAGCCTTAAAACTTGTGCCATGAAGAAAAACATCTCTGAAATCATCAAAGCACAGTTGAAAATAAATACAAAATGGCTGCTCGCCCAGTTTGCTCCTGTTGTCGATGGAATCTTTTTGAAAGGTTAGTTTTCGATTTCTCACTGTAGATTTGAGATCTAGAGTTTATCCGTTCATACGTCAGTCAGCTGTTCGTGTATTTGTTAATTTGTTAGGTCGTTTGATCGTTTATGCGTTTGTTCGTTCGTTTATTATTATTATTATTATTATTATTATTATTATTATTATTATTATGGTGGTTTATTTCAACTTTTGTCTGACTTGCCTTTTTACAGAAGATTGCGAAAATGTGGCATAATTTCCAATCAAAATTCTTAACTACTATTCTTCTTCTTCTTATTATTATTATTTCTTCTTCAGATTCTCCGCTCAAGATTCTCCAAGAAGGAGGTAGTAATAATCAAACACAAGGGAGTGTGCTGATTGGCGTGACACGAGACGATGGCTCAATCGCATTTATCGAAGTTCCAGGTTAGTATGACTACTTTATTTTTCATAGGCATGTTCATCTACTTCACTACATGTGGTGCGATAAACAGATTGTTAGCTAATGTGGCTTTGAAGTAATCTTTTCTTTCATCGATTCTGAGCCCCTTCCCGAAATGACTTTGTGCCCAACAGGCAACAGGCAACAGGCAACAGGCAACAGGCAACAGGCAACAGGCAACAGGCAACAGGCAACAGGCAACAGGCAACAGGCAACAGGCAACAGGCAACAGGCAACAGGCAACAGGCAACAGGCAACAGGCAACAGGCAACAGGCAACAGGCAACAGGCAACAGGCAACAGGCAACAGGCAACAGGCAACAGGCAACAGGCAACAGGCAACAGGCAACAGGCAACAGGCAACAGGCAACAGGCAACAGGCAACAGGCAACAGGCAACAGGCAACAGGCAACAGGCAACAGGCAACAGGCAACAGGCAACAGGCAACAGGCAACAGGCATTAAATTAAATTAAATTTTATGGTTTTGATGGTCAATGTTTCAGGAGTACAAAACGCCACTCCCGGTATTGAACAAGGTCTAAACTACTCGGATTTTGTGAAAAAAGTCAACTCAACAATCTGGGTGCGAGATCAAAACGAGGAGATAGTGAAGAGCATCATTCAAGAGTATACTAACTGGGCCGATACCAGTGACGGAAAGGCAACCAGACAGGGTTTCAAGGACGCGTTCGGTGATGCTATATTTAAGGCGCCCGCGATTTTATCTGCACAGATGTATGGCAAAAAGGGCATGCGTACATACGTTTACCAGGTGAGTGCTTGGGATACTTAGATGTCAATTAAATGGCAAATTTGAGTGAACATAAAACTCACAACAAAAATCAAACTAAAATAATTTAGCAGTGCAGATTCATGAGACGTCTTAGAGACGGATAACATTATGCAGGAGTGTAAGCGGATCCAGGATTCAAAAAAAGGGGCGGCTGTTGCAGAGTAGCTCGCTCCAATACCACAGGAAACCCATAAAAGGTGGGAAAATGGTGAACAAATGAAGACATTTTTATTTCATTTGTGCGAAAGACAGGGTATGACTAGTCACCTGCCTCACCGTACCCTTGGATCCGCCTCTGTAATAAAAACGTGCATTTGTTTTGTTAAAAAGCTGTAGTTTATCATTTTAGTATATTTTGTCATTGCAAAACGAAAAAGGGGAAAGATCTTGCGTCATGACGTAACCGAATGTGATATTTTACTTCCTGTCTTCGTAGTACCAACTAGTGTTGAATCTAAAAACGCTTAGTCGTACCGCAACTTTAAGAATTAGGAAATATGTTAATTATCTTTAAGATGGATTACAGCACGGATGTCGACCAGGCAGGCAAGGCCATCCCAGAATGGAGAAGAGTGTACCACTCAGCGGATAACCAGTACGTCTTTGGGCTTCCTTTGCTTAACGCGTCGAAGCCAGCGAATGACACTGATGTAAAGTACAGCAAGACCATCATGGGGTATTGGGCTACTTTTGCTAAAACAGGGTAAGGTGTTGGTCTGTAGATAAACAAGAACGTATTGGGCTACCTGTGTCAAAACTGGGTGAGAGGAACTGATCGACTATAGCTAGAAAGATCCGAGCCCAACATTCTGGTTGAGTGATCACGCACAAAGAAATTCAAGACGAGGCTCTGGGGAAACAATGAACTAACCCTAATATATTATTTTGTTTCCCCGGAGCCTCGTTTTGAATTTCTTGGTGCGTGATCACTAAACCAGAATATCGAAAGTGGGCTTTTGCCATGGCATTTGATCAGTCGGTCTGGGCTACCTGTGTCAAAAATGATTTAGTATTACTGTTTAGTAAGTAGTATTGGACTACCTATGTTGAAATCGAGAAAACAACAACCTAAGAGAAAGTGGGAGGGGGAGAAAGAAAGAAAGAAAGAAAGAAAGAAAGAAAGAAAGAAAGAAAGAAAGAAAGAAAGAAAGAAAGAAAGAAAGAAAGAAAGAAAGAAAGAAAGAAAGAAAGAAAGAAAGAAAGAAAGAAAGAAAGAAAGAAAGAAAGAAAGAAAGAAAGAAAGAAAGAAAGAAAGAAAGGAGGGAAGCCAGACGACGCGGGGATGTTTCTCTAGTTTTGGTCAGAAGGTGCAGCATCCAATATGGCGAACATCTCACAGTTCGTCTACGTTTTTCATAAGTTTATATATTATGCTACGCTCTTCTTTTAAATAGCAATCCCAACCCAACGTCGGGTCAGAATGCAGTCCAATGGCCTCGTTACACGCCAGCCAATCAACAGTATCTGTCTCTTAAGCCTACACCGGAAGCCAAGTCAAACCTGCTGGCCTCTAGAATGAATTTCTGGAACAGCTACTTGGGTACCTTGAAAACTGAGGACGAGAAGCCGTGTCCAAAGGACTTGACAGAAGAACTGAACGAGAAAGGTATTATATCCATTGATATAGTTTTATAGAGCATGAATATATATGAGCAATCTAGTGTTGAGTTCGTTCGCGTTGGATTCGGCGCATGTGGGATTTCGGCGTCTAAACTCGGTTTGTTCCAAATTCTTACCTTTGTATATATTTTAAGAAGTGTACACATTAGATTGATGATCAGATAACGGGTAAGAGGAGAGGGGAGGGGGAGGGACATTGGGGTGTGGGGTTGGGGTTGGGGTTGGGGTTGGGGATCGGTCTTATAATGTATATATCAATTCATATCTTAACTTACTTTATTCTAATGTAAAGTTTAATTATCATTTGATTTTATAGTAGACAGGTAGACAGGTGTCCCCAATTAGCTTGTACTGAGTGCAAGCTAGGAATTACTGACACATTAATAAAGTTTATTATTAAAGTTTATTAAATATGTGATTTGTTCATACATCGGTTCACTTATGAAATAGAAAGCAGAGGCTGTTTAAGGTTTAAATTTGAATAACCTAGAAGCACAGCCATCTGATCTGAGAAAAAATATTAGCCAATCAGCAACGAGAAAATTTGCAAAACTGAGATGTCATCTTTAGTAGCGAGAAAACTGTTTATTCTTGATCTTATTTTCCCACTGGATGATGAAAATCATACTTATTTTATACAAACGAAATTAATAACTTTTCCTGAAAATCTAGAGTTGTCTGAGATATTGATTTTTGCAGGCTTAACTTTATGACAACTTCGCTTGACCGAAATATTTTTTCCATTTCAGACCACGTGTCATTTTCTTGAGAATAAGATTCTTTGTTTGAGTTGTATCCATATTCATGTGTCTTCTCATGCACAACCGTTAAACAAAGAAATGATACTGATCAGCCTTGGCGTAATGTTTTCCCATTTCTGGCCACGTGTCATTCTCTTGAGAATAAGATTCTTTGTTTCAGTTGTATCCATATTCATGTGTCTTCTCATGCGCAATCATTAAGCAAAGAAATGATACTCTACGGCGTTTTTCGTAATTAAAAATAGAAATCGTTTCCCGCAACCTGGGACTGACAAATGGTCTAAAATGTTTTTTCTTTTTTCCTTATTCAGATGACATCATCCTTGGTCTGGCGATTGCTGTCGGGGTGCTGGGACTACTGGTGATAATACTGATCATCGTCATCATCTGCATTAAAAGGAAATCCAAATCTGTTGACATATCATAAAGCAAACCAACCTGAGAACAGTAGATGGTCTGCAATAGAAAGCTTAAGCACCAGGCGATTTTGTCAGAACGGACGTCAGAATACCGAAGAAGACTGGATCGAGTACGCCGTTTCTGCGAATTCCCTTTCTCGCGTTTTTAATCCTCCACACGGACGGGGAAGAGCAAGCTTTCAGGTCAGTCACCTGATGTTACAGATTTCATGACGTCACGAATACTGTAAATTGACTTCCGGTTGCCGTCCTTGACTCAAAAACGCCTGGTGCTTAAGCTCTCTAATGATATTTGACGATAACTCTATTTCTACTAATAACTAATTACAAGTAATAATAATAATAATAATAATGCTAATAATAATGATGATGATGATGATGATAATTATAAGTAATAGGGTGACATGAGGGCGATTGAGGGGACATTTAATCACTAATCACCCGAAATGTCATGCTATAAGCTTGTAATATTATGATTGCCGAGGAATAAAACTGCTCTTAGGAAATATGCTAGCTTTCGTACGATGCATAAATTACAAAGTTTTACAAAGCTGTTGATATGCGGCATACTTAAGGGAATGCGCCTTTGTTAAATGCGACAATGGCGAATTGAACCAGCATTCATTCGTTCGTGGTGCTTTATTCTAATTCACTTTGGTTGGCCTAGAGCGGTATTAATGAAGTGTTTTAAAACCGTCTTGATTACGTCACAAATAGTAAGAAAAATTCCCAATCTAGTCAATGCATGCGCAAAGATTACTTAATGGGTCCCACAAGTGCTAAGGTGTCTAAAAATGTGTAGTGCAGAGTCATTTCTCAAATTTATCATTTGGGTCAATGCGACCCAGCTACGGTCCCAGTGATTGTCATATGAGGGAGCATGCCTCACGAATAGTATTTAGACTAAATATCCCTCATCACTATTCATCCAGGGGGTTGTTCAACCTTAAAAATCCCTCTGGAAACAATGGATTCCGAGGTAATCATTATATGGTAATAATGATAATGATAATAATAATAATGATAATGACGAAAATAATAACAATGATAATTATAATGTTGATATGAATTTTAATTTTATCAATTTTATTCTGTTTAACACCAACAACAATATTAACAATATTCGTTATAATCTTATTAAATATTAAAGTCAATTTTCCAACTATTTGTGGAATCATTCCCCCACCCCCTCCCTCCTTTCTTTTTGGACTAACGGCTTGTTGTAAATGCTGCTCTGCTAAAAACGATAAGATAGATATAGCCTGCATGCAGCCCGACTTTAACTCTGGCTAAGACGTAAGACTTAACAACAGTTACGTTCAGGATACACGTAGGCTAGATAGATAGAGCGCAACTCTACTCGCGAACAAACGAAACGAGACTGACAATTGATCCGGATTAAAATCATTTAAATAAATCTAATATCGCTTAAATATGTAGTAACTTCCCAAGAACAGTGACGAGGGATAATGCGATGAGGATAGTTGCAGACGACGACATGACCCCAGCACGAGATATCTCCAACAGCACATAATCTTTTCTTTTTTGTATGGAAGAAGCAGTACGAGCAAAGACATAATACATGGACAAGTCTAATCTCCGTGTAGTGTTCCTCCTTATCCTGTCAATGGCGATAGTGATATTGACACAAGCCCACGAGGAATCGTACATCCATCTATAGCTATAACTATCATAAAATGCTGTTTCCTTGAGTCTTGCCATACCTACATGCAGCATGCCATTGCTCAAAATCATCGTCAAATTTCTTGGATTTTCGTCCTTAAATTCTCTTTTCATCTGTTCTGAAGTAGCAATACTGTTAATGATAGATAGATATTTGAGTGAAATTACCTTTTTTTGACCTTCCACGAGGTTTACGATAATACTTTTTTCCTTCGTGTCCCGACAACACCACCGAGAAACACCGACTTGTTTGTAAAACATTTTAGTAATATTTACACGAAGCCTTTGTTTGGAAGATGCTTTATGCACAGAAGGAAACTGTTTTTCGAAGCATTCCAGATCTTTCGATGGCCCTAATGGAACGTTGCCTGGCAACACGTCAATTTCAACTCTGTCAAAGTAAAGTTCTGAACGCGAACTACTAATACTGTGATATGTAGAAAACGTTTTGGAATCAGACTGACCTTTTTTCAAAGACCAGTTTATGCAAGACCATTTATGCGTAGTTTCTACAAGGTCACGCATGTAAGTGACTTGATAACTCGCCATTGACGCCAACACACGTTTACCATTGAACTGAATGTACAAAGTCCTAGGATTGGCATGGTTATTAAATGAAGTCCTCAAGTACACCCATCTCGCTTCGCCTTTCTTGAGCATTATTCTCAATGTTTTCTCGGTTCGCTTTTCTTTACTAGGGTATTCATCATAAGTATGTTTGATATCCACGGCTGCCAAGAGATTACGAGATTTTATATCCTGAGCTTGAACTGTAGGAAATGTTATGTTAACCACACACTCTTTGTCTTTTGGGTTTGCTGAACATAGCGTGTATTGCAGCAGAGCTGATAATAAGAAACACAGCAGTTTCATGTTGCTTGATACAGAGGTACCTAACGCTGTTGCTCGCTAGGTCGAAAATGTAGTGATTCGAATTTGAAGTCCAAAAGAACTTTTTAAACTTGCTATTGCGACATGTGACCGGAAGTACATATTTTCCAACCGGAAGTGGAACCTTCACCGAATGACATATGTCCCAACCGGAAGAACTTTACAACCTAACGAATTGCGTCATGTCACCGGAAGCGGAACCTTCACCAAATGACATACGCTCCAACCAGAAGAACTTCCTATAGAATTGTGACATGTCAATATATTTTTCAACAAGCATCGTTCGTTGCGTGACAAGTTGCGCACGTGGGTGATAATACGATCGACATCGCTCTGCAACTTGCAACTCAACAATAATATTGCGCGACACGTTGACGATTTTGTTGCTCGTATTAACGCACCTTTAGGTTTAGAAATCTAACCTTGTCAAGAGTCCATTACCCATACTTTCATTGGCGTTTACATGAAGCCTGTTTTTCGAAGTAAGTCTTTGGCCCAAAAAGAAACGTGTGATATGTGTTCTATGTACGTGTGAAGCACATTATATCAGGTATGCGACCAGGTCGCGGGGAAAAGCTAAAACTGAAACGGATCAGCTGAAGCGGCTGGAACGGCCGGAAATGCCCGGCTTAAAATCATAGCATCTCTTGACGGCCAGTTAGACTAGCGATATCACAAGCGATTTGATTTGTCATAAAAAGAAGTTTATTGTCAAATTTTTCACATCAAAATTCAAAGTTTCCAAAAAAATTCCCTTAAAATGACGATATGAACTTTTGAAACAAGGTATTTTCGTGGGATTTTTGCAAATAAGTGTTGATAACGCATGCGATGCGTTCAGTAACATACATTCAGGGGAGGGGTACAGGGGGTGCGCAACCCCCCTCGGAGCTAGCAACTTTGTCCCCTCTTCTCTGATTCTGAGGGTTGCACTCCCCTGGGCTGACTTTGTGTCCTGCACCACCCTGAACAACATCCTGGATCCGCCCCTGACATTGTATCTATATCTATATCTATATCTATATCTATATCTATATCTATATCTATATCTATATCTATATCTATATCTATATCTATATCTATATCTATATCTATATCTATATCTATATCTATATCTATATCTATATCTATATCTATATCTATATCTATATCTATATCTATATCTATATCTATATCTATATCTATATCTATATCTATATCTATATCTATATCTATATCTATATCTATATCTATATCTATATCTATATCTATATCTATATCTATATCTATATCTATATCTATATCTATATCTATATCTATATCTATATCTATATCTATATCTATATCTATATCTATATCTATATCTATATCTATATCTATATCTATATCTATATCTATATCTATATCTATATCTATATCTATATCTATATCTATATCTATATCTATATCTATATCTATATCTATATCTATATCTATATCTATATCTATATCTATATCTATATCTATATCTATATCTATATCTATATCTATATCTATATCTATATCTATATCTATATCTATATCTATATCTATATCTATATCTATATCTATATCTATATCTATATCTATATCTATATCTATATCTATATCTATATCTATATCTATATCTATATCTATATCTATATCTATATCTATATCTATATCTATATCTATATCTATATCTATATCTATATCTATATCTATATCTATATCTATATCTATATCTATATCTATATCTATATCTATATCTATATCTATATCTATATCTATATCTATATCTATATCTATATCTATATCTATATCTATATCTATATCTATATCTATATCTATATCTATATCTATATCTATATCTATATCTATATCTATATCTATATCTATATCTATATCTATATCTATATCTATATCTATATCTATATCTATATCTATATCTATATCTATATCTATATCTATATCTATATCTATATCTATATCTATATCTATATCTATATCTATATCTATATCTATATCTATATCTATATCTATATCTATATCTATATCTATATCTATATCTATATCTATATCTATATCTATATCTATATCTATATCTATATCTATATCTATATCTATATCTATATCTATATCTATATCTATATCTATATCTATATCTATATCTATATCTATATCTATATCTATATCTATATCTATATCTATATCTATATCTATATCTATATCTATATCTATATCTATATCTATATCTATATCTATATCTATATCTATATCTATATCTATATCTATATCTATATCTATATCTATATCTATATCTATATCTATATCTATATCTATATCTATATCTATATCTATATCTATATCTATATCTATATCTATATCTATATCTATATCTATATCTATATCTATATCTATATCTATATCTATATCTATATCTATATCTATATCTATATCTATATCTATATCTATATCTATATCTATATCTATATCTATATCTATATCTATATCTATATCTATATCTATATCTATATCTATATCTATATCTATATCTATATCTATATCTATATCTATATCTATATCTATATCTATATCTATATCTATATCTATATCTATATCTATATCTATATCTATATCTATATCTATATCTATATCTATATCTATATCTATATCTATATCTATATCTATATCTATATCTATATCTATATCTATATCTATATCTATATCTATATCTATATCTATATCTATATCTATATCTATATCTATATCTATATCTATATCTATATCTATATCTATATCTATATCTATATCTATATCTATATCTATATCTATATCTATATCTATATCTATATCTATATCTATATCTATATCTATATCTATATCTATATCTATATCTATATCTATATCTATATCTATATCTATATCTATATCTATATCTATATCTATATCTATATCTATATCTATATCTATATCTATATCTATATCTATATCTATATCTATATCTATATCTATATCTATATCTATATCTATATCTATATCTATATCTATATCTATATCTATATCTATATCTATATCTATATCTATATCTATATCTATATCTATATCTATATCTATATCTATATCTATATCTATATCTATATCTATATCTATATCTATATCTATATCTATATCTATATCTATATCTATATCTATATCTATATCTATATCTATATCTATATCTATATCTATATCTATATCTATATCTATATCTATATCTATATCTATATCTATATCTATATCTATATCTATATCTATATCTATATCTATATCTATATCTATATCTATATCTATATCTATATCTATATCTATATCTATATCTATATCTATATCTATATCTATATCTATATCTATATCTATATCTATATCTATATCTATATCTATATCTATATCTATATCTATATCTATATCTATATCTATATCTATATCTATATCTATATCTATATCTATATCTATATCTATATCTATATCTATATCTATATCTATATCTATATCTATATCTATATCTATATCTATATCTATATCTATATCTATATCTATATCTATATCTATATCTATATCTATATCTATATCTATATCTATATCTATATCTATATCTATATCTATATCTATATCTATATCTATATCTATATCTATATCTATATCTATATCTATATCTATATCTATATCTATATCTATATCTATATCTATATCTATATCTATATCTATATCTATATCTATATCTATATCTATATCTATATCTATATCTATATCTATATCTATATCTATATCTATATCTATATCTATATCTATATCTATATCTATATCTATATCTATATCTATATCTATATCTATATCTATATCTATATCTATATCTATATCTATATCTATATCTATATCTATATCTATATCTATATCTATATCTATATCTATATCTATATCTATATCTATATCTATATCTATATCTATATCTATATCTATATCTATATCTATATCTATATCTATATCTATATCTATATCTATATCTATATCTATATCTATATCTATATCTATATCTATATCTATATCTATATCTATATCTATATCTATATCTATATCTATATCTATATCTATATTAAATTTTGATTCCTGACAGAAAACCGTTTAGCTGTTTCACTATGAGCTCGTCAGTCATTGGCTGTGTCAGTGTCATACAAATCCTTCGAATTTTGCTCCACTGAAATTTTATTCAATAATAATCTTAGCATGTCATTTGAAATGCAGCATGTTTCTTCTGTAAAGCTTTTTAATTTAGGGTCTTTATAAATATTTGATACTTCGCTCAAATTTTAATTCCGCTGAAACTTTCTTGGAATAACCCATAAAAGAAACCTATGGAGCGATGTTTGGTGTTGAATAAATAACGTCACAGACTCCGTAAAAACTTCGCAAAAATATAACACTTCCCATCCGAATATCAAGAAAATACTTACTGCAATTTTCATAAATATGCGAACTCTGTAATTGCGAGTTGCTCGTTGGAATTTGGTTTTTCACTGCCGCCAATCATAAATATAAAAGGTACCGACTGATTATTTTTGATTGATGGAAGCGAGCGATAAACCAAATTTCAGCGTGCAGCTCGCAGCTACCGAGTTCGCATATTTATGGAAATGGCAGTAAAAAGTGTTTATTAGACCCCAGTTAATTAAAGATTATTCCAAGAAAATTTCAGCGGAATTAAATTTTGAGCGATTTCGGTACTACAGTCCCCCATTAAACTATCCCCACATACAAATTAATTTTTGCTCAATCGATATTGGCTTAACTAGCTTTATTAACAACTCGGTGTTGGCATCAGTAAGAACAGTTCTAGAAGTTACGTATGATTGACAGGGCGTTTGTCAAATAATTAGAACGAGACAGGAAGATGCAAATACTTTTCACTCACCGAATGATTTATTACGATGATTAAACGATATACCTAGAACCCTTTTATTGGTACTGGAATCGGCGCATCAATGAGCTTTCTTTTTTAAGTTGCATCTTGAAGATTTCGATTTATTTCAAACATTAAGGCAATATTAAAACACACTCACCGGCTCTATCTGACCCCCTATCAAGATGTTAATGCTAATCCGACAAAGACTGTGCTGAAAAGTTTTATATTAAAGAAATAAGGTGAATAACTTTTTAAGGTTTGAAACCCTTTAATTTAGATTTTTATCAGTTCGTTTGAAACAAAAGAAAGGAGTTTAGAAGTTCGGTTTAAAATAACTATGTACTATATAACTTTTTTTTACTACCTGAAATTCTGTTATTATAAACACGACACCTGTCATATTACCTACTGTCGCGTATAGTTACAGTATGTGTAGAGCAATTCTAATACAATGTTTGCTGAAGGTTTTTGTGCATAGATTCATTTGTTGACACAGCTTCACAGTAGGAGTCAATAATCTCCCAAATAAAAATTATTTCTATCAAAATAAAGAGCAAATTTAATTACGACTTCGAGATTATTCCTTTTAAAGTATGCTACGACAAACTCGTAGTTGTCCTTGCACTTATTCAGCTGTGGTTTTAGAGATGTGTTGTGCCAAACAGAGAGCTACAACGAGTTTGTAGTGGAATGATTAGAGGCTAAATCTCGTAGTTGTGTTCGAACGCGTACTCGTAGTCAAATCTAAAGCTTTCTATTGAAACAACACGTCCTTACGTCAACAGACAGCTAGACCATGCAGAGTGCTTTGTCTTCTAATTATATACCAATTAACTCAAGTGAGTTCAAGTTATTCTAATTCTAGATCCATATGACTCACCGTCGTGGTATCTCGTTGAGTTGTTATTCATTTCAGATATCGTGACAAAAGCTGAAGCATAAATACGACGCCAGAGTTTGTTTTTCTTTTCCGAAAAAAGGTGTGAAAAGAAGATAGTTTAGAAACTTTTTGGCAAGATATATTAGTCTAGTGGTTTCAAGTTAGCAAGATTCAGGCGTTTCAAGTCCAAGATGGATAGCATTCGCTGCAAGAGTCTAGGCCTGGTTTTGGGATGGATCTGTTGCCTGTGTTTTATGATTCAAGTTTCTAAAGCTGTGGCTGCCATTCCTACAACTCAAGTGAATACAACAAGAGGGCCAGTAGTTGGGGAAAACATAACTCTAGCAACTGGAAAATCAGTCCTGAAATATCTCGGCATTCCTTACGCCAAAGCTAAAAGATTTGAAAGCCCGACTGATCCAGATAGCTGGAATATGACAAGAAATGCTACGGAATTTGGAAAGCGATGCCCACAGCCCTCATTAAACATTTCATTGCCGTTATCTCTCCTGCCTGAAATGAGCGAGGACTGTCTTTTTATTAACATATTTGTACCAGGCCAAAAACGTGAGAATTCGAGTTCGGGTATGGCGGTGATGGTTTGGGTTCATGGAGGAGCTTATGTTTTTGGTACCGCGGGTATAACAATGTATGATGGCGGGGTTTTAGCCAGCGAGGAAGGCGTGATTGTTGTGACTTTTAACTATCGTCTGGGAGCACTAGGGCTGCTGAGTACTGGAAGAGATGGCGACTTGAAAGGAAATTATGGGATGCTGGACCAGGTGTTCGCATTAAAATGGGTGAAGAATAATATTGGAAGGTAAGTTGGACTGGATGATTTATTAAGTTAAGTCAAGAGAGCATAAATAAGAGAGGGAAACTTCTTAACCCTTTTGGCGCCATAGACAACTGCAGTCGACATGTAGGAAGAGCGCCATTGTCGACTATAGTCGACAACACGTCACTTCCGATTAAAATATCTTTTCATTCTAAAAATTGCTATTTTTTTATCACAGAAGGACTTAACCGTTAATAACGATCGTTTACTGAAAATTTTGTATCTGTGGCTTCGTTTGTTTTTGAGAAATAATTTTTTTAAAAGTACAAACTTTTTACTTCAAAATTCCAAAATAAATATGGCGTTGGAATGTAACATTGAAATAACTTTTGGCGCCGAAAGGGTTAATACTTCTTAAACCAAACGACTGTCTGCGAATGCTAAAAATAGCCCAACCGGGAATTCACATGGCGCGCGTTGGTTTCAGAAGTTTCCCTCTCTTATTTATGCTCTCTTGGTCAAGAACTATACACTGAGTGCATATAATTCTTAATTGATGACTTAAAGAGGCACTTAGATGATCGATGAAAATTGGAAAGGACTTGAAACTTGGTTCAACTTATCTATATGGCCTCAATAGTATCCAAGCAACATATTTTCTTCACAGTCAAAAGTGGCGGATAAAAATCATCAATTTTATACAACATCTAAATTTTAAGTTTTTTTAACCAAAATTTCTCAACTGCAAGTGGCTCTCAGCCCCCCCCCCCCCCCCCCACAATAATGGGAGCATGCCCCCAAATCCCCTAGGTCTTCCAGCATTTAGTGGTCGTTAGCCCCCTCCCCCCCTAATCAAAATTACCCTCCGCGGTCCCTGCATTGCATTTGCAAGCATTGCCACAGCTTGGCGGCCATGTTGATAGTATTAACTATGGAATTTAATGAGAAATCTTTTTTTAAATATTACCAACATGGCTGCGATTACGTAACATGAAATTGAAGAATAATCTCGTGTCTTCTTTCTTGTAGCTTTGGAGGCGATCCGAATAAGGTCACCCTGTTTGGAGTATCCGCTGGTAGCATGAGCGTGTCCCTTCTGATGTTGTCCCCCCTGACAAATGGGATTTTTAGGAACGTTATCCTACAGAGCGGCGCAGCACCTGCTCTTTATACGGCACTACTGGACAATGAACCGAAGGAAAGAGCCAAGTAAGTAACGTTAACCACAATGGTACCATATAATGCAGAAGGGAAAAGGTCAGAGATATGAAATAGACCGCTTTACCTTCGTTGTTTGTTGTGCCCAATTCAGACCATGTGATGCCACCCTTTGAAGTTGATTTCTTTCATGTGTAAATATTTTAATGTAGGTGGGTAGGTGGCATACAATAGGCATACACTACATACTTTAGTTACTACTGGCCATTTTTTTTTTTGCCAATAACTGTAAATTTTTTACTTTTCCAGAATGTTTGCAGATACTCTTGGTTGTCCCGAGCTTTCAGACCTCAAAAGCTGTGCCATGAAGAAAAACATCTCTGAAATCATCACCGCACAGTTGAAAGTGAATTCCACCTCGCTGCTCGCCCCGTTTGCCCCTGTTGTTGATGGGAGCTTTTTGAAAGGTAAGGTCTGAGTCCATTTGTTCTTTAATCATCACATCACATCACATCACATCACATCACATCACATCACATCACATCACATCACATCACATCACATCACATCACATCACATCACATCACATCACATCACATCACATCACATCACATCACATCACATCACATCACATCACATCACATCACATCACATCACATCACATCACATCACATCACATCACATCACATCACATCACATCACATCACATCACATCACATCACATCACATCACATCACATCACATCACATCACATCACATCACATCACATCACATCACATCACATCACATCACATCACATCACATCACATCAC
This sequence comes from Anthopleura sola, assembly GCA_023349425.1. NCBI lineage: Eukaryota > Metazoa > Cnidaria > Anthozoa > Actiniaria > Actiniidae > Anthopleura > Anthopleura sola. The sequence goes on along the minus strand of JALHLI010000020.1, from coordinate 4,790,283 downwards.
ATCACATCACATCACATCACATCACATCACATCACATCACATCACATCACATCACATCACATCACATCACATCACATCACATCACATCACATCACATCACATCACATCACATCACATCACATCACATCACATCACATCACATCACATCACATCACATCACATCACATCACATCACATCACATCACATCACATCACATCACATCACATCACATCACATCACATCACATCACATCACATCACATCACATCACATCACATCACATCACATCACATCACATCACATCACATCACATCACATCACATCACATCACATCACATCACATCACATCACATCACATCACATCACATCACATCACATCACATCACATCACATCACATCACATCACATCACATCACATCACATCACATCACATCACATCACATCACATCACATCACATCACATCACATCACATCACATCACATCACATCACATCACATCACATCACATCACATCACATCACATCACATCACATCACATCACATCACATCACATCACATCACATCACATCACATCACATCACATCACATCACATCACATCACATCACATCACATCACATCACATCACATCACATCACATCACATCACATCACATCACATCACATCACATCACATCACATCACATCACATCACATCACATCAACTGTAGTGCTATTAGTCTAATCCAAATGTTCTTTCTTCATAGATTCTCCCCTCAAGATTCTTCAAAACGGCAACTTTTCTTACCACAAGGAAGGCAGCGTGATGATTGGCGTGACACGAGATGAGGGTACAACAGCTACAGCCTACTTACCAGGTTAGTATTAACACAATGGTCTGTCTTTGTTATGCAAGTACAGGGGAAAACAACAGCATTTCATAAAATTAAACTTGTTTTGAAATTGTTGATTATCATATACCGATTCCGAATATGGCGAAGAAACGTCGACGGCTTGGGTCGAGGGGGCGAAAACGAGGCTAGTAGTTGTCCGTGATCTGTGATATTTGTTTTTTTATTAATTAAAGGGGCACTTGGATGAAAACGCCCCAATTTTTGAAAATCCGAAACATTCTTGTATTTGAAGATAATATGATTTAATTATGATTATGAAAACAAGATTGGCGAAATTTTTTAGTCTGGGAGCCACTTTCTTTCTTTCTGTCTTTCTTTACTATCTATCTTTTTTTCCTGTCTTTCTGTCTTTCATTTTTCTATCTTTTTCTATCTTTCTTTCTTTCCATCTCTCATCCATCCATTCATTCATTCTTTCAGGAATACACGCCGCCATTTCATATATTAACCAAGGTCTTCAGTACTCAGATTTCGTGAAAAGGATCAATTCAACTATCTGGGTGCGAGATCAAAATGAAGAAATATCGAGGACTATTATACAACGGTACACTAACTGGGTCAACACGAGTGATTTGAGTGCAAATCGCCAGGGGTTTCTTGATGCAACTGCTGATGCTTTATTCAAGGCGCCCGCGATTTTATCTGCACAGATGTATGACAAAAAGAGTATGCGCATTTATTTCTATCAGGTTAGTGGAGTGGATAACTTAGGATTACATTTCATGATAGCCATTTCATGCATGCATGTCAAGATAGCATCATAATCACTTGATAAACAATTGTTTAACTCATGGCACGGCTAGCTCACACATTGAGCCACAAATCGAATTGGAATTAACTATGACAGGTTTTACGGAGGCAGAAAAACCGGAGAACCCGGAGAAAACCCTTGAATAAAAGGAGGGAGTATGCTCACATGTGATGACAAAATATTGCGAGACCACAGAGATAAGAGGCGAGTGCTCTACCACTACGTCACTCTTGATTCTCTTCACTGACCAATCATGATATCATATTTGCTAGCCTTATTATTCGTTACAATTGAAATAGAAAGAAAGGTGGAGTTAAGTTGGTCGAGTTAGGGAAGCAGGAGTGGCGGTGAGAGTGTCGTATGTCAGTAGAGTTTGTTGGTTATCTCCTTTGCTAAAAATCAACTTCCAAATTCATGGTCTTCACAAAAATCGGAGCATAGCTCTGTTGCGCGTATATACAACAGCTAGAGCTTACTAGAAAAAGAAACAAGATTGAGTTAGGTATTCATCCCTATGAGCATGTGCTAATCCTTGTGTTATTCTTGTTTAGTTCGACTACAGTACGGATAAGAACAAAACCATCCCTGAGTGGAGGAGAGTGTACCATGGGGCCGATGTCCAGTATGTGTTTGGAGATCCTTTGCTGAAAAATCCAAGTGACCTCAACAACACTGATGTGAAGTTCAGCAAGTCTGTCATGAAGTTTTGGGCTACCTTTGCCAAGACTGGGTAAGATAGTTGATCTTAACCTCTTTGAAACCCTATCCAAATCTCCATTGCATGTTCAACCTCAACCTCATCCTCACCGCCTTTACCATCTTCCTTCTCCTCACTCTCCTCTTCTGATTATAATTGTCATCGTCATACTTTTTCTCATTCTTTTGAATAGCAATCCCAATCCATCATCGGGTCAGAATGCAGTCCAATGGCCTCGTTACACGCCAGCCAATCAGAAGTATCTGTCTCTTAAGCCTACACCGGAAGCCAAGTCCAACCTGCTGGCCTCTAGAATGAATTTCTGGAACAGCTACTTGGGTACCTTGAAATCTGAGGAGAAGAAGCCGTGTCCAAAGGACTTGACCGAAGAACTGAACGAGAAAGGTATGGCATGTTGTCATATGTCGAGGGCATGGTTAATTAACAGTGGATTCCACAGAGCGCTCTCAGCGCCACGCCACACGTGCTTCACAAAGCAATGTAAATGTATACTATGAGTGTGCAAGATGGCAAAAGAGTATAGCTCAAATCAACTGTCTTTTTTTTTTTAAATAACAAGAATGCTTTTGCATTCATTTTTCCATTGTTTTTCCTTTTCAGAAAACATCATTCTTGGTCTGGCGATAGCTGTCGGGGTGCTGGGACTACTGGTGATCATACTGATCATCGTCATCATCTGCATCAAAAGGAAAACCAAATCGGTTAACATATCTAAAAGCAAACCAACCTAAGAGCAATAGACGGTCAGCAACAATGCCTAATTTAAAGGGAAACTAATAACAGAATTTTGGTAAAGGTTAATCGCATGAAAAAAAAAAAAAACTTTTATAAATCTCGCTTTCTAATTGGTTGATGGCGCGTGTATTATGTATACAGCACGCGCGCATTTGTATTTTATAAAAGACATAAAAGAACTTGCTTGCTGTACTTTGTGAAGTTATAAAGTACTTGAGGATGCGTGCATTACGAGAGCATACGGCACGCGCATGCATCTGTATTTTATGAAAGGAATGGAAAATGTTCATGTTATGCTGTGTGAAGTTATAAAGCGCTTGGGGATTGTCAGAATACTCGAGAATTGTTGTCTTCTAACACTTTTCGCGTGTTCTGTCAATTCTTGCGTGCATTATAACTGCATGCAAACAGTATGCGCGCAATTTTTTTCTTCGTAATAGATTTTTTGGTAGAGGCAAGAAAACAAGGCTAACTGAGTTAATTATAATAAGTTAAATTAAAACTTAAGTTCCGTATACATGTGTTTTTTTATAATCTTTATGATTTTATCATTGCTTTCTTTTATTAAAGAATAGTTATAGATCTCGCGTTCTGATTGGTTGCGCACTTTGTTTTTCGTCATTCCTAAGTTAAATTAAATTTAATGTTCCATATATATACATGTGTTTTTGTAAAATCTTTATGATTTTAACATTGCTATGTATTATTAAAGAACAGTCATTAATCTCGCTTTCTGATTGGTTGTTATCGCGTCCATTATAAGAGCGCACCGAACGCATTTGCACTTTGTGTTTCGTCATTCCTATAAGCAAGTTCAAAGTTTAAGAATCGTTGTCACCTTCTTTTGTTTAATTAAAAACAAAAGAAGGTTTAAACAAAAGAAGGTGAGAAGCTCGTGATAAAATCGCATACGCTCTGAAAACGATTCTTAAACTCTGTACTGGCTTATAGGCTTTGTTTTGTTTGCTTCTGCTTGGCTAAAATTCTAGGTTGTGTAAGTCTATTCGTTGAAGTCAATGTTTTTTAATGTTCTGGTACTCATATGCACAGTGCTGACAAACACTTATCTGCTTACCAATGCGTAATGACTATAATTGTTATTTGGCATTTATTTTCTCAACTTTCTCTACATTTTTTTAAGTATATATTTTGTTTACGTAAAATACTGTATTTGATATATATATACTTTGTTGCATTTACTAGCTTTATTTACGAAAGTAGCATTTGGTCATTGACTTTTGAGTCATTTGTTGGCTCCTAAAGGAGCCGTTTGTTTGTGTGTTATCGTTTAGTTCCGACGTTCATCCAGGTCTGGGATGACTTGAAGCGGAATTTGTCTTGAGTTCTTGACTCCGTTCGTGCGGAGCTTTCGACGGAGATGGTTGGCAGCGCGGCTGATGTTCTCAACTTTTGGCAGGCTGTGACAAGGGGCATTTTTGAATTCTTCACTTATCACCTGTAGAATATAGAATATAAGAAAAAAATTAGTAAATACAAATGAAGAAATTACCCCAATAGTCCCCTTCATAGTTCCCTCCGCCATCTCAATTACCTTTCTGACAATAGCGGGAGCAGGGCAGAACATGTTCTCAACAGCTTGACTCTTTACTCGGGCAGATATTTTTGCAGTTATCAACGAACCAACTTTAGGAGCATGGTTATGGTTACTCTTTCCACGGACAAACTGCAACTGCTTCTGTGTCACTGTGGCTGAACAACGGTTGTTTTTTCTTCGGACCGTACATTGCCAATAAATTTTCTGTCCTTGGCGTCGTAGTACATTGTATGAATACCCAAGGCTGTCAAAGAGCTTGTCTTTTCTACGTGTAGATGATTCTTTGATAATCTCGTAGGTTACCGGCTGGGGCTGGTGATCGTCGACAATGGATAGAGAGTCTTCGAGGGATGTTTCCGAGTCACTAGTACTGTCGTGGGTGGGGCTGTCTGGTTTTCTTTCTTGGGTTGGGCGACAATCGGAGCATAAGCTTATATGACATGCATGGCATTGAAAGACATCTTGAGGGGTGGTGATTTCTTTTTTACAAGCAATACAATGGCTTTCCATGCTTTGAGATTTACCGTGTTCAAGTATAAAGTGTATAACTCTTCGAAAGTTTCGAACCAAGTGAAATGCAATGACTTTGTAATGTGCTTTATAGATGAATATCTGGAAACAAAAGGATCGAAATCCAACTAATAAAAGTAATGATACCAAATTTGCATATTATCAAGACCAATCAGATTCAGTGCTTTTGTTACGAATACGCGTCCTTCTTCGCGTCATTTACTGATTCATTCTTGAACTTATTCCTCAAGGTATTTTATTCCTTAAGATTAGTTTTACTTTATCGCTACCAATAGTAAAATAACTTTTGTAAATATACAATCAATAACTTTGCCGAAAAAAACGGATTGATTTTAACGACCGCCGGTATAGGTAGCGCGATCGGTGGGTTCTCAAACCGATAGGCGGCATTGAAGCACTTTGAATACCTACCTCAAAGGGCGCATCCCATTTTCAATTCGCAGCTAAAATTCTAATTGGTCAACCAAGTGAACGTCATGTTGTTGCCCTTCTGTAGAGTTTTCTACCTCAGGGTGGAAATCCTTGAAAAGTCCTACCAAAACTCAAGGAGAAAATTTCTTTTGGAACATTCTGTTTTATTAATGGCAATCAGAGTAATAATGAACTCAAAATTGTAATAATAAGGTTCTAGAGGGGTGCGTGCGCCGTTTTTGACTGTTTTGAGCCGCTTTGATTGTAAACGAAAGAATAGAAGTTATGTATTAATCCTGCACGCGACGAGGTTTACGTAGGGTAGGGCATGTTATAACAATAATCTACTCAATGTAATTAACACAAATTACTCACGGTAATTAACAGAAATTGATCAAATTCAATAGTTATTTACTCAAAAAATTATTAATATCGATAAAAAGATTTGCAAAGAAAAAAAAAAAAAAAAAAAATTGTATATCTTATTCTGATTTCTATCGGGAAAACATGGATTCGTAAAATTGAGGGTCCAGTTCTGCATGGACTAGTATTGTACCAATGTCGAGGATTTAAGCTTCCTTTTAATGCAGATGATTACGATGGTCAGCATTATAACCAGTAGTCCCAGCAACACAACAGCAATCGCAAAACCAAGTATAGCGTTTTCTATAAAAAGAAAGAATAAAAAGAAATGAAAAAAGGATAAAATAAAAAACATTATGAAAAAAATAATACTTGAACGTGACACATCGTTCATGCTTGCATGTGCGACTCATTAGACTCTCCATACTTCCCTATCTAATCTCATTCTGTTTTTCTTCCATCCAACCTTTCATTCTCCTTTCCTGTCTCCTTCCCCTCACATCTGTCCGTCTTTCTCCCACTTTCTCTCCCTGTTTTCATTTCACAGTTTCAATGTGTAGAATAATAATAATAATAATAATAATAATAATAATAATGATAATAATAATGGGAGTTCTTATATAGCGCATTTCACATCGTCTCAATGCGCTTTACAATTTTTTAACCAGTGGAGGACTTTACGGGCTGCATACTAAGGCGATATTAGCAGCCGTGCAGCTTACAATCATGAGTGAATTGTTAGTAATTAGTGTTATGCCTCCAAATTGGGATAGGCTGTTGAACCGGAACAAAATGTAGGATTCCTTTATTCGACGATACCGTAAACATGCCTTGCGATATATGTCTTCTTAGAGACATTATTGCATACCTTTCTCGTTCAGTTCTTCTGTCAAGTCCTTTGGACACGGCTTCTCGTCCTTAGTTTTCAAGGTACCCAAGTAGCTGTTCCAGAAATTCATTCTAGAGGCCAGCAGGTTTGACTTGGCTTCCGGTGTAGGCTTCAGCGACAGATACTGTTGATTGGCTGACGTGTAACGAGGCCATTGGACTGCATTCTTACCCGACGATGGGTTGGGGTCTCTGTTCACAGAGGGAAAGAGAACTGAATGATGGTTGATAACTGAATGAGGATGGCGATTGGATTCGGGATGGCGATGGGGATAGGGATGGGATTTCAATGAGATCATGATCAACTTTCTTACCCAGTCTTGGCAAAGGTAGCCCAATACTTCATGACAGACTTGCTGAACTGCACATCAGTGTTGTTGAGGTCTTTGGAATGTTTCAGCAAAGGATGTCCAAACACATACGGAAAATCAGCAGCGTGAGGCACCCTTCTCCACTCAGGGACGGTTCTGTTTTCCCAGTCTTGTTTAGCGCTGTAGTCTAACTACAAGATAATAGCAATCCACGTTCAAGGCGGTTATCATACAGTTACGGTATTGACTTACAGCACGTACACGGTACAACATGCCGTAACGCTGAAACGGCTTATAGTATGAATGGCAAACGTAGCGTAGTGACTTACAGCACATGCAAAGTACCATCATTTCCGCGAAATCACGCGACAGGCTACAGTACGTAGCGTGATATTGTAGCGCCACTTTCTTTATCTTCTCACGATACGAGTGAAAATTAAACTTCTGCACATGCTCGTAATCAATTATTGTAAGATATGCACGTTTAACTTTCAAACTTGCCTGACAAATGAACTTCACGAAACCGCGTAAACTTAAAATCCTTTCTTGAAACTGAAGACAATTCTTTTACATTGTTAAAACAGTTAGAACCATTCGTTGTCTCACAAAAGTATATTCACAAAATGCTTTGTATTTTATAAAACTTCTTTAAACGCATGCATGTGTAAACGTCTTTTTTTTCTCACCTGATAGAAATAGGTGCGCATGCCTTTTTTGTCATAAAGCTGTGCAGACAAGATCGCCGGCGCCTTAAACAAAGCATCAGCATTGGCATCCATAAAGCCTTGTCTGGTAGCGTGAGCGTCTCTGGTATCGGCCCAGTTAGTATACTCTTGAATGATGCTGTTCAATATCTCCTCGTTTTGATCGCGCATCCAAGTGGTTGAGTTGACTCTTTGTATAAACTCTGAGTAGCTCAGACCTTGGTCAATATCAGGAATAGCTTCTTGTATGCCTGGAAATAAAAATAAAACCCTACATTTTTCGAACCATGAAACAATCTCTGGGCTGATCTAAGTCAGGGCTTGGCTAACTCACAGATGGTACCCTTAAACAACCTATGGACTGATCTAAGTCAGGGCATGGATCACTCACAGATGGTACCCTGAAACGACCTCTGGGCTGATCTAAGTCAGGGCATGGTTAACTAACAGATCAAACACTGAAACAACCTCTGGGCTGATCTAAATCTTGTCCTGATCAAAGATGAAAATTTGACTTTATCATGTCAGGTTTTGAGGTGGGAGCATGTGATACATGCCGAGTCAAGGATTCAAATCCAAGACCCCTGAGGCGAGAGGCGAATACACCACCGCAACACCACTCTCTCGAATCAAATGTTTGTGAATGTGGAATGTGTTTGGTATCCCAGTGAATAAGCAACACATTAGCTTAGTAATAAGTACATGCATGCACGTATGAAAGACAAGGCTGGATCACACTAACCTGGTATGTAGATAATTCCTATTGTACCTTCGTCTCGTGTCACGCCAATCATCACACTCCCTTGCGTTTGATTACTACTTCCTCTTCTGAGGATCTTGAGCGGCGAATCTAGCAAAAACGAAATTATCTTGGGTGACGAAAAAAAGTAACGCGCAAAAGTAATACACAAACAAGCGAAAGAAAAACGATCGGTTTACCTTCCAAAACGTTACCATCGACAACAGGAGCAAACGGGGCGAGCAGCATGGTTGAATTAACTTTCAACTGTGCGGTGATTATTTCAGAGATGCTCTTCTTCATGGCACAGTTTTTGAGGTCTGAAAGCTCGGGACATTCCAGAGCATCGGCAAACTTCCTGGTCCAAGAAGAAAAGTTAACAATAAGCAAATGAATAACCAAGGTAGCAAGGTAGCAAGGTAGCAAGGAAGCAAGAAAGCAAGGTAGCACGCAAGCAAGCAAGCAAACAAACAAACAATAGGTCACTCACTTGGCATATTTCTCAGGTTCATTATCCAGAAGTGCCGTAAAGAGAGCCGGTGCTGCGCCGCTCTGTAGTATAGCGTTCTTATAAAGTCCCTTTGCCAGAGGGGACAACATCAGAAGGGACACACTCATGCCACCAGCGGATACTCCAAACAGGGTGACTTTACTCGGATCACCTCCAAAACTACGAGAAATGTGAGTTGGTGATGTCTTCTCGATTCAGACCACGCTTGCAGTCTGTTCACTACTCAACAGCGTTATGATCGAATCTACAACACCATATCTACTGATCCTTGTGAAATTTAATGCAATTTTGAGCATTAAATTCTTGTTAGCTTCGGTATGGTGTTAGGATTTTAATTTCTCGAACGTGACCTATTCTTGATAGTGAGAAGGGGAAGATGGACTGGCAAACAACGAATTAAAAATTCTTATTTATTAGATAACTAAACATGTTTCATTGTTATGTCTCTCCCCCCTCCCCCTCCCCCTCCTTCTTGAGCCTGATAATGACCCCTGGCCAAAATCCCACCATGCACTCCACCCCCTCCAAGGCAAAAAACCGAGCATTCCCTTCCTTACCTTTCGATATTGTTCTTCACCCACTTCAACGCCTGCACCTGGTCCAGCATCCCATAATTTCCTTTCAAGTCGCTTTCACTTCCGGTACAAAGATACCCAAGTGCTCCCAGGCGATAGTTAAAGGTCACAACAATCACATCTTCCTCACTGGCTAAGACACCGCCATCATATAGAGAACTACTAGCGGTAGCGAACACATAAGCACCTCCATGAATCCACACCATCACTGCCAGACCATGACTTGAATCGTCTGCTTTCCGTACTGGAATAAATACGTTAATAAACAGACAATTTTCACTCGCTTTCGAAAGGCCTGAAAGAGGTGAATCAGGCTTGTAGTTTGGCTGTGGACATCGCTTGCCAAACTTGGTAGCATTAAGTGTTACAGTCCAGTTATCTGGGTCCGTTGGGTTTTCAAATCTTTCAGCTTTGGCGAAAGGAATGCCGAGGAATCTCCAAGCTTGTTTTCCAGTTGGAAGGGATTCTATTTTTCCGCGAATCGGTCCTGAAGTTGTAGTAACGATATCGGTTAGTTTAAAAGAAGCCGCGTTATACTGAAATGTAATGTAGACACAACACCAAACCCAAGCCAAGCGCAGACCTCGTGCCGACAAATGCATCATTGTCATACTGAATTTAAGTGCCTTGAAATGTCGTTAAATGTAATAAAGAATACTATATAAATAAAAGGCAATGAAACTAATGCAGTAAGATATCTACAACGGATTACTGGTGAGAAAGAGCCCCGAGACACAACTGAATATCTGTAGTCACGCTAACGAATTGTTGGTCAGTTATTAACATGTTAAGCCACAGGTATCCAAGCTATGTATGGGAATGCTTAGAAGCCGATTGATATCTGCGAAGTATCTAAAAATACTAGAAATGTAATGAATCACATTTGAATTATGCTTAACTGTTCTTTATCTTTTATTTTATCTTTGGAAGGTTTCAAGTCTTTCTAGTGGAATTAGAAGCTACCTGTGGTTAAGCGACCTTTGGTCGCATTATAATTCATTATTGCCTGGTGTGCTCCTTCAATATATCTAAGTTATGTCATGTATTATTGGAGGAGATAAACTAGGTCAAATAAAAGACAACATATTATAATAATAGTGTTATTTATCCAGAGAGCTCACATTACTGTCGTGTTTTTTCAGTGAGGCCCTGCAACTAAAATGAAGAAAATATAAAAATTAATACCCCATTCACACCAAAACCTGTTTAGTTAAACTGAGTTTTTATTAAACAAAATGTTTAGAGACTAGAAAGCTTCAATATAATTATTTTATCTCTAATCTGTTCAGTACAATATGAAGGATAGTTTATATGTATTATTTCATCAAAGAGTGAACAATGTTTGTAAATAATTTTCTAAACATGTTTAGTTAAACTACTTTAAAACATGTTTAAGCTATAGGGTGAATGGGGTATAATATCTATATATGAGTAAACATCTATAAAAACACAAAATTCCAGAAGCTATTAGTCTCTCCCGCAGCCGTTTTTAGGGTCGTCACGCAGAATAAAATCAATCATTAAAAACGAGTTCTTTGACTCGTTGCTTAAAAATTAAAAGGTATTCGATTTCAAGTAGCGATTATAATAAACATCGAAAAAATCAAATGTACTTTTCCCTAAACAATGATGATTTCCATGTGTTTAGATATAGCTGGGTATCTCTTGACGCCATTTCCTGTCTCGTGTGGAATGTTCATCAGCTGAATCACAAGTTTTCAATAGAATTCTTTCTGGCTGACAGCACATGGTGGTCAGTGTTTGACCACCATTTGGAGCAGATAATGAGATTCAAAGACTTTTATCAGCTGATTGAGACCCAGCTACATTGCGTATCCTCATATATGCCGAATACTCAATAAATAAATAATTATAATAATATACTTGGATGCGTGACAGTAACCTCCAGTGGTCACATCAGCTTTCAAAAGCAAAACCAAAATCGAAAAATCAGAATCAGAATCAAAATCCCTTGAAAATGCTGAATAGTGAACACCTAGCGGCTTACAATAATGCCTGTTCAAGATATTATTATAGAAGTAAACAGTATATACTTTATAAGAATAAAAATCATAATTATGGTAATCTATACCCTATTTAGTTATAAAGAAACGATTTTAAAGTAGATAAAATTTTTAACGATAACTTAAAATTAATACTTGAAGGTAAAGTGTTCCAGTCATTTATGATCGAATCTACAACACCATATCTACTGATCCTTGTGAAATTTAATGCAATTTTGAGCATTAAATTCTTGTTAGCTTCGGTATGGTGTTAGGATTTTAATTTCTCGAACGTGACCTATTCTTGATAGTGAGAAGGGGAAGATGGACTGGCAAACAACGAATTAAAAATTCTTATTTATTAGATAACTAAACATGTTTCATTGTTATGTCTCTCCCCCCTCCCCCTCCCCCTCCTTCTTGAGCCTGATAATGACCCCTGGCCAAAATCCCACCATGCACTCCACCCCCTCCAAGGCAAAAAACCGAGCATTCCCTTCCTTACCTTTCGATATTGTTCTTCACCCACTTCAACGCCTGCACCTGGTCCAGCATCCCATAATTTCCTTTCAAGTCGCTTTCACTTCCGGTACAAAGATACCCAAGTGCTCCCAGGCGATAGTTAAAGGTCACAACAATCACATCTTCCTCACTGGCTAAGACACCGCCATCATATAGAGAACTACTAGCGGTAGCGAACACATAAGCACCTCCATGAATCCACACCATCACTGCCAGACCATGACTTGAATCGTCTGCTTTCCGTACTGGAATAAATACGTTAATAAACAGACAATTTTCACTCGCTTTCGAAAGGCCTGAAAGAGGTGAATCAGGCTTGTAGTTTGGCTGTGGACATCGCTTGCCAAACTTGGTAGCATTAAGTGTTACAGTCCAGTTATCTGGGTCCGTTGGGTTTTCAAATCTTTCAGCTTTGGCGAAAGGAATGCCGAGGAATCTCCAAGCTTGTTTTCCAGTTGGAAGGGATTCTATTTTTCCGCGAATCGGTCCTGAAGTTGTAGTAACGATATCGGTTAGTTTAAAAGAAGCCGCGTTATACTGAAATGTAATGTAGACACAACACCAAACCCAAGCCAAGCGCAGACCTCGTGCCGACAAATGCATCATTGTCATACTGAATTTAAGTGCCTTGAAATGTCGTTAAATGTAATAAAGAATACTATATAAATAAAAGGCAATGAAACTAATGCAGTAAGATATCTACAACGGATTACTGGTGAGAAAGAGCCCCGAGACACAACTGAATATCTGTAGTCACGCTAACGAATTGTTGGTCAGTTATTAACATGTTAAGCCACAGGTATCCAAGCTATGTATGGGAATGCTTAGAAGCCGATTGATATCTGCGAAGTATCTAAAAATACTAGAAATGTAATGAATCACATTTGAATTATGCTTAACTGTTCTTTATCTTTTATTTTATCTTTGGAAGGTTTCAAGTCTTTCTAGTGGAATTAGAAGCTACCTGTGGTTAAGCGACCTTTGGTCGCATTATAATTCATTATTGCCTGGTGTGCTCCTTCAATATATCTAAGTTATGTCATGTATTATTGGAGGAGATAAACTAGGTCAAATAAAAGACAACATATTATAATAATAGTGTTATTTATCCAGAGAGCTCACATTACTGTCGTGTTTTTTCAGTGAGGCCCTGCAACTAAAATGAAGAAAATATAAAAATTAATACCCCATTCACACCAAAACCTGTTTAGTTAAACTGAGTTTTTATTAAACAAAATGTTTAGAGACTAGAAAGCTTCAATATAATTATTTTATCTCTAATCTGTTCAGTACAATATGAAGGATAGTTTATATGTATTATTTCATCAAAGAGTGAACAATGTTTGTAAATAATTTTCTAAACATGTTTAGTTAAACTACTTTAAAACATGTTTAAGCTATAGGGTGAATGGGGTATAATATCTATATATGAGTAAACATCTATAAAAACACAAAATTCCAGAAGCTATTAGTCTCTCCCGCAGCCGTTTTTAGGGTCGTCACGCAGAATAAAATCAATCATTAAAAACGAGTTCTTTGACTCGTTGCTTAAAAATTAAAAGGTATTCGATTTCAAGTAGCGATTATAATAAACATCGAAAAAATCAAATGTACTTTTCCCTAAACAATGATGATTTCCATGTGTTTAGATATAGCTGGGTATCTCTTGACGCCATTTCCTGTCTCGTGTGGAATGTTCATCAGCTGAATCACAAGTTTTCAATAGAATTCTTTCTGGCTGACAGCACATGGTGGTCAGTGTTTGACCACCATTTGGAGCAGATAATGAGATTCAAAGACTTTTATCAGCTGATTGAGACCCAGCTACATTGCGTATCCTCATATATGCCGAATACTCAATAAATAAATAATTATAATAATATACTTGGATGCGTGACAGTAACCTCCAGTGGTCACATCAGCTTTCAAAAGCAAAACCAAAATCGAAAAATCAGAATCAGAATCAAAATCCCTTGAAAATGCTGAATAGTGAACACCTAGCGGCTTACAATAATGCCTGTTCAAGATATTATTATAGAAGTAAACAGTATATACTTTATAAGAATAAAAATCATAATTATGGTAATCTATACCCTATTTAGTTATAAAGAAACGATTTTAAAGTAGATAAAATTTTTAACGATAACTTAAAATTAATACTTGAAGGTAAAGTGTTCCAGTCATTTATGAAAAGAAAGTCAGATTTGTCTTGTCCCCAATTCGTTCTGAATAGCGGTGGCCTTATGGCTGTTGCTTGCCCTGTGTTGTGGGTATGAAGTTGACTGCCATAGTTTATATTTTTATTACATGACTTATTTCTTCTTCAATGATTCAAATATCTTTTTTATCAATTTATCTTATTAGCATTTATACGGAAAAACGTATCGCATGGCAATCTCTTCCCCTTCAGCTCATTTTCCAATTTCATATTACACGCGCGGGCTTCCTGTGTCGTAACATATTTTTTTTCATAATGAACTAATTTATGACGTAATAAGCGCGCGCTTTCACTAATTGATTTTTTTAGCTTTTGATAAAAGCAAGATGTAGGTTAACGGCTAACGGAAACAAAATGTGAAATAGCGAGAAATTTGGATAACTATTTGAGGAATTTTTTTTGACCCTGTGCGTCCAGCATGGGAAGTTCCCACAGCAAAGTTGCTTGTGGATGTAGATACCTTCTTAAGGGCCGCTATGGCAAGGTGAGAAAATGAAATTTAGAAAATGTACCTTCGAAGTCGATTAGACTTAAGGATTCCAGTTATAATTATTTATGGTTGTTTTGCTTTCTTCTGAGGCCTTTGCTCTTCTTTTAGATTCACTTTTCTCTTCTTTTCAATTCACGTTTCTCTTCTGTTCTCTTCTGTTCTCTTCTCTACTGTTCTCTTCTCTTCTGTTCTCTTCTGTTCTCTTCTCTTCGTTTCTCCTCTTTTCTCTTTTTTTCCTCAATTCATTTTTTCCTAAAACAAATTGATATTTAATTCCATGATTTCATTCGATTTTTTTTCATTTCGTTTCTGTATCTCTGATAGTTTTACTTCTTCTACTTTAGTAAAGTAACCGATTCTTTTCGAAATGAATGTACAACAATAGTATTTTAATTCCATTTATCATTTTTCATCAGGAATATTCCATTCCTTCCTGTGTAAGCGAGGTAGGTAAAACAGTTTGCTTGTCTAGCTAAGAATAAGAGTAATAGTCCTCTTCACAGATCCTGCGCCATCTTGAAAGGTAGCCGGTTCTTTGCATTGAAGCAAGACAAACGGTGAACTTGCAATGATAGAGACACTTTTTAACACCTTGGACAATTGTCCATTATCCACACGTCTCGCTTCGATGCAAAAGCCCTGCTACCTTTCAAGATGGCACAGGGGTCTATTGCGAAGCGAGGGATTGGTGAAATATTTCCTAACGCGCATGCGTATCAGAAAAAAATGGGCATATGTGCGAAGTAACAGCTGCGCCGAATACCTACACCTAAATGCAAGAAGTTTGTAAAAATTAAAAAATAACAAATGATTAGAAGTATTTTCATGTTGATCATAAAGCCGTCTAGATTGATGACAATCTATAACTAACCTCCGTGTTGACGAGAATAAGAAGCAGAAATACATTCTATTCCAGCTATTCTTGTAATAGAGGTTTTGCACCATCACGTAACGGCAGCCATGTTGCATGGCAGGAACGGTACAATCGTTTTTCATGAGAAGGAAATCAATTTTTGAAAGCAAAGATATTTTACTGTTCTGCCATCTAACCACAGGCAGCCCAAGCTGTATTATGGGCGCCGGCATGTGATAGTGCAATACCTTTACAATCTTTTTTCTGTTGGCCTATGACAACCTATTTTGAAATAGGTATATACACGAGGAGGTTGTTGAGGAGAAGAACAAAAACAGAAAGAAACGACTTAGGCAATTATTTCAAATTTTGTAGGTCACTATTGAAAGAACCGAACGCGAGATTCGTAAGATCAAGGCTCGCCAACTAGTGGCTAAGAAGAAGGGTTATTTAAAAGCCAGAGGTAAGTACTTGAGCGTGCGTTAGCGCGTATTCAAACATGCCAGTTTTATCAGTCGAGTCAGTCAGTACATATCATATTACAAGCATGGGTAGTGTGCGCTATGGCGTTCATTCCCGCCAAAAATCACGAATCAACAATGAATTAATTTTCCGAACATTAACATTAAAGTTCAGCTTGCAAATTTCAATCACTCTGATCATGGGGTCAACTTTTGTCTTTCCCCTCAAAAATTTAAGTTATCACATTATGAATTCCAAGTGTTCAAGCACTAAACATCGCTGCTTTGAGGTAGGTGGGATGCGCTGGGCCGAAGCCTCCCTCGTCCCGACGAAAGACCGAGTGCTCCTGGCTCTCATATATTTGAAATCCAGCTGCTTTTTATACGAAAATACCTGGTGGAGAGATGCATATAATACATTATATATCTCCTACGGGCTTGATTTTGAGTGACGCAGCCTTTTCGAAGTCCTCAGAAAATATACGAACTTATTATTTTTTTCGCGCTTTTACACAGACTGGAAGCAATGAGGTGACACCCAATAGCGTCACAAGGAAGATTTTTTTGATAATATGAAATGTGTACTATTTATGTCATAAAATGATAGATATCGATACGAAACAACATAATTACAACTTTTGTTGTTTATGTGATAAGCAATTTGCATTATAAATAGCTATAATTAATAATAACCGCGTGGGGCCTGGTAATTACTCAGCGTGCTATTCTTTTCAGACGGTGAAATTTACTATTTAAACATGAAATACTTATAAGATATTTATCACAAATGAATTTCATATGTTCACAGATCGCATAATCTTTCTGTAATAAGCAAACATACAAACTACTCAGTAAAATCGCGATCGACTTATAGTAAAACGTGTAGCGCCTGCTATAGACAATATATTGACGTCATTGCTTTAGCCTCTTTACATAGTTATATATCTAGTTCACAATGTAAAATCTAATTTGAAAGGATTTCGATATGCTCTTCGTCAGTCAGCTCGAGTGGGTTTGACGCTGATACTGCTAACAAGTACATTATTGCGCTGCTGGGACAAACAGTTGCCTTTGAGGTGTTAAGTTGGAATGTGTGCCTGCATCCACTACCAATTCTGTCGTAGTAGAATCCACGAATGACTTGACTCCCACGAGGAAACATGATTCCGCTCCATGGATTAGTTATATCCTTCCTGGCCTTGTAGCAGCCAGAGCTCGTTACTTTAATCAAATAGCATGAGAGTTCTCTGGTACTTACACTTTTTGGGGTTTCGCCCTACTGAACCTGGTGTATTTTCCTAATACCGATAACTCGCCTAAATCGTCGAGACGTAAGTTTGGGAGCAGACTCTATGTATCTAAACACTCTTCTCTTGAAATGCGACCTAGCTGATGGTTTAGACAGATTACTTGCAGTAAAATTGAACAGATCTCTTGCACTTTGGATGACTATGGAACGTGAGAGCATAGTTGCCGAATCCGCTTTTCTCTTTACCAATCCGCCAGCAGCATCTTGGGGCCCCTTAGCGTGAGCTTTCTCAAAAAAACCAGGTTGATCCTCATCAGAAGCTTCTTCCTCTGCTTCTTCTGTCTCAGTCCTGTGTCGGTGTATAATTGTTACGTGTATAGAAACTTCTTCTCGATCAAAATACGTTGCTTGAGGCTCCTCAAATAAGGCGCATCGATAGTTTTCAGAGAAATCGTGCACGGCTATGATGTGACCAGGTGGTAAATTTTCTCTCAAGGTGTCATACTGTAAACGCTGCCAGTTGGCTCTAAACTGGTGTGCTGGAAAGGACTCAAGCCTTGAGAGCATATATGAGAACATTTCCTTTGGTGTAGTAACCTTAGTTATTTGTCGAGAAAAATTATCACTTTTTAAATCCATACCTTCTAAATATTTCACGCGCTATTCTTATCTTAATGCTTGTTTCTTATTAACAAGTTATCGAGTCATGTAGTTGCTATTCAATATTCACAAAATTTCAAGCCCTTATGAAGCAGCAACAAAAAATCTAAAGTAACCTTTTTGAATTAAAAAAACAGGAGTAAGCACACATCCGATAAAAAAAACTTTGATTTCTAGAGACAAAACATCCCGATTTCTTTCAAAAAAGCAGCAAAGAACTTGTTTACCATAGATAAGATATCGTGGACTTACAGTTTTGTAAAATATTCTTTGCTCTTCTGAAAAATAGCCTTAACAGTCCCTTACATTTTTTTGCACAAAGCTATAACATATGCAAATGAGATTTCGTTTGTCGAAAATAAGTCAGCAAACTTCCAACTACAATTATACGTTTACTTTTAGAGCTAGACTAGTGGATTTGGTAGCATTATATCAATCAATTAAACGACAAATGCATCCTAAAGTAATATAGAAATCAAGGCTTTGTAACTAGAAGAAATACCCTAAATACGAAATGTTGACAAAAATTTATTGTATGTTTTGTACGTGTCGAATTTATAAACATAAAACTTCAATTGTACACTGTTCCCGATCATTAAGGTCGATCAGCATCAAATCTACACCAAAATGACTGGAATAAAGTATAATTTATATTCTATGGAAAGTTTACGATTTATAGATCAGTTTTCATAACTTATTTTGAATAAATATAAGTGGTATTAGAAATATACGCTAGATGGTTACACAAAGTCGTGAGAAAGAAAATCATCAAAATCAAATGTATTCGAATCTCCTTTACTGATTTACTTCGACTACTGTATAGCTATGTGGCATATATACTTACTGATAATCGTATCTTGTGGTAAAAGATCGCTATTTAGGTGCAATTTTACAATACGCGCTAATGTTAGCTAATAAATGTGACGGGTTACATGCAAATTCGCACTGCGCTTCATTTCTATTTATTAACATTTAATATAGAAATTATACAGATCTAACTATATTCTTTTACCTATAGTAAAACATATCCTCCTTCTTCACCATCAATAGAAAAAATCGTATTTTAGAAGCGTGTTGCTGCTAATAATAAAATATTTAGCTTGAACAAATTGCCGAATTTGGTATGCGTTTCACCTCATTGCTTCCAGTCACAGCAAATATTCCGGTTAAATTGTAATAATCCGTTATTATTTTTCATTTAAATGCTTCTGACAAGGGAAACTCATTTTGATCCAGGTTTAAAGAGAGGTGTCAGTAGCTGTGCACCTCGAAAGGTATTCCAGGATGAAAGGCCAATGAAATCAATCAAAAACTTCCTGGAAATGGGCACCGTAGAGGCCATCTTTGACCGGCTTTTAGATAACGTATTGGGTGAAGAAAAAGACCATTCACTTGCAGAGGGGAAAGACCTCGCAACAGCGAAAGAAAAGATCATTACCTCTCTAGTAGCAAACAAGGTTGAACCACTGAACAGCACACAAGAGAGCGTGGTCGAGGACAACCGTCTCCATCATAAGACACTAGAGAGATGTCAGGCTGAAAAGATCTTTGTTGGTGATACAATTCCTAATGCATTAAAAATTGGTTCAGATGCAAAGGAAATAGCTTGCAAGACCCAAAACCAGCCTGCGGTAGACTCCAGCGAAGAGTCCTCCCGCAACCAAATGGGAGCCATCAAGGTCTATGTTGATGATATTATTGCCAAAGCAATAAAGATTGTCCAGAATGACGGAGAAAACCAGCTAGACTCCGAGGAGGAAGATAATACATCCCAAAAGGCTCCTGTTGCCCAACACGATCTTCCCCTGGACATCAAAGTGGAAGGAACTGTGACAGATATGCCCTATGAAGATCACAACCAGGTTCCTTCTGAATCCAAGAACGAAGGGCTACACAGCATCATAGATTTGGATGCTGTCAAGATCTGCGTTAAAGCTGATATCATTGTTAGCGCATTGGATACTATCCAGATGGATAGAGAGGAGCCATTTAAAGCTGAACAACAGTCTGCAGAAACAACCGCATTGCCTCATGCATGGTATCTTTCTTTAGACACCGAGGAAGAAGAGGCTGTTGAGGTTTCAGTAAAATTGCCTTCTAAGGCTGAAGATCTTGCTTTAGACTCAGAGGCCAAAAACGTACCCAGCGCCTTGGGTATGGATGCCATCAAGGTCTATGTTGAAGATATCGTCCAAAATGATGGACATATGTCTTGTGAGACAGATCACACGCTGCCTTTGGACATCGCAGTGGAATTTACTACTGCAGAAGAGACTTCTAATGATATCGCCAATCTTCCTTTGGACACGGAGGTGGAAGAGGAAGAAACGACGGTAGAAAAATTATCTGAAGCGAAGCAACAGCCCATGTACAAAGAGGCACAAAATTCCCAAGATATGGATGTCATCAATGTATATGTCAATGATATGATTGTCAAGGCAATGAATGCTGTGCAGAAGGAGGCAGACGAGCATTTCAAAGCTGAACAGCTTGTAGTTCTGGACGACGAGGAAGAAGAGGCTACATCCCAAACGTCTTTTGAAACTGATTGCTATACTTTGAACATGGCAGTGGAAGAAGATGAGGCCACACGTGAAATAGCTTATGATGCCGAGCAACAGCTTCACTTGACCTGCAACGACAAAGAGACAACAGGCACCTTGGATAGGAATGTCATCAAAGCCAATGTGGACGATATCATTGTTAATGCATTGAATATTGTCCAAAAGGATGACCAAACGCCTACTGAGACCGAATTTTATCAGATGGACGCCGTGGAGGAAGAAATAACCGTTCCAAAAGCTTCTGATTCTCAATATCTTCTTTCTTTGGACACGAAGGTGGAAAAGGAAGAGGGTATAGTAGAAAAGCCTTCCGAGGGCGAAGAGCTTTCCTTGGATTCCAGCGGCGAAGAGAGAGACAGTATGGTTGATATGAACGACATCAAGAGCTGCGTTGATGATATCATTGACAGTGTAGTGAATATTGTTCAAAACGACAAACAAACGCCTAGTGAGACCGACATTTATCATATGGACACCGCGAAGGTGCAAGTTACGACCATAGAAGCTTCTAATGGTCACTGCCTTTTTCTTTTGGACACAAAGGTGGAAAAAGAAGAGGGCATCGTAGCAAAACCTTCCGAGGAAAAAGAGCTTTCTCTAGACTCCATTGGCGAAGAGAGAGACGGCGCAGTTGATATGAAAGCAGAAAAGGCTGAAGCTGAATGCAATCGTTTGAACATGGAGGTAGTGAATGAGGCCGATGAGCTTCGCTTGGAGTTCAGTGGCGAAGAGACAGACAGTACGGTTTATATGAATGAAATAAATGGTTATGTTTGTAGCATTAATGCAAGTGCTGTGAATATTATCCAGAAGAATGAACATACACCTTCTGAGACCAAATACACCGTAGAAGAAGAAGTAATGGCCACGGAGGCTTCTGATGCTCTACGCGTTCTTCCTTTGGACACAAAGGTGGAAAAGGAAGAAGCTAAAGTAGGCAAGGCTTCCGAAGAGCTTTTCTTATACTCCAATGACAAAACAAGAAACAGCACGGGAGATATAGACGCCAAAGGCTGCGATGACAGTATCATTCCAAGTGCACTAAGTATAATACAAGATGAAAGAGCAATTTCTAATGGATCCTTATCCCACTCTTTGGATTCTAAAGTTGATACCTTTGTTAATAATATCATTGCAAATGCTGTGAAAGTTGTATCAGATGAACTTGCAGCTGTATCAAAGGAGACAATCGAAGAGACAACCAATGTAAATGTAGAAGAGCTAACTGATGAGAACGTAGATCATTGTCCCTTCTATGACACGGACAAGCAAGATAGCGTTACGTATACTGAACCAACAATGAATGCCGCTGAGATTACTAGTAATGCAGGAGTGAGTAATACAGCTGGTAAAAATGGGGATTTCTGTTCCATAGTTGTCAAGGACAATGAAGAACTTCTTACCGTGGTAAAGATAGATCCGACTAAGATCGTTGCTGTTGAAAGCATTTCCAATACCGCTGAGATTACTAGTAATGCAGGAGTGAGTAATACAGCTGAGGATTTCTGTTCAATAGTTGTCAAGGATAATGAAGAACTTCTTACCGTGGTAAAGATAGATCCGACTGAGATCATTGCTGTTGAAACCGTTTCCAATGTGATGGAAGATGTTTTATTTCAAGAAGAAACTAAAGAGCATTCTTCTCTAGGACACCAAAACAAGAAGGGTACTGACACAGTTAGAGAAGCTGGAACTTGCCCTTTTGCTGCTAACTGCGAGAACCATTTTGTAGGACTTGGTAGAGACGATGTTAAGATGTCTGTGGATGGAGTGATCTCAAATCCTGATATCCCAAGACAAAATGAAGCACGCACGTGCACACTTATGCCTCTAAGAGATGATGCCGAATTTGGATCTGCATACAAGCAAACGACTGCAAAAGATTTGTTGATTGAAAAAAAGAAAGACGCCGTTGTCATGGAGCCCCCTTACGCAATGGCTGTCTTAGAGAAAGTCGTCTCCATGGCAACGGCTTTTGAATTGAAGCACGTTACTGACTATGGTGAGATAACCAATCACCAGACGTTAGATGAAAAGGCTGCAGTTGTTTACAGTGATGATACCAACAAGGAGGATACAACTTCATCTTGTTCTCCAGTACTGGTGTCTCCACAATTCTGCACTGATTCTTTTATCAGTGCTCGATCACTGACTGAAAGATCCAATTTTGTCGGTAATACCGATTCTTTACCATCAGTTTTCGGTTACGATGTCTCAGATAACGACGTCGCTGAGCAAATACCTAGATTCTCTTTGGACGGCAATTCCGAACGATTCCTTCCTGAAAAGCTTTGGTCTCGCCCACTAAAAGACCTTGAGTGTGAGACTGTCCAGTGGCTCATCAAAGAGACTCCTGATGAGCAAACAGCAGGAAAGGAAGGTGCGTGCGTAAAAAAGGAACACAACCAGTCGAAGGCCGCAATGGATTCAGTAGTGCTGCAAGGTATAGCTTCCTGGGATAAAAAATCAGAACATACTCGTGCTGATGATGGTGACTTGCCATCAATCATTTCTAATGAAGGAGCTAATACTGGCAGAGATCACTCCATTCTATTGACGGATGACTACGCATTGTCCTCATTTAATACCAGAATGTCACCTGAAAAAGATCGTCATAGTGAAGCGGAAACAAACTTATCGTCCTTACCTTTTGTTAGAGCAACTTTAGAGCCAAAACTCGACATCGCAGTAGTTGATGACGGACCTTGTGGTGCTGATGATAAACCTACTGCTGTGAAGAGTAACGTCAAAACTGATAGAACTGGTGCTCGTACAGCAGATGGAGATTCAAAGAAAGATATACAGCCTACCACAGATAAGGAAACACTTCACGATGAAATACGTCACGCACATAGCAATGATATTTTAGAACATCTTCTATCTAACAAGAGAATGGCATCTACTTGTTACAGAAAATGTGACTACCCTGTTCCACCAGAAAATGACCATCTAGCCTTATCTTCTTTGGACTTTGCTCAAACAACTTCGAAGATAAGACTTGACACTTTAGTAAATGATGACGGACCCTGCGGTCCTGATGTTAAAACTAGTGTTGTAAAGGGTACTGTCGAAACTGATAGGACCTGTGCTCTAACAGATGAAGATCTAAACAAAGATCAAGAACCAACCAAAGAAACAGAAACATCTGATGATGAAAGAAGTTATGCAGACAACAGTGATAAACTTCAACCTCTTCCACTTGAGAAGACAACAAAGACAAAACTCGTCACTTCAGTAGATGATGACGGACCTTGTGGTCCTGATATTGAAACTGCTATTGTGAAGAGCAACATCAAAGCTGATAGAACAGCTGCATTCACCCATGATGAAGACCTAAAGAAAGATAGAGAAACAACCGCACAAACAGAAACACCAAATACACAAAATGAAATAAGTTATGCACATAGCAGTGATAACTCTGAACCTCTTCGACTTGAGAAGAGAACAATTATCACAAAATCGGACTTTGCCGCTGATGGTGATGGATTTTCTGGTCCTGATTGCACTCCTCCTCCGAGCCAAAAGAGCTCTTGGATAGGAGCATTATCATCTGTGATCCCATTCTTCGGATTGAACGACCAAGAGAGCAGTCCCGAGGAATCTCCCTCAGTTTCCACTGGCAACCAGGCGGAAGAGTTGCAGCTAAGACCATCTGAGGTAAGCAAAGTTCTACGACTTGCAGTATATTTTATTTCAACCAATAAACGTCCTTTCCCAAGATATAGCCGGATGCACATGTATTCCCTGATGTACTTGCCAACGCCTCGGTTAATAAAATACATATTAACGGGGATATAGTATCGTGACTATCACACTTGCCATGACGCCCGGGGGGGGGGGGGGGGGGGGAGGGGGAGGGTGCTTCGTGTCGTTTCATACGGGGATGTTCCGCCCGGACTCTCGACCCCTTACCCTTTAATATACCAAATTTCAGCAAATATACACTATTTTGCCTGAAAAGGTACCCCTTTCATATGCTTTTGAAGAAAAGCTACCCTTTTTATACCAAAATTCCCTAATTCCCACCCCTTTTCTATACCTGCGGCCTGAAAAACGTACCCCTTTCGGGCGGAGCATTCTCGTATAGTCAATTATAGGGAGTACCTCCCCTCCCCCCCCCCCCGAGCCATGACGTCAATTTTATTGGACCATTTAGCAATGACGCAAGGTTAGAGCGCTTATTAAAAAATTAATCATTTGATATATTAGCACCTCAGAGTCTTTTCAATTGATTGTTCTATTGTCCAATAAGGAAAAAGCTCCTGGCAAGTAAACTCAGTTTTCTGAGGAAGAATTGTCTTACAACATGGTTGCCAAGACAGCTAGCAAATTGTTCACATGTTTTGAAATTGTTGAAGGAAATACAAAAGAAATACTTTTTATTCGACGCTTATGGCAGACTGCTATTCTCTCTTCAAAGAGTTTTGCAACAAAAGTAAGCCGATGGTTCGCAGGTGATGACGATGAAGACATTGACGATCAAGCTATAGAAAAAGCTGAACTTGATGGTGTTGATGATGAACGTGATGACGACGACGATGATGGCGTGGAAGTAGAGGAAAAAGCTTCCTCGGCCGAGTTCAGCGAAACTCTTCGGCCAACCGAGCTTGATGAGACGTTATACGAACTCGAACAAGCACAGGAAAAAAGGAAAGAGATCAAGTTACAAGACGAGTACGACATCCAGGTAACTAATACAGTATTACCTGACCCTCATTTTAATAACAAAAGGGCGGATCCAGGAGAGGGTCAGGGGATCCAGAGCTTTTGCACCTTAGGTTCTATTGTTTAATTTATCCTAAAATTCAATTTTCCAAAGGTTTGAAGTAAATTTTGTATGAAGTATGCATTTGGACTCTCCCTCTCAATGTTTGAACCCCTCTCAACAAATTCCTGGATCCGCCCTTGTTACAAGTTGAAGTGTATGAATGTCCATCGAGGGCAGTGTTTGTCCTTCACTGAAAGCTGTTATTGATTTCATGAGATTAATTTTTATTAGCAGGTATTCATTTTTATTAGCACATGACGGGCAGTGTTCGCTGGTCATTGTAGCGCGGTAATGACGTTCGTTCAGTTGAATAAAAGCAAGCAATAGACTACTCTTTGGTTAATACCACATGACGGGTAGTGTTTGAAAGTCATTGAAGGCTGGTAATGGGATTCACGAGATTCATTCTGTCTCACACCAATAAGCAGTTTATTCTTGATCAATCACATGATTGATTTGATAGATAAGCCAGGGGCCGGGTGAGAGGGGCAAGGATTAGCTTTGGGCTTAATGTTTTCTCATTTCAGATCAGACCGCAACATATTTCCTTTATTTCAATGTAATCTTAAAGATATATTTTACTTCTGGCCCAAAAATTAGGATGTCATAATTGCTATGAAAGAGTTCAACAAACTACAAACACTTGAATCGGTCCCACCAAGAGTCATCAGTATGACATTTGTTGGAGCATTTCTCAAAGCAAGAGACTTCATGATCGATGAAGCTATTAAACTGTATGCAAACTACTTGGTAAGAATAATCTAACGTTATTTACTTCCTGCTAAAATGACTTTCCATTTCTCCATGAGTTCACTGAACTCAGGCCCAACTTTCAGGAGCCCTTAGCACAAATATAATAGCTTGCCACATGAAAGTTAACGACCCATGCCATGTGCCTCTTAAATTAGAAGTTAATGGACCAAAATGAAATGAATCGTGCGTCTCACGAAGGTTAAAAGTAGAGCCTGGTATAAAGTGCACAGCTTTGGGCTGCTCAGTTACTATACAGGCCCTGAGTTCAAGCGTCGATCTTCTCATGAGCCGAACCTAAAAACATCATAGAAGACCGTCTTATTATCCATTGTTTTCAATGTGTTGGCTCACGAGAAGATCGAAGTTTGAATTGGGCCTTACAATGAAGCTAATTTATAATGGGAATAATAACCCAAAGATATCCCACAGGAAAAAATATTGAATTTTCAGTTTGGGGAAAAAATGGGAAATTATTGGGATATCTTTGGGTTATAATCTTTGGGTTTCCTTTGGAATTTCCCAATATTGGAAAAGTGCTACATAAAACAATATTGGGAAAAAATTCCAAAAAAAATCCCAGTTAAACCCAATTGGAAATTCAATATTTTCCTGTGAGTCTTGGTGTGTACATTGTAGGCTAAGTTGGCATTGACCTCAAATATGTAGAATTGGGCTTTTATTTCATTTTCTCTCCCTTTAGGTTCACAGGAAAGCTTATTCTATGGCTCGTCTAACACCGTTTCGTAATCCTCTACTGTCTGAGCTGTATAGTGGAAGGTTTACTGTTCTGGTAAAATGAGATGAACTTGTAGCATTGCGCAATATTAAAATAGTGTGGAAGGTTTACTGTTCTGGTAAAATGAGATGGACTTGTAGCATTGCGCAATCTTAAAATAGTGTGGAAGATTTACTGTTCTGGTAAAATGAGAAGAACTTGCAGCATTGCGCAATCTTAAAATAGATTTTTGTTAACGCTTTAATTTGCATTACAAAAAGGAATGCCCTTGTTCTGTCTTTTCAGTCATTGATTAGTACGACCGCCTGATAAATTCTATCACTTTTAAGCTCGTTATGCATTTATCCTTATGTCCATCCATCTAGTCTGATCTGTCCGTCTCTCAGTTGATATGTCAGTTGGTCTGCTGGTTATTCCAGCAATCTGTATACCTGATCCGTCTCCTGACTGTGTCTCTCTGCAGTTCTGATATATATTTTGTCATGCTTCTGTAGGATGCACGTGACAAACATGGAGCAGCCATTACAGTCTTTACCGCCCATTTACAGTCTCTCGAAGTAAACTATGACGTCATCATGAATAGCATTTATCTTCAGCTAGACGAAGTCATGAAAAGGTAACCCTGCTTGCCTGCTTGCCTGCTTGCCTGCTTGCCTGCTTGCCTGCTTGCCTGCTTGCCTGCTTGCCTGCTTGCCTGCTTGCCTGCTTGCCTGCTTGCCTGCTTGCCTGCTTGCCTGCTTGCCTGCTTGCCTGCTTGCCTGCTTGCCTGCTTGCCTGCTTGCCTTGCGGCTATTAATAGAGTCGGTGTATATATTCATGTTTGAAAACAAACGACATGATTGTCTTTTCAGCCCAGAGATCCAAGAACATGGCATTGTACTCTTGTATGACTTATCCAATACAAACTACAAAACGTGTGATGTGCAGCTGTGTTCTAAAATAATAGAGCTGTTGAAGGTATGTATGAAGGCTTTACAAGTTATCGAAAACCTCTGGGCTGATACAAATCAGGGTACTGCTAGCGCTAACACACATATCAAATTGGAATGAAGCGTGTTGGGTTTTGCGGGGAGATGACAGCGAAGAACCTGAAAAAAACTTAGAGTCAAGGGAGAAACTCAGACTACTCTCTTGTGATTCCTAGTCAAGGAATCGAACCCGAGTCTCCATGGGTGAGAGACAAGTGCACTACCGCTACACGATTCTTGATTGGCAACTGTGACACACAAACGTTTGCAAGCTGAACTTATTGTGCAAGTTGATTATTCGATACATTATCTTTATTCACAGACAGCCTATCCTGTTAGGCTAAGAAGAACTTTATTATTATCGCCACCCTTTTGCTTCGAAATACGTCTCTTCTCCGCTGCTGTGTTTCGTGACCCAAAAGTAAGAGAGAACATTTGCAGTGTCACGCAAGACAGCCTCACGCAATATCTTCCTGTCACATGCATCCCTAAAAGTTTTGGAGGAGAATGTGACGTCAACCCTCTGAGATTGATAGAGCAGTGTATGTTGTCAAATAACACGCGGGAAGAGTCGATGGTAGATTCCCAAACTGGAAGGATGAGCCATAGTGCTGAGAACGATGATTGTGATGTTGATGCAGTTGTTAAGGACCAACGTTGGTTTTCTCTAGAAGAAATGTTTAAAGACGAACTAGATTCTAACAAAACTTATCATAATCAAACGATAACCAGTGGCTCAGATACCAAGAGAGCGATGAGTGCTTCAGATTTAGAAAAGGATATTGAAAATTCGCCAGAAAAATTTAAAGACATTGGACCTAAATGTATTAGCGAGAAGAAAAATTGCGATGAAGTTACCTTTGCAAGAATAAAACCATCACCCTCGGAAAAGAAGATGAATGGCTATGCGTGGGAGCAGAAAATACCTGTAGAACGTATCATTGGACATACAGATAATGATTTTGTTGAAAAATTGAATGTGAAACCATGCTCCTCAGAAGTAAATATCAAATATTCATGGGAAGAATACGAACGAATAGGAGGGCACAGACATGATGTCAGTACCGATGCTCCCAAACTAAAACTGTGTTCGTCAGAAAGAAGGATCATTGGCAATTCTAGTAAACACCCATATGTTCCTGATAGAGCTAAAAAGTGTCCCTCGGAGAAAAAAATCGCTGATGCACGAGGAAAGCATGAATACGTAGATAGCAGGAATCAAAGAAATGGAGGGCGCACGAGCAATGAAGAAACCATCACAGTTGGGCCAAGCTCGCCCTCGATTCTTGGAAATACAGAGAGAGACGTACACGCGGGCCGTTTTACCTGCCATTATCCAAGCAGAGTTGTACCCCCATGTTTGTCGCGATTAGAGGTGGTCAAAAATGAACGAATAAATGAACGAGAAGAGAATGGAGGCGAATCGTTCATTTCTAAAGCACTTGTTGACCCCATAGCAGCTGTATATAACTTTTTCAAGTTTTAATTTTTGGAAAAAAAAATATTCAAATAACAAATCTGAAATACTTGGAATTCAATAATGTGAAAAACACTTTGTGTAACTGTAACTTTTTGAAAGTATTCTTCCGGTTATGAACTATTCCAGAAAGAAAGAAAGAAAGAAAGAAAGAAAGAAAGAAAGAAAGAAAGAAAGAAAGAAAGAAAGAAAGAAAGAAAGAAAGAAAGAAAGAAAGAAAGAAAGAAAGAGAGAAAAAGAGAGAGAGATAGCAGAGAGAGAGAGAGAGAGAGAGAGAGAGAGAGAGAGAGAGAGAGAGAGAGAGAGAGAGAGAAAGAGAGAGAAAGAGAGAAAGAGAGAGAAGAGAGGGCAGATAATTTTCCTTAAAAATCACACTAACATACTTATATAGGTTTTAAAAACCTTTATTTCATGATTTATTGCAGATTCTGAATAAAGGGATTGCTTTATAGCACAATTACTGCGATATTTTATTTTTTTCTAATCTATCATACCTTGTCATATCAAGCATATTACCGCATGTTACGCAACTAAGAGCTAAATTCGAGGCAATTAGCGTAATTAACGAAGCCTTCTTTCTTTTGTATACTCATTTCAATAAACTTAGTCACCATGAAAGCTACAAAGCTGATACTGGCAAGGATTATGGGTAGAAACGTCTGACATGTCATTTTGCCCACTTGACAACTATTGCTCGACTTGAGATGTTTTACTGCCTGTGAGCATGCATCCTCAAGCTGCAGTTTGTATCAAAAGCTTTACTTGTTGGATATGAAATGCTCCCCATGATCCTCAGCGGCTGTTGACTTACTTTATTGAAATAAGTGTACACCTTCTTCAGAAAACATCGTCGATTGGAGATCTGAAATCTGACACCGCTGAAACACGCTGCAAAATGTAATATATTCACAGCCAAACAAAGTAGCCGGCTTTTAGATTAGAATATGAAGCATGACCTTTGAGTTAGGAACGTAATTTTTCGTTTTTTAGCCCCCCCCCCCTCCCAAAAAAAAGCACAAATTTCTGTTTAGTCTCAGATCGCCCATTTCAGATCTCCCAACGAAGTTTTCAGAAGTAGGTAGTAGAATATACCCATTTCATACGACGTCAAAGCAACGCAATTTGGAGGACAAAACAAATTAATTTTAATCTAGCTTTCAATCGAGAGAATTTGAACCCATTGTTTTGTCCTCCAAATTAAGGTGCATTCCAAAGTGTTAAAAGGAGTCTACAGGGATAATAAGTGGTATGGTGTAGCGGATATCGTGTGAGTGGCCTTAAGCTCCTCTTCTGCAGCAGCAATAGTTTGGTCCACAGGTATCCACATGACAACTGTTATAGCGATAGGTCACCAGACTGACTTTCCCAACATCAGTATTGGCACCAGGGTTACTTGCAAGAAGTGGGCGCCCTTTGTAAATATGCAGAGACTCGATGCATTCAGTAGCACTAGAAGAACAAAAGGAATCATTATAATACTTCAATAATAATCTATCTTGTGTCGTTTTGGTATAAACCCCTTTCACGTGACGTCAAAGCAGCTTAATTGAGAAGACAATTTGGAGGAATTTTAATTGTTTTGTCCTCCAAATTGAGCTGCATTCCGAAGCGCTGCAAGGGGTCTATAGAGTACTGTTTTTAGCCCACCCCCTACGTTCTTTGGGAAAACTGGGCAGTAGAGCCCATGTGAGAAGTGTGAGAAGTGAGGAGAGCAAGTATGGTACGTGCCCTGAAGCGGCTTTGATCAGCCCCAAAGGTTCTAACAAAGTTCGATAAGATGTAAAGGATCCCGGGGGGAGGGGGTACTTCGACCCCTTGCCCTTTTCTATACCAAATTACAGCTAAAAGGTACCCCTTTCATATACCTTTGAAGATAATCTACACTTTTTATACCAAAACTCACAAATTTCCACCCCTTTCCTATACGTGCGGCCTGAAAAAAGTACCCCTTTCTGGCGGAGCCTTCCCGTATAGTCCATTATAGGGAGTAACCCACACCCCCGGGTACAGGATTGAAGATTTAAAGAGTGATACGGCATATGAATAGCAAATGTCTAACAATGTTGATACGTACTATCTTCCCATCCATCTTGACTGATTCCTTACACCAACACTCTTGCAAAGGTGATTACACGTTTGTTTCGAGCTTGAGAGACATCTTCGTCGAACTGGGAAAACGTGGCCAGCCTTCTTGATGGGAAGACTGCCACAAATTGACATGGCAATCTCGTCAAAGTAGCTGTTAGAAAAGTAGGAGCCGAAGCCTCGTTTGACAGGAGCATCTGAAGATAAGAAGAAAAGAGAAGAATTAAAGTTTGTGCGTGACAAATCTACTCCTTAAATTGCACGGGACGAGTTTGCTGCGGAATTTGTTTTCGAGGCAAATAGCTTGGAGACAAAATAAATATCACATCTTTTTTTCGATTTCAAGCAAAAAATAAATCTTAATATTCATATATATAGTTGCAAGCAATATATACTGCAAGGCCATTTCCTTAAAGTGGATTACATTAACGGTTTGAATTGTAACTACAACATTTAGAAGAGATCAATTTACAATTTGTTATGAATACTTTGTAAGTAATTGTTTTTGGTCTTATCCTCAGTTGTATACGGAATAGTTCTGACAATAGCCTGTCGTTCTGGCTCTGGGGACTAAAACAATGAAGTGACCCTAATATATTCTTTCAATCTGTTTCACTCTACCAGAATATCGAAAGTGGGCCATGTTATCTAACTTTCTAACCAGAATTCTTTTGCCACTCACCTTCTTCGTTGTCGTCTATCTGCTTCCCGAGCGTCTGAATAACGAGGAGGCCAATTATGACCAAAATTGCCTTGCAGTACATTGTTGTTTTAGCTGCAGGGGTCGATTTTAAATCTTTGAATTTCTACCAAAAATAAACAAAGCAAATGAAATAACTAACCAGCGCTAGCATGGCGCAATTTAAATTTCAGTTTGTATGTATTACGTTTTTGATTTTCTAAGTCTATGGAATATCTTAGCCAAAACATGAATGTGGACGTGATACATCACTACCCCTGATGGGTAAAAGTGTAGGTTTTCGGGGAACCCCCACAGTAATTATCAACAATCCGAAGATTGTTGACTTTTCCTCCGACAGCCGAACTTTTTCGGGTAATAATCGACTTTTGTAAGATGAATTTGATAATTTATTCGAAATCGCCCGAGTGAACTCAAATTAAACAACAGCGGATGTTAGTTATTAAATATTACAATAAATCAATCAACTTTTGTAAAAGGTCGGCCAAACAATATGCAATATTGATACGATGTGAGGTATATTCAGATCCTGGCGTAAAGTGCTTTTAGCATTTTGAGGTCTACACTAAAGTTAAACTTATAAATAGAAATTTATTTTCTGCAATCATCTCTCCTTATAAGGGGTTCTTCCGTGAGTTTTGCTCAACACATAACCACTTCATTCTCTATTTACGGCACAAAACACTCGGCAACTCACATGTTGATATTTACGGAGGGAGCTGAAAACCCGCGAAAAACCCTCTTGGCAAGGGAGAGAACAACAAACAAACTCAGCCCACATATGCGGGAACGCACGACCCGAGGATTGAGCTACACAGCTTTGAGAGACAAGTGCAGTAACAGCGCGTCACACCCAAGTTTATTTCATTGCTGGAAATGTATGGTCGAATTTGATTTTTTTAATATTTTGGTGTGGGTATTTATAATGCTTGGTATATTGATATCTAGAGTAAATTTTTTGGTAACAAATTATCTTATCATGTCTTGACTAACCTTGGACTTTCTTTGAAGCACTTAGTTGAATTCCACCAGCGAGCTGTGTACTTGTTAAAGAGCAAGGAGTTAATGATGCTTTCCGCAAAACGCATAAAATTTATCTGCTATTTTCTGCTCCACGGCGTTCTGTGATATTGAGAGGGCAAGCTCTGTACCAGGGGGAGGTACTATAAGGGTCTGTTTCGAAGGAGGTAGAATGAATCTAAAAATTACAAATCAAATTTACAAGATTTTGACGGCTTTTTTATTGAATTATATTCATTTGCAATCATACAGCAGTTACGGGAACCTTCAGATTCGCCTACTGAGTCCCCACAAAGTACTATAAAACGACACCATCTATCAATCACTGGCATTATATACCAGCGAATAATCTATATCGGCAGGGTTATTCCTGTCTATGAATTGTCCGTAGTCGAGGTATGAAATCAGTAGTCTTAAAGAAATTGTGAAGCGTTTCCATGCTTCTGCGCGCGTCCCAGGTAACTCAAGACACTGCACATTTTCTCGTGTTTGAGCTTCTGCCCATCAAACTTACAACTCTTGCCAGTTCACTAGACACACCGTGCTGACGAGGCCCAATACAGGCCGAAACAGCTGTCCACGGTTTCTAGTTGAACTGGCTCATTTTTCAGTCGACTTGAAGTTGTCAAAGGCCTAACGACAGTCTTCTTCAGTCACTCACATTAAGGCTCGCAACTTATCCATTACTCATATTATTATCTCTGAGCCTATCCCACATGGCCTAGTGCCTTAACTCTCAAACTTACAACGGTCTGATCATGAGTTGATGAATTTCGGACTGACGGAAGACAAAATATACCCTAAAAAAGTTTACTCGTTTTCCTATAAGATACCCTTACCTCCCCCTTGTTCAATCACACCCCTATTCCCTCTCAGCCATGCCTTTAGTTCTCGATATTTCGCTCGCCTGACTTAATTTGCTCAGCGCACGTAATACCTCCACGTAACAAGTGGTACTTAAAGTTATTTAAATCATAATGAATGAGAGTGAAATGTTCTTTGATCTCGACAAATTAAACTTCAAAAAGCGTTGATGTTAGACTATCCAAAGTCTAGTCTTCGTATCTCTTAGGGGTAAAAATCAGCGATTTGGTATCTTTTAGGGTCTTAAATTTGAGGTTTAGAAAATCAGCACTTTCTGATATCTTTTAGGGTGTTGAAAAAGGAACTATAGCTCATCGCATGATAACGCAATACGTATGCCTTCAAATTCGTCAGCTCATGATATTATTCAATGTATTTTCAATTATTTTTTAATAGTATTATTTTTGGTCACTCTAAGACCACTTACTGAGTTGTCAATCAGAAATCGAAGTAGGGTGGAAACTGTAGCCAATCAGGAGAGAGCAGGATCGATATCATTTTGATCGGCACTCTGGAGGTCGTTCGGGTTCAAATCTCATCTGGGAAAAAATATTATCGATGAAACACATTTGTTAAATATACACCTATTTCACTTAACGTTGATAACGAGAGATCTGAAATGGTCGACCTGAGACTTATAGGAATTGTGGGAGGCTGAATACTCATCTCATATATATTGCAAATACATATTTTCAATTACGCTTGAATGGCATTAAATTGCTTATTTGTGTCACTTATCAAATTAATTCACAAAAATTCATGTTGACACCCACCAATTCCAATTTGATCTCAGTCGACTCCGGATTTCACGTTAATAACGTTAATTGAAATAGTTGTTTATTATGCGTATGATTGAAATTTGGTTTTAAGTTGAAAACTTTGTTTTCGTGATTGCATGAAGTTGCATCACCGTATATGCATATTTTAAATTGTTTTGCTAGGCCTTTAACTGAACTTGACACTTGGTGAGCTTTATCAATAATCAAGCAATATTGATACCTAACACCACTACCCTCCCCCCCCCCCCCCCCCCCCCTCCCCCATTTTTTAGTTTCGGTTTTTAAGCTGCTATACACCCCTTGTAGCACGTCGGAATGCAGCTCAATTTGGAAGACAAAACAATAGGTTCCAATTCTCAGGAGATTGAAATTATTTTGTTTTGTCCTCCATATTGAGCTGCTCTGATGTCAAGTGAAAGGGATCTATCTATAAGCCAGTTCAAAGTTTAAGAATCGTTTTCAGTGCGCATGCGATTTTGTCCCGAATTTCTAACCTTCTTTTGTTTAATTAAAAATAAAAGAAGGTTTAAACAAAAGAAGATGAGAAATTCGGGATAAAATCGCATGCGCACTGAAAACGATTCTTAAACTCTGAACTGGCTTATAGGCTTTGTTTTGTTCGCTTCTGCTTGGCTAAAATTCTAGGTTGTGTAAGTCTAATTGTTGAAGTCTATGTTTTTTAATGCTCTGGTACTCATATGCACAAACTGACAAACACTTATCTGCCCACCAATGCGTAATGACTATAATTGTTATTTGGCATTTATTTTCTCGAACTTTGATCGATGATTCTAACAAACACTCAAGCGTGATGATTGTAGTTGTTATTTAGTCTCGAATCTTAAAGTTCGTGGCCTTTGCAAACTAACACAGAATAAAACGACTTTGACGCTTAGCTTGAATTTAAAGAGTACAATACTATATCAATGAAATGTTTAATGGATATAAAGTGTTTTACCGTGCATGTATCATATATTTCTAAATCTCAACCAAACTCAAAGAAATTGCAAAAATTTTCCAATAGACCTTTTTGCTCTAACACTATTTTCGACTTCGTGCACTCTAAAAACAATAGCTGAGATCAAAGATTGTACGGAATTTTAACATCTTTAGAATTTGAACAAAAGATGTTTGTATTTCATTGTTGTGATTAACAACGAGTCGGGACATACCAATGCACAACACTTGAGTATGATGAAATTATGACCTGACTACAACTTTTGTTCAACAATAATGAATTGCATCTTTTGTGCACGAAGTCGAAAATAGTGTTAGAGCAAAAAGGTCTAATAGACCCTTTTGCTCTATCACTATTTTCGACTTCGTGCGCTAAAAGAACAATAGGTGCATCAAAGATTGTACGAAATTTGAACATCTTTAGAATTTGAACAAAAGATGCTTGTATTTCATTGTTGTGATTAACAACGAGTCGGGCCATACCAATGCACAACACTTGCGTATGTTGAAATTATGACCTGACTACAACTATTGTTCAACAACAATGAAATACGAATATCTTTTGTTCTAATTCTAAAGATGTTCAAATTTCGTACAGTCTTTGATGCACCTATTGTTCTTTTAGCGCACGAAGTCGAAAATAGTGATAGAGCAAAAAGGTCTAATGAGAAAAGTTTTCTGATTTCATAGACCCCTTTCACGTGACGTCAAAACAGATCAATAGCGAAGCACATTGTACTATTAATAGGCCAAAATTCAGACAAACAAACCAAAACTGCATCTCGAGGGATTCGTAAATAGTCATTTTGTTTTATTTCGAATGCAAAAATGCTTAGAATAAATCATAAACTCAGACAAATCTGAATTCTGACTTCATCTGTGTGCTTAGCTTCGCTATTTGGGGGACAAACATTTTGGGGGTTCATGATTGGTCTATTGCAAAGGGTCTATTGCCCTTTATTGTTTCGTATCCAAGTTAGTTTTGAACGGGGTCTTTTGGCAGAATAGCCATAACAACGTCACCACAGGGTACCCAATCTTGTTTCCCGATAGTCTCCGGGCAAATCGACAAAACAGAAAAAATTATATCGTACGCAGTTAATCCTTCAAATCATGATCAGTCACCTTTAAAAGAAAGAAAGAAAGAAAGAAAGAAAGGAAGAAAGAAAGAAAGAAAGAAAGAAAGAAAGAAAGAAAGAAAGAAAGAAAGAAAGAAAGAAAGAAAGAAAGAAAGAAAGAAAGAAAAAAAGAAAGGAAGGAAGGAAGGAAGGAAGAAAGAAAGAAAGAAAAAAAGGAAGGAATGAAGGAAGGAAGGAAGGAAGGAAGGAAGGAAGGAAGGAAGGAAGGAAGGAAGGAAGGGAGAAAGGAAGGAAGACAGCGAGAACGAACAAACGAAAAAACGAAAGAAAGAAAGACAGACAGACAGAGATAGAGAGATGGAGACAGAGTGAATGTGTGTCATTGACTTCTAGACTTGTCTTTTCCTTCACTAACGTAGAATTGTTGGTTTAAAAGACCTTTATCTTGTTTATTCTTTTTTTCCCTAAGCAAATAAACCAAATGCTTTTTAGGACAATTTTGAAAAGATACAACAATAGACCAATTGTACGTGACGTCAAAGCAGCTCAAATTTAGAGGGCAAAACAAAAGAATTTCTATCTCAGTGAGAATTGGAACCTATTGTTTTGTCCTTTAAATCGAGCTACATTCCAACGTGCTTTAAGGGGTTAATACGACATTCAATTTGTTATATATATCCCTCGATAAAAAGGAGAACTCCTATAAAAAGAGCTGCAACAGCATCAAAACAAATAAAACACTTGGAAAGATTAGGCGCTATTTGGTTTGAATTTGAAAGATAATAGTTAAAAGGAATGCTAAAGAAAACTCTATAAAACACAGCCATGATGTTAAACAAGCACGCATCTCCCGAACCAGCCAAAATATGAAGCCAGCCAATCACAGCAAAGCACATAAATGCAAATGACAGGATACCCTTTGAGTGTTCGTCAAAGGGAACAAGGTCCAATCGTTTCTGTACGACGTCCGGTCTTACTAGAAAAGCTGTTCCTACGAAAACTTGTGTATATCCAAGCAGTTTAACAACAGAGGAACTTTTGTGGACTGTAGTTATATTTCGCAGCGAACAAAGTTGTAGAACTTTTTTGAATGTCCAAGGAATTGAGGCGAGAGTCCCAGCATTTGTTTCTCTGGTCCAAAGGACGTACGAAGTCGTCGCTAAGATCGTATCCATAGCCATGACGCTTGCAACTAGCCCTAACGGCCCGCTATGGTTGAAGTATATGAGAAGGCAAGATAGGTTTACAAAAAATATGCGTTCAAAAACCGTACCAATAATGATACGATTTACTGGGACACGACGGGGACTGGAGATAGCGGAAGTGACGTAAACGACTCCAATCCCTACCAAATAATTTCCCGCGAGTCGGCCATAGCTTGTGGTTTGGGAAGTTGTTTTGATCAGAAATAGATGGGAAATATAGTCGGGAACGAGTATACAAAGTATGCCAAGAACGGTGTATAGGATTCCTGTGTAATAAGTGAATGATTCAAGGACCGTTAGAGGTCTGGACCTAGCTTGTAATATGACATCCAACAAAGTATTCCTTGTCTCTGTTGCTTCTTGATGAAAACCCTGCGACAGGAAAAAAGTTAAAATAAGCTTTCAGCCAACCCCTTTACGTGAGATAACAAAAGAAACCAAGATCTATTTGTTTATATAGTCAACAAATATGGCGGCCATGACGGACCGTGACGTCACATGTATACTCAAGGTTTAGTCTCAGAGTATTGAAGATTTATTTTGTTCATTGTGAAAGGCCGTGGAATTTCAAAGTGTTTACATCAATTGCTGAAGTTGAATTGTACATTTTTTTACTTAAGCTATTTCAAAAAAAAAAAAAAAAAAAGAAAGAAAAGTGAATACTGAATACGGCGCACTGAACAGTACATTCCAAGATCAAAGGGCATTGTGGCTCTCGTTAATTTGAAATGAAAAGTCAATTTACAGCGATTTGCTCTCTATATCACAGGAAAAAATATTGAATTTCCAATTAGGTTAAACTGGGATTTTTTTGGAATTATTTCCCAATATTGTTTTATGTAGCACTTTTCCAATATTGGGAAATTCCAAAGGAAACCCAAAGATAACCCAAAGATATCCCACAGGAAAAAAAATATTGAATTTTCAGTTTGGGTAAAAAATGGGGAATTATTGGGATATCTTTGGGTTATCTTTGGGTTTCCTTTGGAATTTCCCAATATTGGAAAAGTGCTACATAAAACAATATTGGGAAAAAATTCCAAAAAAATCCCAGTTTAACCCAATTGGAATTTCAATATTTTTTCCTGTGTATGTCAGTTAGTATATTATTTCGGATGGAATGCACTGAAAATAAAATAAATAATTATTATTTATTTTACTTTGGACAATATTACATAAGACCCAAAATGCATTTCGGGCTTGGAATACACTATTCAGGGTATTCAAAGTTTTTTGAAGTAGCAGTATATTTGTGAATATTTGATACTAAATGAGGCTAACTCTGATTAGAAAAAAACCTACTAATGGTCTATCACCAATCGAGCCCTGTGATTGGCTGAGCTACTAGGGGGTCTATTAGTGATATACCTCTAGAAGCGAAAAGCGCCGGCTTTGAAAACCAAAAAATATATAATTAAAGCAAAATCCAAAACTTTTTGCATCCTTTTATTGGACCGATTAGTAGGTTTTTACTAAAACAATTAGACCTCTCGCCCTCATGGTCTACGAGTCAATAGCCCATGAGGCCGAAGGCCGACTCGTAGACCATTCGGACTCGAGGACTAATTGTTAAGTAAAATTGCGTGTTATCAAGAAACAGCGGTATGCTACAACCTCTTACATCCATAATTTTAAGTTTGGGTTTCCTGTGTTAATCGTTATCCATGTGTAGATGATGATATGTGTTTAGTGAATGATTCCACTTGATTTTTATCCCAGAAAAACCAGTCTCTTTGTCATTTATGAATAACTCTTAAAGCTCTTTAGGATATTTTTCGTTAAGTCGTGGTCGACAATCACAAAATGATGATGAATTGTGAAACAATTGACCTTATTTACCTTGGAATTTTCGTCCATTTTTCCATCATTTACATCTAAATCAGAATGTCTTCGCTTCAGACGGCGATTCCTTGCCGCCTCGCCGGTCCTTAAAATTTGCTCTGACATAATTTCATTTAAATCTAGTTGATAAAAGTCCTGAATTTGTTGGCGTTGTCACAGTACCGGTTGTGCTTCGACGAAGGTTTACTTTTGAATATTTTATGAGATGAACACAATAGGACCACATGTTATTATGGAAACCACAGGTAACCCGCAGCCCCGATTCTCTGAAAAAGAAAAAAAGAAATAGCTCCCTATTTTTAGTCTTCTTTGTGCGGAGGGATTTTGAGACCGAGAATAGGAACGACTGCAAAGGAGACTACCGTATTTTAATGGCAATAATTTCGGACTTTATTGAAAAGAAAAGGGGAAAAATATTAAATACCTTTATATCAATAAGAAAGGAAACAATTTATTAAGTGATAAAAAGAAAGAAGAAAGGCGGAAGAAAAGATATTTTTAAGAAGAAAATTCCTTGTTTACGATCCAGTTCAAATTGTCATTTTTGAATTCTTATTTTGTTAATGCTAGTTTTTTAGGAACAGCGTTTGGTCTCCCTGTGTGTATTTATCAAATAGAATATATTTTCGTTTGGTATCCCTGTGTGTTTTTAGCAAATAGAATATATTTTCGTTTGGTCTCCCTGTGTGTTTTCATCAAATAGAATATATTTTTGTTTGGTATCCCTGTGTGTTTTCATCGAATAGAATATATTTTCGTTTGGTCTCCCTGTGTGTTTTCATCAAATAGAATATATTTTCGTTTGGTCTCCCTGTGTGTTTTTAGCAAATAGAATATATTTTCGTTTGGTCTCCCTGTGTGTTTTTAGCAAATAGAATATATTTTCGTTTGGTCTCCCTGTGTGTTTTCATCAAATAGAATATATTTTCGGTTGGTGACCTGTCTGCTTTATTTGATATCAGACCTCGACTCACTCCATCTAAAGTCGTCAATCAAAGATCCTTTATACACATGGATTGTATGTTCGTTTTCCTTTTCTTTGAACGTTCATGACAGTATTCAGTAAAGAAATTACAGACCTTAGATCCTAACCGATTGAAAAGCGACCAAAGTTCGAAGGAACTTGAGAAATCTGCTTTATTGCATTCCATGCTTGTTGACGGTTTCCGCATCAAGAAACTCTTTTTCAACCTCTTCGGGTAGCAATATAAAGGCAAGATGAGTAAGTGATTGTTTGAAATTTCTTTTCTGATTCCTATATCGATGATTTAAACTCAAAGAATCGCTTTTATGTAATTTTGAAGCTGGAAAACGCTAGACATTCTCGTAACTTCCATAGTCCATTATCTGCTGTTGTGTTTGTTTTCTCGTACTCAATGATGCAGACACCGTATGCAAAATTACCATAGAGTCCTCAAGTGATGACGTCATAATAAATAATTTTCACTGTATTATATTCTTGGTTCCCAATTTCGCTAGACAACCAAAAAAGACGTTTACACACCAAGTTTGACGAGAATCGGTCAAATAGCAGCTGAGATATGGCCATTTGAATATATAATTTCCCCATACAAATCACTGTATTTTCGGTTGGGTTCATAGCTTTATGAACCGAGTCGACAGCACAGCACATGTACAGTGATTTGTATGGGAAATTACATATTCAAATAGCCATATCTCAGCTGCTATTTGACCGATTGGCGTGTAAATGTCTTTTTTGATTGTCTATCGAATTTGAAAATCGAAAATTGTTAAAGGGGCACTTGGACGAAAATCTATGAAAATTGGAAATGACTTGAAACTTGATTAAACCAATTTATATGGCTCTAATAGTATCCAAGCAACATATTTTCTTCACAATTAAAAGTGGTGGGTAAAAATTGTTCATTTTTTTCAGCATCTAAATTGTGAGTAGATGACGTCATTTACTCAACCCTATTGTTCTTTTACCTTTTGAACCAAAATTTCTCAACTGCAAGTGGCTCCCAGGCTAAGATTTTCACAAATCTAGTTTTCCTGATCATAATTGAGTAATATTATCCTCAAATATTTGAATTATTCTGGCTTTCGAAAATGGGGGCATTTTCATCCAAGTGCCCCTTTAAAGCAAAAATTTATTTTTCGTGACGTCACACTTGAGGACTCTATTCGTCTCATACTGTAGTAAAAACTCCCTGACTCACCAATAAACCTCTTCGTATTTCATCAGTGCCGCGAAGACAAGCTGTCTGAAGATATAAAGAACACAATACTGAATGTTAGATAGATATTTGATGATGGTTTCTCTATAGTTAGCTTTCCAGTGGGACGTCGACAAAAATGATATTGTTTTCTTCGCTGTTCTTCTAACGTCTCAACGTTTAGAAACTCGTACGATCCGAGGAAAACCTTGAAATTTATTCGAGAGACCTGAAACAACCTCATGGCTGAGCTGATTTAAGTCAGGACACGGCTAACTGACAGATCGAACTCTGTAACAACCTCTGGGCTGATCTATTATTAAGGACACGGCCAACTCACAGATTGCATTGTGATTTAGCGTTTGGTACGAATTGAAAAATAGCCACCTAACAATAACAATGACTTTCCATTAAAGAATGAGCTAGACAGTATTTGGTGATGGCTGAAACGAGTACTTCTATAGATGAGGAATATGAGAAGATTCTTGAACGTACTCGCTCCCAAATCCAAGATGGTTCTCTCAAGAAAACTGCTTTAATTGATGCAGTCCGCTATAATACGGATGATGGATTGTTAGCTCTTGCAATAATTGATGCAGGCGTTGATGTCAATATAACTCACAATTCCAACAAAACGGCTTTGTTTTACGCTACTTCTGTAAAATCAAGAAATGAAGGTCTAGGATTACTTGTTGCTCAAAAATTGATCGCCGCAGGTGCTGATGTTAATATAATCGATTCAGCAGGAAAAACTGCATTATTTTTTGCTATTACTAACAGAAACACAGAGGTTGTTCGTGCATTGATTGATGCTAGTACTGATGTCAACATAACTGATAACGAGGGGAAAACTGCTTTGATGTATGCTGTTAAACAAAGTAACAATGAAAGACGTGTTGTTTCTTCATTTGCTCGCACGAATGACACAGGAAAAATATCCCGCAAAGCCTTAATTGATGCTGGTGCAGATGTCAACATAACTGATGATGAGGGGGAAACTGCTTTGTTTTATGCTGTTAAACGAAGAAACAATGAAAGTGTTGTTCGTGCATTGATTGATGCCGGTCCTGATTTCAACATAACTGATAACGAGGGGAAAACTGCTTTGTTTTATGCTGTTCAACAAAGTAACAATGAAAGTGTTGTTCGTGCATTGATTGATGCTTGTGCAGATGTCAACATAACTGATGATGAGGGGAAAACTGCTTTGTTTTATGCTGTTCAACAAAGTAACAATGAAAGTGTTGTTCGTGCATTGATTGATGCTGGTGCAGATGTCAACGTAACTGATGATGAGGGGAAAACTGCTTTGATTTATGCTGTTAAACAAAGTAACAATGAAAGTGTTGTTCGTGCATTGATTGATGCTGGTGCTGATTTCAACATAAAACAAAAAAAGGGGAAGACTGCTTTGTTTTATGCTGTTAAACAAAGTAACAATGAAAGTGTTGTTCGGGCATTGATTGCCGCTGGTGCTGATGTCAACATGACTAATAATGACGGTAAAACTGCTTTGTTTTATGCTGTTCTACAAAGTAACAATGAAAGTGTTGTTCGTGCATTGATTGATGCTGGTGCTGATGTTAACATAACTGAAAAAAAGGGGAGAACTGCTTTGTGTTATGTTGTCCTACTAAGTAACAATGAAAGTGTTGTTCGTGCATTGATTGATGCTGGGGCTGATGTCAACGTAACTGAAAAAGAGGGGACAACTTTATTGTTTTATGCTGTTCTACAAAGTAACAATGAAAGTGTTGTTCGTGTATTGATTGATGCTGGTGCTGATGTCAACATAACTGATTATGAGAGGAAAACTGTTTTGTTTTATGCTGTTCGACTAATTAACGATGAAAGTGTTGTTCGTGCATTGATTGTTGCTGGTGCAGATGTCAACATAACTGATGATGAGAGGAAAACTGTTTTGTTTTATGCTGTTCAACAAAGTAACAATGAAAGTGTTGTTCGTGTATTGATTGATGCTGGTGCTGATGTCAACATAACTGATGATGAGGGGAAAACTGCTTTGTTTTATTCTGCTCAACAAAGTAACAATGAAAGTGTTGTTTGTGTATTGATTGATGTTGGTGCTGATGTCAACCTAACTGATAATGAAGGGAAGACTGCATTGTTTTCTGCCATAGAAAATTTTAGATCGTTTTCGTCAGCCCGTTATCTTCTTGAACACGGAGCAGTTCTGGATGTAAAAGACGATTTTAATACAAGTGTCTTTTCACTGTTCGCCAAAGTTTGTATACAAAGGTATATTGAGCATTCTTCATTTCCTATCGCATCTCACATGTCGAAAGGTCTACAACTTTTTTTGGAGAAGGGAGCACAGATTCAGACAATTTATGAAGCGATACTCAATGTAGTGTTTTGCAGAATTATAGAAAATACCCCTATGTCACTTTCCATGGCTAATTCTCATTATAAAGATAGATATATTCAGCCTTTTTGTAAAGTCTTAGAAAAGTTGTTGGAGTTTGCCATCGAAGAAAGTAGAAAGAGCATTCTAGAAGAAATTTTGATGATGTTAAGAAACTTTGACATGCTGATCCAAATACTGTTGATTCAGAAGGTAACACTGCTCTTCACTATGCAACTCGACTGCCATTTTATGGTGTACCTAAG
The DNA here is from genome assembly GCA_023349425.1 of Anthopleura sola. Classification (NCBI taxonomy): domain Eukaryota; kingdom Metazoa; phylum Cnidaria; class Anthozoa; order Actiniaria; family Actiniidae; genus Anthopleura; species Anthopleura sola. Next base: position 4,745,558 of record JALHLI010000020.1, on the reverse strand, counting down.
GAAACTGTAATGGACTTATGGCGACAGCTGAAACGTTTTAGCATAAGGAACAGAAAAAATCACCAAAACGAAAGTCCGCTTTTGTTTTGTTTGTGTGGGCAATTTCCAAAGCTGGAAGACGTTGCAAAGAAAGAGACAGGAGTCAAAGTTCTAGAAGAGGTCATCAGGGTTTTGTTAAAAAGTTGCTCAAGCATGAGAGAAGTTACGCAAAGCGAAAAATCCAGCTTTCATTTGATTTTTGATATCTTCAGCCAGTGTTCCACTAGCTTCGGTCCACTTCATGAGTCTTTTATAAGCCGAATGACAACAAAGGAGCTAATGCAAGTCATGGTGCGAGTACTACAATTGATACCATGTAAAGATACACATGTTATGATTCACAAGAGAGACACAAACCTCGACGGAGTTCTTCATCTTTGGGCAACACTGCAGCTTAGCTCACCTGAAGAATACGCTGAAAAAGATGAGGATGGAGATTTGACATTTGAGAAGATTATGAAAGTGATTCTTGAATATTTCTCACGATGTGGGACAAAGGTGAATGACAGGAATGCGAAAGAAGAAACACCTTTACATCTTTGTGCCACCTGGGGTGCTGCCAAGCTCCTGCTTGAAGCTGGGGCAAGACCAAACGATGTAGATGCATTGGGACGCTCCCCCCTACTTCATGCTGCAAAGAATAAAGTATTTCTTAAGAACACTGATTGCTTTTATCCAGATGTTTCAGAAGAACCAAAAGCTTTCTGGAAAGTTGCTTTCGAAAAGGGCCTTGATCCGTGGACAGCGGATAACGATGGTGAATCTGTTTTGAAAATCCTTATAGAATCAGAACAGTTCGTTTTGGCTAATGCTTTAGTGGAAGTTTCAGTCGAAGGCGGTTACCTTCAGTCAGACACAATTGCATCTTCCCTGTTGACGACTATTTGTAAAGATACATCCAAGAGCTTGCACTGGAAGAGCATCCTTGTGGAAAGGATCCTTAAAGCAAGAAATCCCATTCCTTTAATGAATAAAGCCAAGGGCAGAGATTTGTCACTTCACATTTGTTGTTCAAATATTGTCCAAATTGATAAATCGACAATTTGGAGAAAGCCAGTTGTTCAAACAGAAGTAACCGAGGAATCTGTTCACTGGACAATCAGCAAACTACTCCTTTCATATGGCGCAGATTACTCAATTCCTAACGAAACTGGCCAGACCTGTCTGGACATTGCAAAAGATTGTCCTCCGCTGAAGGATTTTTTGACGAAGCCCATAGATATCAACGAAATTCCCGTCTTTATTCCTTGGACCTCTGTTTCTGAGAGATACGAACACAAATTAGCCAGGGTTCCAAGAAGACAGGAGAGCGAGCACATCGATTCTTTCTGGTACCACAAAGAACATTTAGCAAGTGGCTCATTTGGACTTGTTTTTGCAGGAATAAACGAGAAGGATGGTAGAGAGGTGGCCATCAAACGCATTGAAACACTTCGTATGGCAGGTAGGGAAGACCTTAGAGAAATTTCCAATCTCAAAGCTCTTGCTGATTGCGAGCAAGTGATCCGCTACCTTTCTTATTTTGACGACGATGCCAATCATTTTTCGTACGTGGTTTTAGAGCTCATGGAGGGAAGTCTTGAAGAATGTCTCGATACAATCCGTTTAGAAACCGAGGAAAGTGTCAAACATTGCAAAGACGTTGTAATTGGGCTACGCTTTCTACACAATCTAGAAATACTCCATCGCGACCTCAAACCATCCAACATCCTTTACAAGACTCATCCTGAACTGCACTTGAAAATCGCTGACTTTGGTCTTAGTCGACAGATTGACAGTTCCGCTACCACAGTATATGGTACTAATGCTGGTACAAGATGTTGGATTGCTCCGGAAGTGATGAAATCTTGGCAAGACCATTCCAAGTCATCCGACATCTTTGCTTGTGGACTTGTTCTGCATTACATTTTATCAATGAAAAGACATCCATTTGCCCCAGCAGATGATCCCAACAAGAGTTTGTTTGAAATAAATCACAAAACGGAGGCCAACATGATTGCTAACTGCATGGACGGATGGGATGAATCACTTAATCCTGAGGCTACACACCTGATCAAAATGATGCTTGTTTTTGATGACAAAAGACGACCGTCTGCATCTGAAACATTATGTCATCCTTTTTTCTGGTCAAAACAGAAAAAGGTGGACCTTCTCACTGCTGTTGGCAATCAGCCAGAATTTGAGACCCCTCGTTCTGGAAGATTATTTGTTTTGTCCGCTGTTGAGACTGACTTTGAAGCGAGCTTTGGTACCATAGTGAAGCATGCGGACTGGAATAACCCAGGTTATGCACACATGCCTGATATTTACAAGGAAATGAAAAAAAAGAGAAAGTATGATACTCACTCTGTAGTAGAGTTGGTGCGTTTCATAAGAAATGCTTACGCACATGTCTCTGAAAGTTCACGACCAACACTAATAAGAAAACAGTTGCTGGAAGGCTTTGTGTTCTTGGAATATTTTCCAAACCTTGTGATGGAAGTCTACAAGGTTGTAACTACTCATGGATGGGACCAGACGAGAGAAGAGTATAAGTACGCCTTGAAGAAATGAATGAAAAGGTAAGATAGATGTGAGTGCATCGTAACATGATTCTTTTTTCTCAATCATAAATTTGTAATCAAATAAAACTGTGATAGAAACGTTAACAGTAATAAATGACTTCAGCGTGAATATTTTAATATTTCAATATCAATTGCTATACTGCTGCAACAACTACAAGATTTTATAATCATGCGCGTTCTGAGGTGGGTTGCTGGGTTGGTAGGTAAGCTGGTGATAAGTACGTAGGTAGGTAGTTTGGTAGTTAGCTTAGTTAGGTATATAGACCCCTTTCAAGTGACGCCAACGAAGTTCAGTTTGAAGTACAAAACAAAAGAATTCCAATCTCCTGAGAATTGGAAACTATTGTTTTGTCCTCCAAATTGAGCTGCATTCCGAAGTGCTGCAAGGGGTCTATAGGAAGAATAATACTCAAGGGAATGACAATGCAAGGGGTCAATAGATAGGTAGGTATGGATAGGTATAGGTATAGGTATAGGTATAAGTAGTTCAGGGTACTAGAGAGGGATGGAGCGGTAGGTAGGTAGGTAGGTAAATAATAAGTATGTAGGTTGGTTGGTAGGTACTTTATCTTTTTCTTATTACAATAAGGTTATTACTCGCTTTTTCTTTTCTTTTGAATCATGGCCTTGGATGTGCGCAGAAACGATTATTTGTCGCAACACGAGGCTAGGACCTTACGTGTCTGCGCACATGAATTTGTTGCGTTTTTCTGTTTGTTTGTTTGTCTGATAATTTGTTTGTTAAGCTTGTCTAATATGTCTAAGAGTCGCTTTAACTAAGTAGCAAAAATGTTAAAGGATATGGACTAGACATTATATCGAGTGAATTTTCAGAAATCTTGCCGAAAAATTATCAAATTGGGTTTCTATGTTTTCTTTGTAGTTTCTTCAAAGCGATCTAAACTTACAACTTAGTTCATTCTTTATCAGGTGGAAACTTTGGTTGAAAAGTCACCGAAACTGCCTTCATGATGCCTCTAGATAATGGGTGATTAGATAGCTTTAATATCTTAGATTTGAGGATATATACGAGGGTCTGGATGGGGGGAAGGGGGGATTTGGGGGGGGGGGGAGTTGTCGTGATCAGCTGTTAGTTGTCAATTATAATTTCAGGCTTTTTGTCAACTGTCAGTAAACTCCATTCAGGCCCTGATATACATATATTTCTTAGTATAAATAACAAATAAATAAATATTAAAATAGATAAATAAATAAATGGGATTTAGTATGTAGTGGCACCTGTACATGGTAGATAGCTATTCGTCCACTGAAATTCCAATTGGAATTTAGATATAAGTTGATTTTTGCTGAGGAAGAAAAACCGGTGAACCTGGAGAAAAAACCCTCAAAGCACAAGAAAGAATATATATATAAATAAAAAGACAGAGCCAGGTGGGGCTTAAATTCGTGCCTCATTGGTGAGAGGCGAGCGTCCTCACTGCTAAGCCACCCTTGCTTCAAAAAAAAAAAAATTCTTAATATCTAATTATTACAATAAAGTTAGTCACTGAAACCTTACAAAGCAGAGACCGCTGGTGATAAAGGAAAAACATTTCATACTCAGCAAGAGAAGCTTTTCATATAAAGTGCAACTTGAAGATGCTCACAGGATGTCAAACTCTACCTTGTAAAACTGAGATTAAAAGTCTGTCATGTACCACTTATCCGAAGTGGTTGAGATATATCAAATGTATTTACCCATGATCCTTAACGGTCTCAGCATTGTACTTTTTCAGGTCAGCGAAAGCTATACAGCAGCTATTTCAAAAAAGATTGGTGAAGGTTTTATTGCATGTTGCAAGTTGTATATGAATCCAGAATTGGACTATGGGCGATGTGAATGCGATCAGCGAAAGGTCACAACAATGTGTGATTTTCCTAAAATGCGGAGCTCACACTATTTACATTTCAAGCTTAATAGCGACATGCAACAAAACCTTCACCAAGTATTTTTTTTTTTTTGAAATATGATAAAACTGTTCGCTTGTCTATATATAACTAATACAAGCTATAATGATATAAACACGTTTGGGGGGGGGGGGGGTCTGTAGAGCAAACACGAAGTTGTAGAAAGCACTTGAAGGCCAGGTTTCAGCTTATAATATATAATATTGGAGAACTGGCATTGAATATGAAATTGATTTTTAATTTTTTTTTTTTTTTTGAATTCATTGATTTAGCTTTTCGGGGGTATTTGCTGTACAAAATCATCGATTGGATTTTTAAAAATCATTTCTCCTACACCTTTACATTATGAGCTGACACCGAATTTAACTCATTCTTCTCACTAATGGGAACCCCTTCTTTGACTCTTTATATGGGGTTCAGTGTGATATATATAATAAGGTTTTAGGGATAGGATCACGTGACCCATCAGATGGAATGGTATATAGACCCCTTGCAGGACTTCGGAATGTAGTTCCATTTGGAAGACAAGACAATAGATTCCAATTCAATTCTCAGGAGATAGAAACCTTTTTGTTTTGTCCTCCAACTTCAGCTGCTTTGACGTCACGTGCAATGGGTCTATTGTTGTATCTTTTCAAAAAAAAAAATGTAAACTTCGGTTAAAGGGATTAATATTAGTGAATAATCCCCTTCACAGTTCCCTGCGCCGGCGGCCATCTTGAAAGGTAGCCGTGCCTTTGTATCGAAGCGAGACGATAGCGTGCTAGCAATATGATAGAGAAATCTTTTAACACTATATAGATGACTTTCGAGAACTACTCTCCCAAACATTCTGCATTTTAAGTACACTATCACCAAGAAATTTTAGGTTAAAAGCTAAAAGAACAATAGGGTTGAGTTAATTACGTCATTTACTCAAAATTTAGATGCTACAATAATTGATAATTTTTTTCGCCACTTTTGACTGTGAAGAAAGCATGTTGTTTAGTGACTATTGGGCCCATAGAGATAAGTTAACCAAGTTTCAAGTCATTTCCAATTTTCATTAACTTTCATCCAAGTACCCAATGATGTTTGCGTTGCTAATGACAACCAGGGCTAACTTTCTATAACACGAGAAATAAATAGACACCAACAACTTATCACTTCTTTATTAACATGACGTTAAGCTAAACATCATTTATCCTAATTAAGTTGTGCGAATTCAGGAAATTAAACCTTACATCATACTTGATCTACTTGACTAAGTGCATGGAGTGAATGAGTCCTGGATATAGATCCCTCTCACATTACGTCACAGCAGCTCAATTTGGTGGGCAAAACAAAAGAATTTCAATCTCTTGAGAATTGGAACCTATTGTTTTGTCCTCAAAATTAAGCTGCATTTCGACGTGCTGCAAGTGGTTTATCGGGGGCCCTTTCTGCAGCAGCAGTAGTTTGGTCCACAGGAGGTGCTTGCACAGCTGTGATACCGATAGACGATCAGTCCTATACGACCCACATCGGTGTTGCTACTCGGGTTAGCAGCGAGTTAGGGACGACCCTTGTAGATATGAAGAGACTCCAGACATTCAAATATGCTGGGGGAGAAATCAAAGAATGTGTGAATGAATTACTGAACCCTGTTCAACATTATCTTGATAACGAGGCCAACATGAAAATACAAAAGAAATGCTTCAAATTCCATCGAGAAAATAGGTGATTCCTTTCATGTTAGCTTCGTATCCACGATAATTTTGAGGAGGGACCAAGAGAAAAAAACGCGATCAATGAACGTGAACTTGGATATGGCATAACTATAAAGCTACATATAATCAAATCTTACTAGCTGCTTGAGCCCCAGGTCAGCTGTTTCCTCACTCCTGCGCTTGCGCACAACTGAGAGCAGGTTTGCCTGGATTTTGATGAGCAGGCTCGACGTACGGGAAAGATATAGCCACCGCCTCTCATGGGCATGCTGGCACAGACAGACATGGCCATCTCGTCATAGTAGTTGAGGTTGAAGGAAATGAAGCCTCTCTTGACTGAATCTTCCTCTATGAATTAATGAAGGAAGAAAGAAGAACAGTCGATTAAGATAGATGAATGGATGGATGGATTGATGGGTGGATGAGTGGATGGATGGATGGATAGATGGATGGATGGATGGATGGATGGATGGATGGATGGATGGTTGGATGGGCGGGTGGGTGGGTGGGTTGAGGGATGGATGGATGGATGGATGGATACATGGGAGGGTGGGGGGATAAATGGATGAATGGATGGATGGATGGATGGATGGGCTGATGGATGGATGGAAGGATGGATGGATGAATGGGTGGATGGATAAATGGATGGATGGATGGATGAATAGGTGGGTGGGTGGATGGATGGATGGATGGATGCAGGGTACTTGAGTGAATTAATATAATGGTGAAACGAATGAACAAACGAAGAAAGATCAAAAGGATGAAAAAATTAACAAATTTCTTAGAAAAAGAGAGTAGAATGAAACAATCAAGAAAACAATGACATAAATTAAATATTTCAATAAATTAAAGTTGTAAGTGAAGGACGTAAGCATTTGATGTACTTTAATTTAAATTCCCCAGTGACCATAAATTTCAGAGCATTTCTATTTCATACATAAAGGTTTTTGAATACCTTGGGGAGCTTGATCTTGCAGTTCTTCATTCATATCTACGTCTTCTTCAGCAAAGGCCAGAGCCAACAACAGGCAAGAAACAAGGATAAACTTCATGGTGCTTTCAGTAAAACCTGGAAAAATATGGAATGAGACATCCATAGTTAGTCCTTTAGAGCGCTAGACACTGACTCTTCCAAGACTTCCACTGACTCTAAGTCAGGGCAAGGCTAACTCACAGATTGAGCCCTGGAACAACCTCTGGGCTGATCTAAGTCAGGGCATGGCTAACTTACAGATCGAACCCTGAAACAACCTCTGGGCTTATCTTAGTCAGGGCAAGGCTAACTCCCAGATCGAACCCTGAAACAACCTCTGGGCTGATCTAAGTCAGGGCATGGCTAACTCACAGATAGAACCCTAAAACAACCTCTGGGCTAATCTAAGTCAGGGATGGCTAACTCACAGTGGAATTTAGTGTGTTCGGGTTTTGAGAAACCAGGAGAAAAATCTCCAAATAAAGAAGAGACCCAACAATGCAAACTCTGCTTACTCGTGATGTTGAGGAATCGAGCCGAGACGACATCTTCTTTTTTTCAAATTCAATAGTAGATTTGTTAAAAGTTACCTCTAGTGGAGAAATATCTGTTCAGCGTTGCTCTCGTCTGTCTTATTCGAAGGCCCAAATGAATGTGGTTTAGTGTTCAGTTTTCTCCAGTACTTATGCTGTTCATTTTACTTTGTAATCATTTTAGCGCGTTGCATGGCCTTCACCGATCGATTGACAAGTGGAACTTGTTCGTGTTTTAACAGGAAATTCTTTTCTCAGTAAAATCCCTTTCTTCTATTGATCTAAATATAAAGTTACAACAAAAGAGAAAATGATCAAACAATCAAATGAATGATGATTATATGATAAAAAAAATTGCATCAAAGGGTGCTCATGATGGATATGAGCTTTTACTGATGAGAGATTCCTTCTCAGTTTATTTTCTCTTGGTTAAAACTAATAATGACAAAGTTTCACGTTGGCCTGTGTGCAGCCCGACTTAACTTTGCTTAACCAGAGTTAATCGGGCTGCACGAGGGCTACATGGTTTCACCTTCGATCAAGTAATTGCCATTTTACCTGCAGAAAATTCAGAGAACCACATATAATAATTGTTAGAAGCCAAAATATTTTTTTTCTTTTTTCCCACTGATTTTTCATTTTGTTGAATATACTTTTTTTCTAGGTAAATTACTGTCAAAACACCTCAAGGCGCCATTAATGATTCATTATTCAAATATTGAGTTGATTATTCATTCTCATTAAAAAATGTCTGAAGATTCCGACTTCACATTCAATTCACAACTAAAATTCTAAGCGATGGCCTTTAATTCTGGGGATATTTTCTACCTTTGCATGGCAATTTTTATTGTTGAAGAATCCTATCAAAACTCAAGTAGATAACTTATTATCAAGTTTGGAGTCAGAGTTGATAATGAACTCAATATTCGAATAATAAATTCATTAATGGTTCAAGTGGGGTACGCGTGAGCCGTTTTGACTGTAAGGATAATGTTATCATACTCCTATATATATTTTAAATTTAATTTGAGGGTTACATAATATTATCCACGAGTTATTTTCATACATGGTCAATGCAAAGTTCACTTAATAATTAAGCTTGGCAAGAAGCTTGTTTTTTCTTGTTTAGCTGTCAAAATGTGCGCACTATGAGGTCATTTACTCCATTATTGCAACTCTTTATTGTATAGTCTACCAGAATATTTAATTAAGAGGCTCCAATACTTACAAAACTCAGCTGCTGTTTATTGACCTGTTCTCGGAAATCTGAGCATTTTACACCTATATTTTGAATAGAATTCACTGGCTACCTGTGAGGGTTAGAATTATTTTCAAGATTTTAGTTTTAACCTATAAAGCTATTCATAGCTTAGGACCTCAGTATATTTCTGATCTTGTTAATAGGTATAAGCCATCGCGCGCGTTGCGTTCATCAACTGTCAATTTTTTTGAGCGTGCCTAAGTATAGTAGTAAAACGTATGGCAGTCGCGCTTTTTCTGTAGCTGGTCCTATCTTATGGAACTCGCTTCCTCATGAATTTAGGAATGTTGATACATTAGAGAGTTTTAAGACTAAGGTTAAGACATATCTTTCCTCTCAGACATTTATTAATTAAATTAGTATTCAGAATTGTTTATCTATTGTTTTTTAAATTTTTATTGGAACAATTTTATTTTCCATTTGTTATAATACATAGATACATATTAGATTTTTGTTTGGAGCTATAAGAATATTATAAAGTGCTACTGATCTTCATTGTAAATAGCGCTATATAAATAAAGGATTTATTATTATTATTGTTATTAAACTTTTCGAAATAAAAACATTTTAGAGGATTTTTGATTAAACAACCATGAATCAAATATTTTATAAATATTCAGTATATCATTGTTTTAGTAATTTATTATATCATTATTATTATATAAATAATAATATAAATGGTGATATACATTTTTCTTTTTAACGATTTTTTCCTTCTTTTTTTTATTTCTATATAAAATATATATTAGTAATAAGTTTCAGTTTTAAGTATTAGTATTAGGATTAAGTATTAGTTTTTCAGTATTCAGTATTAAGTACCATGTTTCTAATGTTTTGTTAAAGCATTGAGATTTTTATCATTATTATTATTATTATTATTATTATTATTATTATTAGCTTTTGTTAACAAAAGACTTATATATAGAAAGAGCAGATAGTATAGAAAAAGCATATTTTTTGCAGCCACATGACGGAAAAGTGGACATCATAACCCTGGTTTTACAAGGGTAACAATAAATAGCCAGACAAATCTGTGATCCTCGTTCAAAAAAAAAAAAAATAATAAATACGGTTCCGACTCGGATAATAGCAAACGAACCAGTCACTGTTACAGCATATAGCGGGGGCTATATTAGTAAGAAGCAGAAGTATCAGCTCAAAAGGTTTGAAACTAAGAATGGCATTAATTATAAAACTGAAATTAATCCAGTTCACCGTTTGTTTCGCTATCTTTCAAGATGGCACAGGGAACTATTGATGGGACTATTGATCCTAGTTGATGAATATAGATAACTTTCAAGAACTATTCTCCCAAACATTCTGCATTTTAAGTACGCTATCACCAAATACATTTTAGGTTAAAAGCTAAAAGAACAATAAGGTTGAGTAAATGACGTCATTTACTCAAATTTAGCTGCTAAAATAATTGATAATTTTTTTTCGCCACTTTTCACTGTAAAAAAAAATGTTGCTTGGCTACTATTGGGCCCATAGAGATAAGTTTAACCAAGTTTCAAGTCATTTCCAATTTTCATCGATTTTCATTTAAGTACCCAATGATGCTTGCGTTGCTAATGACAACCAGGGCTAACTTTCAATAACACGAGTAATATATAGACACCAACAACTTATCACTTCTTTTATTTGCTTTGCTTTATTAACATGACGTTAAGCTATCAATTTTTTGTGTCACCGACCATGTTGATCTCTTTAACCTTGGAATTTTCGTCGATTTTTCCATCGTTTACATCTATATCAGAATGTCTTCTCTTCAGACGGCGATTCCTCGCCACCTCGCCGGTCCTTAAAATTTGCTCTGGCAAAATTTCATTTAAATCTAGTTGATAAAAGTCCTGAATTTGTTGGCGTTGTCACAGTACCGGTTGTGCTTCGACGAAAGTTTACTTTTGAATATTTTATGAGATGAAAACAATAGGACCACATGTTATTATGGAAACCACAGGTAACCCGCGGCCCTGATTCTCTGAAAAAGAAAAAAAAGAAATAGCCCCCTATTTTTAGTCTTCTTTGTGCGGAGGAATTTTGAGACCGAGTCTTAGGAACGGCTGCAAAGGAGACTACCCTCTTTTAATGAAAATAATTTTGGACCTTATTGAAAAGAAGAGGGGAAAAAAGGTTTTAATTATAAAAATTAAAAAATATATTTAAAAAGCCGGTAAAAATAAGTAATAAAAAAAAAAGAAGAAAGGCGGAAGAAAATATTTTTTTAAGAAGAAAATTCCTTGTTTACGATCCAGTTCGAATTGTCATTTTTGAATTTGAATTTGAATGTTAATGCTAGTTTTTTTTAGGAACAGCATTTGGTCTCCCTGTGTGTTTTTATCAAATAGAATATATTTTCGTTTGATCACCTGTGGACTTTATTTGATATCAGACCTCGACTCGCTTCATCTAAAGTCGTCAATCAAAGATCCTTTATACACATGGATTGTATGTTCGTTTTCCTTTCCTTTGAAGGTTCATGACAGTCTTCAGTGAAGAAGTTACAGACCTTAGATCCTAACCGATTGAAAAGCGACCAAAGTCCGAAGGAACTTGAGACACACCTGCTTTCCATGCTTGTTGACTGTTTCCGCATCAAGAAACTCTTTTTCAACTTCTTCGTATAGCAATATAAAGGCAAGACGAGTAAGTGATTGTTTGAAAAAAATTTTCTGATTCCTATATTGATGATTTAAACTCAAAGAATCGAAATTTATGTAATTTTGAAGCTGGAAAACGCTAGACATTCTCGTAACTTCCATAGTCCACCATCTGCTGTTGTGTTTGTTTTGTCGTACCCAACGATGCTAGAACTGACGCCGTATGCAAAATTACCATTCGTCTCATACTGTAGTAAAAACTCCCTGACTCACCAATAAACCTCTTCGTATTTCATCAGTGCCGTGAAGACAAGTAGTCTGAAGATATAAAGAATACAGTACTGAATGTTAAATAGATATATGATGATGGTTTCTCTATAGTTAGCTTTGCAGTGGGACGTTAAATAATTATTGTTTTCTTCGGTGTTCTCCTAACGTCTCAACGTTGGGAAACTCGTACGATCCGAGGAAAACCTTGAAATTTCTCGAGACCTGAAACTACCTCATGGCTGAGCTGATTTAAGTCAAGAAACGGGTAAGTGACAGATCGAATTCTGAAACAACCTCTCGGCTGATCTATTTGTAAGGACACGGCTGACTCACCGATATCGAATTGGGATTTAGCGTTTGGTACTGATTGAAACTAGCCACCTAACAATAACAATGACCTTCCATTAAAGAATGAGCTAGACAGTATTTGGTATGGCTGAAACGAGTACTTCTATAAATGAGGAATATGAGAAGATTCTTGAACGTACTCAGTCCCAAATCCAAGATGGTTCTCTCGAGAAAACTGCTTTAATTGATGCTGTTCAAAAAAGGAAGAATAAAAATGTGATTCGTGCATTGATTGCTGCAGGCGTTGATGTCAATACAACTAACGATTCAAACAGAACGGCTTTGTTTTACGATGCTTGCTATAGTGGTGATAATGTTACGAGAGTGTTGATTGGCACTGGAGCTGATGTTAATATAATCGATTGTGAAGGAGAAACTGCATTATTTTTTGCTGTAACTTTCAGAAACGAACTGGTGGTTCGTGCGTTGATTGATGCTGGTGCCGATGTTAACACAGTCAACAAAAAGGGTGAAACGGCCTTGTTCTATGCTGCCAAAATGTCCAAGGTGACAATTTTCGAAGCCTTGATTGAGGCCGGTGCTGATGTTAATGTTACTGATAATGAGAAGAATACTCTTTTGTTTCATGGTATCAGTAAAAAGGACGAAAATATGGTCCGCACTTTAATTAAAGCGGGCGTTAATGTAAACACACCTTTCACTGGTAAAGAAAAAGACAAGCTAATGCCGTTGACGTATGCCATTTTGTGTGACAATGAAAACGTGATTTTTGCTTTGGCGGAAACTGCAGACCTCACATTAACTGATGACGAAGGTAAAACGGCTTTGTTTTATGCAGCCAAAAATAGTAACCCAAGTGTAGTTAAAGCATTGATCGATGCAGGTGCAGATGTCAACATAAAGGACGGTGAGGGTAAAACTGCTTTGTTTTATTCTGTTAAAATAGGTAAGAAAGAAATGGTTCCCTTACTAATTGATGCTGGTGCTGATGTCCTCATAAACGATCATGCGGGGAAAACTGCTTTGTTTTATGCTGTTCAACAAAGTAACAATGAAAGTGTGGTTCGTGCATTGATTGATGCTGGTACTAATGTCAACCTAACTGATAATGAGGGGAAGACTGCTTTGTTTTCTGCCATAGAAAATTGCTCATCGTTTTCGTCAGCCCGTTATCTTCTTGACCACGGAGCTGATCTGGATGTAAGAGACGATTTCAATAAAAGTGTCCTTTCATTGTTCGCCGAAGATTGTATACAAAGGTATATTATGTATTCTTCATTTTCAATCTCATCTCACATGTCGGAAGGTCTAAGACTTTTCATGGAGAAAGGAGCACAGATTCATACAATTTATGAAACGATACTCAATGTAGTGTTTTGCAGGATTATGCAAATCACCCTCATGTCACTTTCCATTGGTACCAAGTTTCTTCAAAAAGAAAGTTATATCAAGCCTTTTCGTAAAGTATTAAAAATACTGTTGGGTTTTGCCATAGAAGAAAGTAGAAAGAAAATTCTAGAAGAAATTCTGGTGATCCTAAGAATTTTTGACATTTCCCTGTTACCAAAGATTCTTGACTTGCTAGTCGAATTAGGCGCTGATCCAAATACTGTTGATTCAGAAGGTAACACTGCTCTTCACTGTGCAACTCGACTACCATTTTATGGTGTGCCTAAGGGAACTGTAATGGAACTATGTCGACAGTTGAAAGGTTATGGCATAAGGGCGAACAGGAAAAATTGCGAAAACGAGAGTCCGTTATTATTTTGTTTGTGTGGGCAATTTCCAATGCTGGAAGTTGAAGACGTTGCAAAGAAAGAGTCAAGACTCAAAGTACTGGAAGAGGTCATCATGTTTTTGTTAAAAAGTGGTTCAAGCATGAGAGAAATTATGCAAAGCGAAAAATCCAGCTTTCATTTGATTTTTAATATCTTCAGCCAGTGTTCCACTAGTTTCGATGAGTCGTTTAAAACCCGAATGACAACAAAGGAGCTAATGCAAGTGATGGTGCGAGTACTACAATTGATACCGTGTAAAGATACACATGTTATGGTTCACAAGAGAGACTCAAGCCTCGACGGAGTTCTTCATCTTTGGGCAACACTGCAGCTTAGCTCACCTGAAGAATACGCTGAAAAAGATGAGGATGGAGATTTGACATTTGAGAAGATTATGAAAGGGATTCTTGAATATTTCTCACGATGCGGGGCAAAGGTGAATGACAGGAATGGAAAAGAGGAAACACCTTTACATCTTTGTTCTACCTGGGGTGCAGTCAAGCTCCTGCTTGAAGCTGGGGCACGATCAAACGATGTAGATGTATATGGGCGCTCCCCACTGCTTCATTCTGCTAAGACCCAATTATTTCTTAAGAAAACTGATTGCTTTTATCCAGATGTTTCAGAAGAACCAAAAGCTTTCTGGAAAGCAGCTCTTGAAAAGGGCCTTGATCCGTGGATGGCCGATAACAATGGTGAATCTGTTTTGAAAATCCTAATAGAATCAAACCAGTTTGTTTTGACTAATTCTTTAGTGGAAGTTGCAGTCGATGGCGGTTACCTTCAGTCAGACACAATTACATCTTCCCTGTTGACGACTGTTTGTAAAGATATATCGACAAGTGCGCATTGGAAGAGCATCCTTGTGAAAATGATCCTTAAAGCAAGAAACCCGTTTCCTATACTGAATAAAGTCGACGATAGAGATTTGCCCCTTCATATTTGTTGTGCAAATATTGTCCAAAGTGATATATCGACAAAAACGTTAACCGAGGAATCTGTTCACTGGACAATCAGCGAACTACTTCTTTCATATGGTGCGCATTGCTCAATTCCTTTTGCGTACAAACCTTGTCAGACCTGTCTGGAATTTGCAAAATATTGTCCTCAGCTTAAAGATTTGTTGACGAAGCCAATAGATATCAGCGAAATTCCCGTCTTTATTCCATGGACCTCTATTTCTGAGAGATATAAACACAAATTAGCCAAGGTTGCAAGAAGACAGGAGAGCGAGCACGTCGATTGTTTCTGGTACCACAAAGAACAGTTGGCAAGTGGCTCATTCGGATTTGTTTTTGCAGGAATAAACGAGAAGGATGGTAGAGAAGTGGCCATCAAACGCATTGAAACACTTCGTATGAGTCGTAGGGAAGACCTTAGAGAAATTTCCAACCTCAAAGCTCTTGCTGACTGCGAGCAAGTGATCCGCTACCTTTCTTATTTTGACGACGATGCCAATTATTTTTCGTACGTGGTTTTAGAGCTCATGGAGGGAAGTCTTGAAGAATGTCTCGATACAATCCCTTTAGGAATCGAGCAAAGTGTCAAACATTGCAAAGACGTTGTAATTGGGCTTCGCTTTCTACATAGTCTAGACATACTCCATCGCGACCTCAAACCATCCAACATCCTTTACAAGACTCATCCTGAACTGCGCTTGAAAATCGCTGACTTTGGTCTTAGTCGAAAGATTGACAGTTCCGCTACCACGGTATATGGTACTAATGCTGGTACAAGATGTTGGATTGCTCCGGAAGTGATGAAATCTTTACAAGACCATTCCAAGTCATCCGACATCTTTGCATGTGGACTTGTTCTGCATTACATTTTATCAGTGAAAAGACATCCATTTGCCCCAGCAGATCTAGATGATCCCAACAAGAGTTTGTTTGAAATAAATCACGAAACCGAGGCAAACATAATTGCTAACCGTATGGACGGATGGGATGACTCTCTTGATCCTGAAGCTACGCATCTGGTCAAAATAATGCTTGATAGTGATGGAAGAAAACGACCGTCTGCAGCTGAAACATTATGTCATCCTTTTTTCTGGTCAAAACAGAAAAAGATAATTCTTCTCACCGCTGTTGGCAATCAACCAGAATTTGAATGCCCAAGGGCTAGGAGGGCTCCTCCTTTGACTGCAGTAGAGACTGACTTGGAGACAAGTTTTGGTACCATAGTCAAGTATGTGGACTGGAATGACTCAGGTTATCTACAAATGCCTGCCATTTATACCGAAATGACGACGAGAAGGAGAAGCTACAATACAAAATCTATAGTAGAGTTGGCACGATTCGTTCGAAATGCTCATGCACACGTCTCGGACAGTAGGCGACCAACACCAATCAGAAAATTGTTGCTGGAAGACTTTGTGTTCTTGGAATATTTTCCAAATCTTGTGATGGAAATGTACAAGGCTTTGACCACTCATGGATGGGATCAAACGAGAGAGGAAATTAAGAACGCCATGAAGCTAGAAAATAAATGAATGAAAAGGTAAGATATGTTTTCTCATTTAAATGTGCAAACCAATACAGCTGTGACAAAACGTTGTTAACATTGATGAATAACTTCAGCGTGAATATTTTAACATTTTATTATAAGTAATAGCATGACTTGAGGGTGATTAGTGATTAAATGTCCCCTCAAGCCTCGGGAGGTTTTGTTGAAGTCCCGACGCCGAAGGCGGAGGGACTTTAACTAAACCTCCCGAGGCTTGAGGGGACATTTAATCACTAATCACCCGAAATTTCATGCTATTAGTTTGTAATATTATGATTACCAAGGAATAAAACTGCTCTTAGGAAATATGTTAGCTTTCGAAAGATGCATAAATTACAAAGTTTTACAAAGCTGTTGATATGTGGCATACTTAAGGGAATTCGCCTTTGTTAAATGCGACAATGGCGAATTGAACCAGCATTCATTCATTCGTGGTGCTTTATTCTAATTCACTTTGGTTGGCCTAGAGCGGTATTAATGAATTGTTTTGAAACCGTCTTGATTACGTCACAAATAGTAAGAAAAATTATCGGCTAGTCAACGTATGCGCAAAGATTAATTCAATGGATCCCACAAGTGCTGGGGTGTTCAATAGTGTGTAGTCCAGAGTCATTGCGCAAAAGTTTCGATTGGGTCGATGCTACCCAGCCATGGTCCCGGTGATTGTCAAATGAGGTACCATGCCTCATGGATAGTGATGAGGGATATTTAGACTAAATATCCCTCATGATTATATTCACGAGGGATATTTAGTCTAAATATCCCTCATGATTATATTCATGAGGGATATTTAGTCTAAATATCCCTCATGATTATATTCATGAGGGATATTTAGACTAAATATCCCTCATCACTATTCATGCAGGGGGATGTTAGACCTTAAACATCCCTCTGGAAACAATGGATCCCGAGGTAATCATGATATTACATCAATAAATTGCTATACTGCTGCAACAACTACATACTTTTATACAATGGTTTCGAGTGGCATACCACGGAATATCCCACGAGTCTCTTAAAGTTTCTAGTATGTACACGCCTTTAGGCGAGTGTGGCAAGTGACGAATGGGATATCCACGATATGCTCCGAGAAACTATTTTATAACCATTTTATCCCACACCATAGAAAATACAAATGTGTAGATTCGACGCGCGGAGCATGTTGGGAAGGAAGAGTGAAATACCGACGAATATACAAGGGCTTTCCTGCTTTCTGATTGGCTGTATTTTCTATGGCGTATGATAAAAGATTTCATAATAATGTGCGTCCGGAAGTGGGTTGGTGGGTTGGTAGGTAAGCTTGTAAGAGGGATGGAGGGATAGGGGATAGGTAGATAGGTAAGGGTTGGTAGGTAGGTAAGGGTAGGTAGGTAGGTAGGTAGGTAGGTAGGTAGGTAGGTAGGTAGGTAGGTAGGTAGGTAGGTAGGTAGGTAGGTAGGTAGGTAGGTAGGTAGGTAGGTAGGTAGGTAGGTAGGTAGGTAGGTAGGTAGGTAGGTAGGTAGGTAGGTAGGTAGGTAGGTAGGTAGGTAGGTAGGTAGGTAGGTAGGTAGGTAGGTAGGTAGGTGGGTAGGTAGGTAGGTGGGTAGGTGGGTAGGTGGGTAGGTGGGTAGGTGGGTAGGTGGGTAGGTGGGTAGGTGGGTAGGTGGGTAGGTGGGTAGGTGGGTAGGTGGGTAGGTGGGTAGGTGGGTAGGTGGGTAGGTGGGTAGGTGGGTAGGTGGGTAGGTGGGTAGGTGGGTAGGTGGGTAGGTGGGTAGGTGGGTAGGTGGGTAGGTGGGTAGGTGGGTAGGTGGGTAGGTGGGTAGGTGGGTAGGTGGGTAGGTGGGTAGGTGGGTAGGTGGGTAGGTGGGTAGGTGGGTAGGTGGGTAGGTGGGTAGGTGGGTAGGTGGGTAGGTGGGTAGGTGGGTAGGTGGGTAGGTGGGTAGGTGGGTAGGTGGGTAGGTGGGTAGGTGGGTAGGTGGGTAGGTGGGTAGGTGGGTAGGTGGGTAGGTGGGTAGGTGGGTAGGTGGGTAGGTGGGTAGGTGGGTAGGTGGGTAGGTGGGTAGGTGGGTAGGTGGGTAGGTGGGTAGGTGGGTAGGTGGGTAGGTGGGTAGGTGGGTAGGTGGGTAGGTGGGTAGGTGGGTAGGTGGGTAGGTGGGTAGGTGGGTAGGTGGGTAGGTGGGTAGGTGGGTAGGTGGGTAGGTGGGTAGGTGGGTAGGTGGGTAGGTGGGTAGGTGGGTAGGTGGGTAGGTGGGTAGGTGGGTAGGTGGGTAGGTGGGTAGGTGGGTAGGTGGGTAGGTGGGTAGGTGGGTAGGTGGGTAGGTGGGTAGGTGGGTAGGTGGGTAGGTGGGTAGGTGGGTAGGTGGGTAGGTGGGTAGGTGGGTAGGTGGGTAGGTGGGTAGGTGGGTAGGTGGGTAGGTGGGTAGGTGGGTAGGTGGGTAGGTGGGTAGGTGGGTAGGTGGGTAGGTGGGTAGGTGGGTAGGTGGGTAGGTGGGTAGGTGGGTAGGTGGGTAGGTGGGTAGGTGGGTAGGTGGGTAGGTGGGTAGGTGGGTAGGTGGGTAGGTGGGTAGGTGGGTAGGTGGGTAGGTGGGTAGGTGGGTAGGTGGGTAGGTGGGTAGGTGGGTAGGTGGGTAGGTGGGTAGGTGGGTAGGTGGGTAGGTGGGTAGGTGGGTAGGTGGGTAGGTGGGTAGGTGGGTAGGTGGGTAGGTGGGTAGGTGGGTAGGTGGGTAGGTGGGTAGGTGGGTAGGTGGGTAGGTGGGTAGGTGGGTAGGTGGGTAGGTGGGTAGGTGGGTAGGTGGGTAGGTGGGTAGGTGGGTAGGTGGGTAGGTGGGTAGGTGGGTAGGTGGGTAGGTGGGTAGGTGGGTAGGTGGGTAGGTGGGTAGGTGGGTAGGTGGGTAGGTGGGTAGGTGGGTAGGTGGGTAGGTGGGTAGGTGGGTAGGTGGGTAGGTGGGTAGGTGGGTAGGTGGGTAGGTGGGTAGGTGGGTAGGTGGGTAGGTGGGTAGGTGGGTAGGTGGGTAGGTGGGTAGGTGGGTAGGTGGGTAGGTGGGTAGGTGGGTAGGTGGGTAGGTGGGTAGGTGGGTAGGTGGGTAGGTGGGTAGGTGGGTAGGTGGGTAGGTGGGTAGGTGGGTAGGTGGGTAGGTGGGTAGGTGGGTAGGTGGGTAGGTGGGTAGGTGGGTAGGTGGGTAGGTGGGTAGGTGGGTAGGTGGGTAGGTGGGTAGGTGGGTAGGTGGGTAGGTGGGTAGGTGGGTAGGTGGGTAGGTGGGTAGGTGGGTAGGTGGGTAGGTGGGTAGGTGGGTAGGTGGGTAGGTGGGTAGGTGGGTAGGTGGGTAGGTGGGTAGGTGGGTAGGTGGGTAGGTGGGTAGGTGGGTAGGTGGGTAGGTGGGTAGGTGGGTAGGTGGGTAGGTGGGTAGGTGGGTAGGTGGGTAGGTGGGTAGGTGGGTAGGTGGGTAGGTGGGTAGGTGGGTAGGTGGGTAGGTGGGTAGGTGGGTAGGTGGGTAGGTGGGTAGGTGGGTAGGTGGGTAGGTGGGTAGGTGGGTAGGTGGGTAGGTGGGTAGGTGGGTAGGTGGGTAGGTGGGTAGGTGGGTAGGTGGGTAGGTGGGTAGGTGGGTAGGTGGGTAGGTGGGTAGGTGGGTAGGTGGGTAGGTGGGTAGGTAGGTAGGTAGGTAGGTAGGTAGGTAGGTAGATAAGTAGGTAGGTACTTTTTCTTTTCTTATTAAAATAATGTCTCAACATTGTACCTTTTCAGGTCAGCGAAAGCTATACAGCAGTTATTTCAAAAAAGATTGGTGAAGGTTTTATTGCATGTTGCAAGTTGTATATAAATGCAGAATTGGACTATGGGCGATGTGAATGCGATCAGCAAAAAGTCACAACAATGTGGGATTTTCCCAAACTGTGGCGCTCACACTAATTACATGTGAATATAGTATATTTCAATTGCAATAGCTGTATACTTATATATCAGGAATACGATAAAACGGTTCGCTTGTCTATACGCAAGCTATAATGATATAAACACGTTCGGGGGGGGGGGGGGGCGAGGCGGGGGGTCTGTAGAGCAAAAGAGAAGTCGTTGAGAGCACCTGAAGGCCAGGTTTCAGCTTATAACATATAATATTGGAGATCTGGCATTGAATATAAAATTGATGTTTTAAATTATTTTTTTTATTTTTTGAATTCATTGATTTAGCTTTTCGGGGGTATTTGCTGTACAAAATCATCGATTTGATTTTTTAAAATCATTTCTCCTATACCTATACATTATGAGCTGAAACCGAATTTAACTCATTCTTCTCACTAATGCGAACCCCCTCTTTGACTTTTTATATGGGGTTCAGTGTGATATATATAATAAGGTTTTAGGGATAGGATCTCGTGACCCATCAGATGGAATGGTATATAGACCCCTTGCAGGACTTCGGAATGTAGTTCCATTTGGAAGACAAGACAATAGATTCCAATTCAATTCTCAGGAGATAGAAATCTTTTTGTTTTGTCCTCCAACTTCAGCTGCTTTGACGTCACGTGCAATGGGTCTATTTTTGTATCTTTTCAAAAAAAAATGTAAACTTTGGTAAAAGGGACTAATATCAGTGAATAATCCCCTTCACAGTTCCCTGCGCTATCTTGAAAGGTAGCCATGCCTTTGTATCGAAGCGAGATGAACGGCGTGCTAGCAATGATAGAGAACTTTTTTAACACCTGTGACAATTATGCACATGTCTCTATCATTGCGCGCCTACCTTTCAAGATGGCACAGGGAACTGTGGAGGGGACTATTAATTCTAGTTGATGAATATAGCGATGACTTTCAAGAACTACTCTCCCAAACATTCTGCATTTTAAGTACACTATCACCAAGAAATTTTAGGTTAAAAGCTAAAAGAACAATAGGGTTGAGTTTACTCAAAATTTAGATGCTACAATAATTCATAATTTTTATCTGTCTCATTTGACTGTGAAGAAAACATGTTGCTTAGTGACTATTGGGCCCATAGAGATAAGTTAACCAAGTTTCTAGTCATTTCCAATGTTCATTAACTTTCATTTAATTACCCAATGATGTTTACGTTGCTAATGACAACCAGGGCTAACTTTCTATAGCACGAGAAATAAATAGACACCAACAACTTATCACTTCTTTCATTTGCTTTGCTTTAACATAAGGTTTAACTAAAGATGATTCATCCTATAATTAAGTTGTCCGAATTCAGGAAACCTTACATCATACTTGATTAAGTGCATGGAGTGAATGAGTCTTGGATATAGATCCCTCTCACGTGACGTCACAGCAGCTCAATTTGGTGGAGAAAAGAAACATGTATGTCGATATCTGGAGAGGGGGGGGGGGGGGGGTTAGCTGATGTATTGACAGGTATCAAAGGGGATAAGTCAAAGATAAGAAAGTAGCACTCCACTATTAGGGGGAGGGAGGGGAGGGGATCATAAAAACTGATTAGTGCCTGTTGAGGGAGGACCATTAATTTGTATGACGTCACAACAAAATTCCTTCCTAACTCGGTCCCAACTCCAACACTGTATAACGCTTCGAATGATACTTAGTCTGTCGTCGGAGTAAAGTAACTGAAGTAAAATTCGTATGATCATGTGATCACATTTATATTTTGTGTCAACGTTAATTTTATTTACCTTAAACATTTCGCGCCTGTTCACAAAAAAATGCTTTGTCAGAATTTCTTTAGCGTTTTAAGAAGAAATTTCCCACGTTTACAAACCAGTTTGAAAAACATTGCAAATTTTGATTTTTAATAATATCTTACACAATAGAACCACATGTTATTTCTAGGAACAACAGGCTTTTGAAACCGTCACGTTTGGTCTCGCTGTGTGTTTTCATCAAATAGAATATTTACGTTTGGTCTCCCTGTGTGTTTTCATCAAATAGAATATTTACGTTTGGTGTACATGTGTGCTTTATTGGATCTCCATTCAAACCTCGACTCGATCTAAAGTCGGCAATCAAAGACTCTTACTCGATAGTTGGTATGTTGTTTATCCTTTTCTTTGAGCGTCCATGACAGTCTTCAGTAAAGAAGGTACAGACCTAAGATCCAAACCGAGTAATAAACGACCGAAGTTCGAAGATTTGAGATATCATCTGTCATGTAGAGCATTCGATGTTTGATGACTGCTTCCGCATCGAGGAATTCGTTTTTAACTTCTTCGTATAGCAATATCAAGGCAAGAACGAGTAAGTGTTTATTTGAAAATTATTTTCTAATCCCTATATTGATGACTGAAACTCAAAGAATCAGCATATTTATTACTTTTGAAGCCTAAAAACGCTAGACATTCTCGTTATTCTTCATAGTCCACCGTCTGCTGTTGTGTTTGTCTTGTCGTATTGATACTAGAAATAGAATTGACGCCGTATGCAAATTTACGCCACGTACTGTAGGAAAAAAATCCCTGACTCACCAATAAACCTGTTTGTATTTCTTTAATGCACCATTAAAACAAGCAGTCTGAAGATATTGATACAGCGAGGAAGTGAAATTGTACTGATTTTTTGATAAAAATATCACGATGGTTCCTTTTTAGGCAGCTTTGCAGTGGAAAGTCGACATGAACTGAACAATATTGTTTTCTTCGCTTTTCGTCTAACGTCGCGACGTTTGGAAAATCATACGATACGGAGAAACCTTCATCTTTCTCGATCCCTGGAACAACCTCGGGGCTGATCAAAGGCAGGACATGCAAGGCTATCTCATGGAATTTAGCGTTTGATACCGATTGAAACTAGCGACCTAACAACAACAATGACCTTCCATTAAAGAATGAGCTAGATAGTATTTGGTATGGCTGAAACGAGTACTTCTATAGAGGAGAAATATAAGGAGATTCTTGAACGTACTAGCTCCCAAATCCAAGATGGTTCTCTCAAGAAAACTGCTTTAATTGATGCAGTCCGCTATAACTTATATCCGTATGATACGGATGATGGATTGTTAGCTCTACCAATAATTGATGCAGGCGTTGATGTCAACATAACTGACGATTCGAACAGAACGGCTTTGTTTTACGCTGCCTACCATAATAGTGATTATTTTACAAGAGGGTTGATTGGCGCTGGAGCTGATGTTAATATAATTGATTCTGGAGGAGAAACTGCATTATTTTTTGCTGTAACTAACAGAAACGTAGAGGTGGTTCGTGCGTTGATTGATGCTGGTGCCGATGTCAACATACTTAACAAAAAGGGTGAAACGGCCTTGTTGTATGCTGCCGGCACAAATGACACTGGGGAAATATCCAAAGCCTTGATTGAGGCTGGTGCTGATGTTAATATAATCGATTCTAGAGGAGAAACTGCATTATTTTTTGCTGTTACTAACATAAACGTACAGGTTGTTCGTGCATTGATTGATGCTGGCGCCGATGTCAACATACTTAACAAAAAGGGTGAAACGGCCTTGTTGTATGCTGCCGGCACAAATGACACTGGGGAAATATCCAAAGCCTTGATTGAGGCCGGTGCTGATGTTAATGTTACCGATAACGAGGGGCATACTGCTTTGATTCGTGGTATCAGTATAAGGAACGACAATATGGTCCGCGCCTTAGTTAAAACTGGCGTTAATGTAAACACACCTTTCACTGATAAACAAAAAGACAAGCTAATTCCTTTGAGTTGTGCCATTTTGTGTGACAATGAAAACGTGATTTCGGCTTTGGCAGAAACTGCAGACCTCACATTAACTGATGACGAAGGTAAAACGGCTTTGTTTTATGAAGTCAAAAAGAGCAATCCAGGTGTAGTTAAAGCATTGATCGATGCAGGTGCAGATGTCAACATAAAGGACGGTGAGGGTAAAACTGCTTTGTTTTATTCTGTTAAAATAGGTAAGAAAGAAATGGTTCCCTTACTAATTGATGCTGGTGCTGATGTCCTCATAAAAGATCATGCGGGGAAAACTGCTTTGTTTTATGCTGTTCAACAAAGTAACAATGAAAGTGTGGTTCGTGCATTGATTGATGCTGGTACTAATGTCAACCTAACTGATAATGAGGGGAAGACTGCTTTGTTTTCTGCCATAGAAAATTGCCCATCGTTTTCGTCAGCCCGTTATCTTCTTGACCACGGAGCTGATCTGGATGTAAGAGACGATTTCAATAAAAGTGTCCTTTCATTGTTCGCCGAAGATTGTATAAAAAGGTATATTGAGGATTGTTCATTCTCAATCTCATCTCACATGTCGGAAGGTCTAAAACTTTTTTTGGAGAAAGGAGCACAGATTCAGGCAATTTATGAAGCGATACTCAATGTAGTGTTTTGCAAAATTCTAGAAAATACCCCCAGGTCACTTTCCATAGCTAATTCTTTTCTTGTAGATAGATACATCCAGCCTTTTCGTGAAGTCTTGAAAAAGTTGTTAGAGTTCTCAATCGAAGAAGGTAGAAAGAACAATCTAGTAGAAATTCTGAGGGTGCTAACAAAGTTTGACATTTCCCTGTTACCAAAGATTCTTGACTTGCTAGTCGAATTAGGTGCTGATCCAAATAGTGTTGATTCAGAAGGTAACACTGCTCTTCACTATGCAACTCGACTGCCATTTTATGATGTGCCTAAAGAAACTGTAATGGAATTATGTCGACAGTTAAAAGGTTATGGCATAAGGGTGAACAGG
Source organism: Anthopleura sola (assembly GCA_023349425.1). NCBI lineage: Eukaryota > Metazoa > Cnidaria > Anthozoa > Actiniaria > Actiniidae > Anthopleura > Anthopleura sola. Next base: position 4,720,503 of record JALHLI010000020.1, on the reverse strand, counting down.
AAAAATCACAAAAACGAGAGTCCGCTTCTATTTTGTTTGTGTGGGCAATTTCCAAAGCTGAAAGACGCTGCAAAGAAAGAGTCAAGAGTCAATGTACTGGAAGAGGTCATCAGGTTTTTGTTAAAAAGTGGTTCAAGCATGAGAGAAATTACGCACAGCGAAAAATCCAGCTTTCATTTGATTTTTGATATCTTCAGCCAGTGTTCCACTAGTTCCTATGAGTCGTTTAAAAGCCGAATGACAACAAAGGAACTAATGCAAGTCATGGTGCGAGTACTAAATTTGATACCATGTAAAGATACACATAATATTGTTCACAAGAGGGACACAAACCTCGACGGAGTTCTTCATCTTTGGGCAACACTAAAGCTTAGCTCACCTGAAGAATACGCTGAAACAGATGAAGATGGACATTTGACATTTAAAGAGATATTGAAAATGATCCTTGAATATTTCTCACGATGTGGGGCAAAGTTGAATGACAGGAATGCAAAAGAAGAAACACCTTTACATCTTTGTGCCACCTGGGATGCAGTCAAGCTCTTGCTTGAAGCTGGGGCAAGACCAAACGATGTAGATGCATTGGGACGCTCCCCACTACTTCATGCTGCAAAGAATAAATTATTTTTTGAGAAAACTGATTGCTTTTATCCAGATGTTTCAGAAGAACCAAAAGCTTTCTGGAAAGCAGCTCTCGAAAAGGGCCTTGATCCATGGATGGCCGATAACAATGGTGAATCTGTTTTGAAAATCCTTATAGAATCAGAACAGTTCGTTTTGGCTAATACTTTAGTGGAAGTTGCAGTCGATGGCGGTTACCTTCAGACAGATACAATTGCATCTTCCCTGTTGACGACTGTTTGTAAAGATACATCGACAAATGCGCACTGGAAGAGCATCCTTGTGGAAATGATCCTTAAAGCAAGAAACCCCATTCCTTTAATGAATAAAGCCAAGGGTAGAGATTTGCCCCTTCATGTTTGTTGTGCGAATATTGTCCAAGGTGATACATCGAGAATTAGAAGAAAGCCAGTTGTTAAGATAGATGTAACCGAGGAATCTGTTCACTGGACAATCAGCAAGCTACTTCTTTCATATGGCGCAGATTACTCAATTCCTGACGAAACTGGCCAGACCTGTCTGGACACTGCAAAAGATTGTCCTCCACTGAAGGATTTTTTGACGAAGCCCATAGATATCAACGAAATTCCCATATTTATTCCTTGGACTTCTATTTCTGAGAGATACGAACACAAATTAGCCAGGGTTGCAAGAAGACAGGAGAGTGAGCACGTCGATTGTTTCTGGTACCACAAAGAACAGTTGGCAAGTGGCTCATTTGGTCTTGTATTTGCAGGAATAAACGAGAAGGATGGTAGAGAGGTGGCCATCAAACGCATTGAAACACTTCGTATGGGTCGTAGGGAAGACCTTAGAGAAATTTCCAATCTCAAAGCTCTTGCTGACTGCGAGCAAGTGATCCGGTACCTTTCTTATTTTGACGACGATGCCAATCATTTTTCGTACGTGGTTTTAGAGCTCATGGAGGGAAGTCTTGAAGAATGTCTCGATACAATCCCTTTAGAAGTTGAGGAAAGTGTCAAACATTGCAAAGACATTGTAATCGGGCTACGCTTTCTACATAGTCTAGACATACTCCACCGCGACCTCAAACCATCCAACATCCTTTACAAGACTCATCCTGAACTGCGCTTGAAAATCGCTGACTTTGGTCTTAGTCGACAGATTGACAGTTCCGCTACCACGGTATATGGTACTAATGCTGGTACAAGATGTTGGATTGCTCCCGAGGTGATGAATTCTTTGCAGGACCATTCTAAGTCATCCGACATATTTGCTTGTGGACTTGTTCTGCATTACATTTTATCAGTGAAAAGACATCCATTTGCCCCAGCACATGTTGCCAACAGAAGTGTATTTCAAATAAATAACAAAACGGAGGCCAACATGATTACTAATTGCATGAACGGATGGGATGACTCTCTTAATACTGAAGCTACAAACCTTGTCAAAATGATGCTTGATAGTAATGAAACAAGCCGACCATCTGCAGCTGAAACATTATGTCATCCTTTCTTCTGGTCAAAACAGAAAAAGATTGATTTTCTCATTTCTGTTGGCAATCAACCAGAATTTGAATGCCCACGTGCCAAAAGGCCTACTCATCTTTGGACTAACGTTGAAACCGACTTACAAGCAAGATTTGGTATCATAGTCAAATACGGCGAATGGAATGACTCAGGTTATCTACACATGCCTGTTATTGACACAGAAATGAGGAGGCACCCGAGAAGATATGATACTCACTCCACGGCAGAGCTGGTACGCTACATAAGAAATGCTTATGCGCACGTGTCTGCACACGGACGCCCATCTCCTATCAAAAACTTTTTACTTAAAGACTTTGTGTTCCTGGAATATTTTCCAAATCTTGTGATGGAAGTCTACAAGGTGGGAACCACTCATGGATGGGACCAGAGAGAGGAGATTAAGTACGCCATGAAAAAATGAATACAAAGGTATGATAGATATGAGCGCATCATAAGATATATTTTCTTATTATATTTGCAAACCAATAGAGCTGTGATAAAAACGTTAACATTGATAAATGACTTCAACCCGAATATTTCGATATTTTAACTACAAGATTTTACTATAATACGCGTCCGGATGTGGGTTGGTAGATAAGCTGGTAATAGGTAGTAGGTACGTAGGTTGGTAGTTAGCTTAGTTAGGTGTAGACCACTTTCACGTGACGTTAACGCAGCTCAATTTTATTTGGAGGACAAAACAAAAGAATTTCATTCTCCTTTGAATTGAAACCTATTGTTTTGTCCTCCTAATTGAGCTGCATTCCAACGTGCTGCAAGGGGCCTATAGGAAGAATAATACTCAGGGGAATGACAATGCAAGGGGTCTATAGATAGGTAGGTATGGATAAGTATAGGTTTATGTAGTTCAGGGTACTAGAGAGGGATGGAGGGGTAGGTAGGTAGGTAAGGATTGATAGGTAGCTATAGGTAAGTAATAAGTATGTAGGTTGGTTGGTAGGTACTTTATCTTTTTCTTATTACGATAAGGTTATTACTCGCTTTTTCTTTTCTTTTGAATCATGGCCTTGGATGTGCGCAGAAACGATTATTTGTCGCAACACGAGGCTAGGACCTTACGTGTCTGCGCACGTGAATTTATTGCGTTTTTCTGTTTGTTTGTTTGTCTGATAATTTGTTTGTTAAGCTTGTCTAATATGTCTAAGAGTCGCTTTAACTAAGTGGCAAAGATGTTAAAGGATATGGACTAGACATTTTATAGAGGGATTTTTCAGAAATCCTGCCGAAAAATTATCAAATTGGGTTTCTATGTTTTCTTTTTAGTTTCTTCAAAGCGATCTAAACTTACAACTTAATTCATTCTTTTTCAGGTGGAAACTTTGGTTGAAAACTCACCGAAACTGCCTTCATGATGCCCCAAGATAATGGGTGATTAGATAGCTTTTATATCCTAGATTTGAGGATATATACGAGGGTCTGGATGGGGGATTGTGGGAGGGGGGGGGCTTCAGCTGTCAGTTGTCAATGATAATTTCAGGCTTTTTGCCGATTGTCAGTAAACTTCATTCAGGCCCTGATATACATATATTCCTTAATATAAATAACAAATAAATAAATAATAGAATAGATAAGTAAATAAATGGGATTTAGTATGCAGTGGCACCTGTACATAGTAGCTAGCTATTCATCCACTGAAATTCCAATTGGAATTTATGAGCTGATTTTTGCTGAGGAAGGAAAACCGGCGAACCTAGAGAAAAAACCCTCAAAGCGCAAGAAAGAATATATTTATAAATAAAAAAACAGAGCCAGGTGGGGCTTAAATTCGTGTCTCATTGGTGAGTGGCGAGCGTTCTCACTGCCAAGCCACCCTTGCTTCCTAATAATAAATTCTTAATGTCTAATTATTGCAATAAAGTTAGTCGCTAAAACCTACAAAGCAGAGACCGCTGGTGATAATGGAAAAACATTTCATACTCAGCAAGAGAAGCTTTTCATATGAACTGCAACTTGAAGATGCTCACAGGATGTCAAACTCTAACTTGTAAAACTGAGATTAAAAGTCTGTCATGTACCACTTATCCGAAGTGGTTGAGATATATCAAATGTATTTACCCATGATCCTTAACGGTCTCAGCATTGTACCTTTTCAGGTCAGCGAAAGCTTTACAGCAGCTATTTCGAAAAAGATTGTTGAAGGTTTTGTTGCACGTTGCATGTTGTATACATGTCACATGTCACAACAATGTGGGATTTTCCCAAACTACGGCGCTCACACTATTTACATATGAATATAGTATATTTCAAGCTTAGTAAGCGACATGCAACAAGCAACATGCATGCAATGCAAAATGCAACAAAACCTTCACCAACTATTTTTTTTTTTTTTGAAATAGCTGTATACTTATATATTAGGAATATGATAAAACGGTTCACTTGTCTATATACAAGCTATAATGATAGAAACACGTTGGGGGGGGGGGGGACTGTAGAGCAAAAGAGAAGTCGTAGAGAGCACTTGAAGGCCAGGTTTCAGCTTATAACATATGATATTGGAGAACTGGCATTGAATATAAAATTAATGTTTTAATTATATATATATATATATATATATATATATATATATATATATATATATATATATATATATATATATATATATATATATATATATATATATATATATATATATATATATATATATACAGCGATATGCAGAAATTCTGATCCACCTGGGTGAAGTATATAACTATATCGGGTGCATTGTGGGAATAATTTCTCGCGTGATTCAAGGTAAAGAAGCGTGACTAGCGTGGAGTTGATTGCCAGCGCTATATTATACACTATATAGCATCGAACAACTCGGAAGACGAGAGCCTAAATGTTTTTTTAAAAAACCAGACTACTCCAAGACGTTGTCTCTCAAAGTAACGTCGTTAACCAAATAATTAAAGTCAATAAAAGGCAAAGAAAGTTCAGTTTTTACTGTCGTGACCTCTGCTCAAATAATTTAATCGCCCAAGAACATGTAACGGTAAAACAAACTTTACATTTAATTACAACTATAATACCAAAGCTTGAGATAACTTTGAGTGTTTAAGATATACGTTAAAATCGATGAAGGCGTATTTAAAAATATTTAGGATATTCGGATGAAATTGTCTTTCAAACAGTTTAATTTATGCAAAGAAAGCAATAGACGTTTTGCTTACATTATTGAAAAAACACTGATGCTTGCTCAAAGAGCTGATAATGATTTATGAGCTTCTCACTCAATGAGGAATTTTCCCTGCATTTGTGAGGACGGAAATAACTTTTGGTTTTTACAAGCTACAGAGTTTATTCTTATAAGCAGTGTGATTCGATTAAACGCAAAATATAAAATGTGTGTTATTGTGCACACTTTCTCCTCTGATGTTTAAAGCAATGGAATCTTATATTCTAAATTAGAAATACTTCTCGGGTATAAGTTTAATCTTTCCCTGATGTCTGGCTCAAAAGACTGAAAGGTTTACAATTGAGTTATGCAAAAGTCAGAATATAATGTAAATCTACATTATTGTAGCTATAAATTTGATCCGTGAATATCAAAAGAGAATTGAGTCGTGATTAATATTTCGACACACTTTACACTTGAGATAGAAAACCAAAAGTTATTTCCGTCCTCACAAATGCAGGGAAAATTCCTCATTGAGTGAGTTCATAAATCATTATCAGCTCTTTGAGCAAGCATCAGTGTTTTCAATAATATAAGCAAAACGTCCAGTTTTTCGATGCTATATAGTGTATAATATAGCGCTGGCAATCAACTCCACGCTAGTCACGCTTCTTTACTTTGAATCGCGCGCGAAATCCTTCCCACAATGCACCCGATATAGTTATATACTTCGCTCAAATGGATCAGAATTTCTGCATATCGCTGTATATATATATATATATATATATATATATATATATATATATATATATATATATATATATATATATATATATTTGTAATTCTTTGATTTAGCTTTTCGGGGGTATTTGCTGTACAGAATCATCGATTTGATTTTTAAAATCATTTCTCCTATACCTATACATTATGAGCTGAAACCGAATTTAACTCATTCTTCTCACTAATGCGAACCCCCTCTTTGACTCTTTATATGGGGTTCAGTGTGATATATATAATAAGGTTTTAGGGATAGGATCACGTGACTCATCAGATGGACTGGCATATAGACCCCTTGCAGGACTTCGGAATGTAGTTCAATTTGGAGGGCAAGACCGAATAGATTCCAATTCTCAGGAGATTGAAATCTTTTTGTTTTGTCCTTCAACTTCATCTGCTTTGACGTCACGTGCAATGGGTCTATTGTTGTATCTTTTCAAAAAAAATGTAAACTTTGGTTAAAGGGATTAATATCAGTGAATAATCCCCTTCACAGTTCCCGGCGCAGGCGGCCATCTTGAAAGGTAGCCGTGCCTTTGTATCGAAGCGAGACGAACGGCGTGCTAGCAATATGATAGAGAACTTTTTTTAACACCTTGGACAATTATTCACATGTCTCTATCATTGCACGGCTACCTTTCAAGATGGCACAGGGAGCTGTGGAGGGGACTATTGATCCAAGTTGATGAATATAGATGACTTTCGAGAACTACTCTCCCAAACATTCTGCATTTTAAGTACACTATCACCAAGAAATTTTAGGTTAAAAGCTAAAAGAACAATAGGGTTGAGTTAATGACGTCATTTACTCAAAATTTAGATGCTACAATAATTGATAATTTTTTTCGCCACTTTTGACTGTGAAGAAAACATGTTGTTTAGTGACTATTGGGTCCAATGAAGTACCCAATGATGTTTGCGTTGCTAATGACAACCAGGGCTAACTTTCTATAACACGAGAAATATATAGACACCAACAACTTATCACTTCTTTTATTTGCTTTGCTTTATTAACATGACGTTAAGCTAAACATCATTTATCCTAATTAAGTTGTGCGAATTCAGGAAATTAAACCTTACATCATACTTGATCTACTTGACTAAGTGCATGGAGTGAATGAGTCCTGGATATAGATCCCTCTCACGTGACGTCACAGCAGCTCAATTTGGAGGGCAAAACAAAAGAATTTCAATCTCTTGAGAATTGGAACCTATTGTTTTGTCCTCAAAATTAAGCTGCATTTCAACGTGCTGCAAGGGGTTTATCGGGGGCCCTTTCTACAGCAGCAGTAGTTTGGTCCACAGGAGGTACTTGCACAGCTGTGATACCGATAGACGATCAGTCCTATACGACCCACATCGGTGTTGCTACCCGGGTTAGCAGCGAGTTGGGGACGACCCTTGTAGATATGAAGAGACTCCAGACATTCAAATATGCTGGGGGAGAAATCAAAGAATGTGTGAATGAATTACTGAACCCTGTTCAACATTATCTTGATTTCGAGGCCAACATGGAAATACAAAAAAAAAATGCCACAAATTCCATCGAGAAAAAGTGTTGATTTCCTTCATGTTAGCCTCGTATCCACGATAATTTTGAGGAGGGTCCAAGAGAAGAAAACGCAATCAATGAACGTGAACTTGGATATTGCATAACTATAAAGCTATATATATAATCAAATCTTACTAGCTGCTTGAGCCTGCGGTCAGCTGTTTCCTCACTCCTGCGCTTGCGCACAACTGAGAGCAGGTTTGCCTGGATTTTGATGAGCAGGCTCGACGTACGGGAAAGATATAGCCACCGCCTCTCATGGGCATACTCGCACAGACAGACATGGCCATCTCGTCATAGTAGTTGAGGTAGTAGGAGCTGAAGCCTCTCTTGACTGAATCTTCCTCTATGAATGAATGAAGGAGGAAAGAAGAACAGTCGATTAAGATAGATGAATGGATGGATGAATGAATGGATGGATGGATGGATGCATGGATGAATGGATGAATTAATATAATAATATAATTATAATAATTAATATAATGGTGAAACGTATGAACAAACGAAGAAAGATCAAAATGATGAAAAAATTGAACGAATTTCTTAGAAAAAGAGAGTAGAATGAAACAATCAAGAAAATAATGACATGAGTATTTTAATAAATTAAAGCTATAAGTGAAGGACGTAAGCATTTGATGTCCTCTAATTTAAATTCCCCAGTGACCATAAATTTCAGAGCATTTCTATTTCATACATAAAAGTTTCTGAATACCTTGGGGAGCTTGATCTTGCAGTTCTTCATTCATATCTACGTCCTCTTCAGCAAAGGCCAGAGCCAACAACAGGCAAGAAACAAGGATAAACTTCATGGTGCTTTCAGTAAAACCTGGAAAAATATGAAATGAGGCATCCATAGTTAGTCCTTTAGAGCGCTAGACACTGACTCTTCCAAGACTTCCACTGACTCTTCCTAACTCACAGATCAAACCATGAAACAACCTCTGGGCTGATCTAAGTCAGGGCAAGGCTAACTCCCAGATCGAACCCTGAAACAACCTCTGGGCTGATCTAAGTCAGGGCATGGCTAACTCCCAGATCGAACCCTGAAATAACCTCTGGCCTGATCTAAGTCAGGGCATGGCTAACTCACAGTGGAATTTAGTGTGTTCGGGTTTTGAGAAACCAGGAGAAAAATCTCCAAATAAAGAAGAGACCCAAAAATCCAAACTCTGCTTACTCGTGATGATGAGGAATCGAGCCGAGACGACATCTTCTTTTTTTCAAATTCAATAGTAGATTTGTTAAAAGTTACCTTTAGTGGAGAAATATCTGTTCAGCGTTGCTCTCGTCTGTCTTATTCGAAGGCCCAAATGAATGTGGTTTAGTGTTCAGTTTTCTCCAGTACTTATGCTGTTCCACCTTCATTTTACTTTGTAATCATTTTAGCGCGTTGCATGGCCTTCACCGATCGATTGACAAGTGGGACGTCTTGTTCGTGTTTTAACAGGACATTTTTTTCTCAGTAAAATCACTTTCTTCTATTGATCTAAATATAAAGTTACAACAAAAGAAAAAATGAGCGAGCAGAATGATACAAACAATCAAATGAATGACGATATGATAAATAAATAGCATCAAAAGGTGCTCATGATAGATATAAGCTTTTACTGATGAGAATTTGCTTCTCAGTTCATTTTCTCTTCGTTAAAACTAATCATGAGAAATATCCGCAAGTTTCACCTTGGCCTGTGTGCAGCCCGACTTAACTATGCTTAACCAGAGTTTAGTCGGGCTGCACGCAGGCTACATGGTTTCACCTTCGATCAAGTAAGTGTCATTTTACCTGCAGAAAATTCAGAGAACCACATATAATAATCGTGAGAAGCCAAAATATTTTTTTTCTTTTTCCCCACTGATTTTTCATTTTGTTAAATTTACTTTTTTTCTCGGTCAATTACTGTCAAAACACCTCAAGGCGCCATTAATGATTCATTATTCAAATATTGAGTTGATTATTCATTCTCATTAAAAAATATCTGAAGATTCCGACTTCACATTCAATTCACAACTAAAATTCTAAGCGATGGCCTTTAATTCTGGGGATTTTTTCTACTTTGGATGGCAATTGTTGAAGAATCCAATCAAAACTCAAGTAGATAATTTATTGTCAAGTTTGGAGTCAGAGTGGATAATGAACTCAATATTCGAATAATAAATTCATTATTGGATTCTAGCGGGGTACGCGTGAGCCGTCTTGACTGTACGGATAATGTTTCCATACTTCCATATATATTTTAAACTTAATTTGAGGATTACTTAACCATTAGTCCTCGAGTCCGAATGGTCTACGAGTCAATAGGCCATGAGGGCGAGAGGTCTAATTGTTTTAGTAAAAACCTACTAATCGGTCCAATAAAAGGATGCAAAAACTTTTGGATTTTGCTTTAAATATTTTTTTGGTTTTCAAAACCGGCGCTTTTCGCTACTAGAGGTCTATCACTAATAGACCCCTAGTAGCTCAGCCAATCACAGGGCTCGATTGGTGATAGACCATTAGTAGGTTTTTTCTAAATAATATTATCCACGAGTTATTTAATACATGGTCAATGCAAAGTTCACTTAATAATTAAGCTTGGCAAGAAGCTTGTTTTTTCTTGTTTAGCTGTCAAAATTTGCTCACTATGAGGTCATTCACTCCATTAGCTTGTGTTAACAAAGGATTTGGTTTAGAAACAAGCATTTTGCAGCCACATCACGGGCAGATGGTCATCGTAAACCTGGTTTTACGAGGGTAACATTTAATAGCTAGACAAATCTGTAATCCTCGTTCAAAAAAAAAAAAAAAAAAAAAAAAATGTTCCGACTCGAGACAATAGCAAACGAACCAATGACTGTTGCATTTCTCCCATTGGAAATAAAATCTTGCCCCATAATTTACTTACGTATGTACTGGCGTGTCAGATGACATCTATCAAGCATCGGTGTCAAAATGAACTCCAGAAATAAAGAGCATCTCAATATTAGGGGGGGGGGGGGGGGACATTAGTAAGCAGCAGAAGTATAAGCTCAAAAGGTTTGAAACTAAGAATGGCATCAATTATAAAACTGAAATTAATCCAGCTGATCTCAAAATTCTCACGAGGATGAAGGCATCCCCTTAGACCCCCACAATAGCCCGACACTGAAACCTATGCTCAGCGGTCCCGTAATTGTGCTAACTAAGTCCTACTAAAGAAAGTATGAAGATTACAAAGGTTAAAAAATTATCAATTCAAATCATGCTGCTTTGGAAATTGCTATTAAATATGTTTTTTATTAGTAATATTATTAGCTACTTGTTCAATCAGACAATAGTCAAATTTCTAGGATCTTCCAGAAACTAATAGAGTTATTCAAACCTGGTTTCCATAAATGCTTTTTAAGAGTTCTTTTATAACAAAAAAAGAAAAAGGAAAAAATAAAAAGGAAAAAAAAAAAATAAAAAATAAAAAAAAATGGTTAAGCGAAAATGCATTTCTGGACTTCACTCAACTGAATGATAAGTGTCGAATTTCATTATCTGCTCCAAATGGTTATCAAAGACAAAGTTTGTATGGTTTTCAGCAATTTCTGTTTTCAGCTGTTTCAGTTTCAGCTTGTTACTGCTACATATTAGCAAAAAACTTGCGGTTCAGCTGATGAACATACCATATGAGATAGGAAATAAGTTTAAGTGAAACCAAGCACTGGGAATGTGCACGAGGCAACAGAAGCAGGAAAAAAGGTTAAAAACAAAGATAAATGCTAAAATGTTTTTAGAATTAATTAATGAATGCCCGTCTTCTAAAGAGTGAAATTCATAAACCCTTGAAATAAAAATTGCTGTGAAATAAAATAAGACACAAAAGAAAACAATGGAATTAGGGTCTACTAGGGTTTAGTGATTTCACTCTAAATTATATAGTTTAAAAAAAAAATTATTTAAAAAAAACAGCAAAGAAAAAAAAAAAAAGCAATAGAGAAATCAGGCTTGAATAGTGTAAGTTTTTATCCCACACCATAGAAAATACAACCAATCAGAAAGCAGGAAATCTGTTGTATATTCGTCGGTATTTCACTCTTCCTTCCCATCATGCACTGCACATTTAATCTACGCATTTGTATTTTCTATGGTGTGGGATAAAATGGTTATACAATGGTTTCTCTTGGCATACCGTGGATATCCCACTCGTCACTTGTATTTTCTTTGTATACACACTCGCCTAAAGGCTTGTGTGTATACTAGAAACTACAAGTGACTCGTGGGATATTCAACGGTATGCCACTCGAAACCATTGTATAACTAGTATTTATTATATGATTATCAATGAAATACCTATATTTCTGTATTTCAAAAAATTTGATATTTTCACATGAGAAGATAACATGTTATTTTCATATGTGAAGAAATCATCACTATGGTAATATACTTCTTATAGCTGAAAAAAGATCGAAAAAGCGTTCTTTTCTTTTTCATTGAAAATTATGTAATAAACAGAATATTACATGGGCGCTTGGAGATACGAATTTTATCTTTTCGTGTTGAAAATCTCTAACTCGTTTGCTGCGCTCACTTGTGAGAGATCTTTTCAAAACTCGAAGATAAAATTTGTATCTTCGCGTACCATGTAATATCCTCTATTGCATTCATGTACATCTATAGGTTTCTTTTATAGCATGAGAATCTTTCTTATGTCCATTAAAACAGATCTTTTCCTCTTACACTCTATTCAAATATTTGTAGTATCAAGATTATCAGTTACTGTATGTGGGGCTTAAAGGGGCACTTGGATGAAAACGCCCCATATTTTGAAAGTCCAAATAGTTCAAGTATTTAAGAATAATATGACTCAATCATGATTATGAAAACCAGATTGGCAAAAATTTTAGCCTGGGAGCCACTCGCAGTTGAGAAATTTTGGTTTAAAAACTAAAAGAACAATAGGGTTGAGTAAATGACGTCATTTACTCACAATTTAGATGCTGAAAAAAAATAAATTTTTATCCGCAAATTTTGACTGTTGCTTGGCTACTATTGGGGCCATATAGATAAGTTTAACCAAGTTTCAAGGCATTTCCAATTTTCATTCAAGTGCCCCTTTAAATAACCCACCACTTCATATTTTTTCAAATAATCTAGCATATCAAAGACCTACATTCTAAGCTCCATGCTGGGAGATAAGGTGATGAAAATCCAAGTTCTCCCATTCTAATCCTACCATTTTTACACAAATTTGTTTGGGAGAATTCAAATGTTCATCAAGTGAACCCTTTTCCAGAGGCCCACTACCAAATGGACCTTTAAGTCTTATTTCTTACATTGTACTGTTAAAATATATTAAACATTACAGTATAGTGAAGCTTAAAACCTAAAATTTAATGGATAATTTCTGAGGTAATGGGACCCTGGAAGAGGTTTTTATTAGCAATAGATTAAATTTGGTATTCATATGAAATGTATCTTGCATGGCACTGCCATGGTAACATGAAATGGCAAGGTTTGTTTCATGCTTACACTCCAGTAACCGATTTAGCATGCAAGGGCATATCCAGAATTTTTTATGCCGAGGGTCACTCCACACTCCGAGGGTCACTCAATGAATCATTTTTCCCTCCCCTCTCACACATTACAGCAAAACTGCCAATAAAAATGGAGGTGCAGGGCTTGAAATAAAGGCTGGACAACGGACAATGTCCGGCCAGAATTGGGACTTGTCGAGTCAAATATTTGCCTTGCTCTTCATTTTGACCAGTAACATTGACCAAGAAACAAGATATTACCAAGCAAAACCTGTGACTGACCGGAACTTATTTCATGCCCTGAAGTGGGTTACCATCGAGAGGGGAGGGGATAACTGACACCTTAAAATCTTCTGGATATACACCTGACTTGCTACAGTCGCCCCAATACACCTATGCTGTACATTTTCACACCAATACAAAATCTGTTTTACCTAAACCTTGTGGTGTCAAGGAAAAGTGGGCCACCCTCGCTGTTTTTATAAACACTTTCATTTCATATTTTATAAGAATTGTTGTCATCCTGCTTCATTTCTTTCAAGGGTAAAACAAGCATCCTCAAAGTGTATGATGCTCAAAAGTGGCCCGGAAGACCAATTGAATGGCTTTATCTGTCAATCACTGTTCGTTCAAATGTCAATCATTTTCTTATATGTTGGATCTTCTTTCTGCAAAGAAGTTTCTTAGTAAGAAGACTTGTAAAATACCGACACAGATGATGAGAATAGACTCTCCAATAGACCACCATTGTACTCGTTCATTAAGGTTTTCAGAGAGGTCGCGTCCTGAAGTTTCTCGTAGACGATGGTGTGTTTGATAGTCAATGGCAATCTAGAAAATAAATTTATGGCAAATGAAATAAAATTAAAACAAATAGATAATAAGAATATTAACAATTTCATTTTTTGCTTCTCATTGGCTTTCAATCACGATTTAGAGCAGATTGCATGAGTGTGAAAACTCATGGCACATGGCATGGTTACGGCGAATGTATTTACATACTTAAGATAGTACGCGCGCTCTCATTGGTCGAGAGCTGTGTTTTCATCAGGCTATGAAGGCACGGAAATGACGTAACAAGCATTTTTTAAGTATTTTTTAAAAGAAACAAAAAAAGAGAAAATGTTTTATTTCTTAAATACTGCACAGCAGTAAGTGAAAAGTGCAGTCTGTGCCTTAAGCTTTTCAAAGTCATGTGAAAACTGACTAAAAGAATACAGCCAAGGATGTTGCCCATAGCAGACATTCACTTGCCTCTCACCCCTGGGGCCTCGATCAGGTTTGGTCACATGTGAGGAGAATATTTTGGCGAAAAACATTTTAAGATCTTAATATGAACTGGTGATTGGTCAAGTGACCAGTGATTATGAGATGATAATCATTGGCTGAGCAGTGATTAAGAGGTTCGCCAAACTTTGCCAAAGTGAGAGTAATAAATAAAGCTTTTTATTTTTTAAATCCAGAATTTTGCCTTTTCTTCCTCTGTTACTAAAACAATTTCACTATGATGTCACATCAAAACAATCTTTTTTTTTTTATTGTTTTAAGGCTAAGGATCATGGTCGCCAGAGGCAGGGCTCGAAATAGAAAAGATAAATGGCCAGACAGTTTCTTATTTTCAGCAGGATAAATAATTTTGGAGCAAAATTTCCATGTCATTTTATTTTCCATTTGGCAGTTCAAAATAGTTTTAGCCTGACAGTAGTAAAACTTGATCTTTATTTTGGCCATTGGCAGGCCCTTATTTCGAGCTCTGCAGAGGGGGCAAAACAGCAGCAAAACAAATCAAATCACCCGAAAATTGGGTTTATGATATAGTGGAAAGTGAGAGCAGCTAAATATTACACTAAATATCCTGAACAAAAAAAGATTTAGCCTAAATTTCTATTATCCTTGCCCATGTAAACAAGCTGTGACATCATAGTGAAATAGGACAATTATTATTATTCACCTCAGACTCAGTGAATTTGATGAATATTTACCTCTACCATGTCTCAGTAAATATTCACTGATATTCACTTCGGCTTTGGCCAATAATTGTTAATTGCATATGGATATATTACTTACCTTCAGATTCTCATGTATAGTAACACAAGCCGTCTCCATCTGTGTTAAAGCTGTGTGATGATTTCCCAATGTCTTTGTTAATGGTGCATCATCGCCTGCTTGAAAGTCAAAGTACACTGTCTTGTGTGTATACGTTGAAAACTCATTGCTAAAGCAGAATTTATAAGCTCCATCTTGATCGGCAGTTACTGAATGGCTGTCATACTGTTTCTTTTGTACAGTATAAAGAACTTTATCCTTAGGGTCATATAAGGTTACATCTACGTCGTAATTACCACCGGTGATAACCTGGAAAAAAACATTTATAGTTTGATAAGTATTACATGTAGTTTGACTTCTATACACCTCTTGGGAAGGAAAGGTAGAAGAAGGTATATAGAGGATATTACATGGTGGCACGAAGATATGAAGTTTATCTAAGAGTGGTGAAATATTTTTCAACATGAGAACGTTAAACATGTGTTACTGAGGTTTAACTTATTCTACGAACCCAGACATTTCAACAGCTTGTTGTGAAATGATTTTACTGCCGCCAGTCAAAAGTATAAAAGGTACAGACTGATCAGTTTTGATTGACGGCAGGGAAAAACCAATTTCACAACAAGCCATTGGAATGTCTGGTTTTAGAGAATATTTAAAATAGACCTCTTTACCTTCGTTGTTTGTTGTGCCCATTTCAGACCACATGATGCCACTCTTGGGAGTTGATTCTTTCATGTGTAAATATTTTAACAAAAGAACATTTCTCAAGGGAATGACATGTGGTCTGAAATGGGCAATTTGCATACGAAGGTAAAGAGGTCGCAGTAGTGTGTGGGAAAACATTGGATGTGCTGTCATCAATACACTGTATCTTCACATGTAAGGATATGGAAAATATGTCACTGAGACCCCAGATGCAGTTCGATGAAAAATATGAGTGCAAAAAAAACTAGTGTCTATATACAATTATTTGGGCATATGCTTGATAATAAACAAAATTACGAGAAGATTTGTCTATATTAATCAAACTATTTATATTTTATTTTGTAAGATAGATGTAGTTTAAACATTTCTTCGACTAAGTGAATACTTGTAAGCTTATACAATGTCTAGTGTTCATTTTCTGTCAACGAAATTATTATAATTTTCCAGGGCCTAATTTTCAATACTCGAGTTTAACTAAAATGACCAATTTTTTTGTAATATATTATTAATATTGATATATTATTTTATCCCTGACTCTTGAATCAAGGTATCGAAATAAATGAATATTAATCACAGAATTAACAAATGATACGTGTACAAAAGGTAAAAAAGACACTGCACAACGACAATGAAAATTATTCTTCTTTAAGTAAAAATAAAATAGATAAATAACGATGGTATCTAACATTATGATGGCCTAAAGAAAGAACATATCTGAAGATCTGTCGTGCAATCGTATAACGTTAACAACAGGTACAAGAACTTGCAAAAATAAAAATAAGCTTACAAGAAATTTGTTTTCGAGACGTCGAAGTTTTCAACTCAAATAATTTCCAAGCACTTTTTAAAAAAACTCTGGGGTTATAGTTTCTTCTAAGAGTAGGATATTATTTAAGCAATAGATCAACTTACCTGGAATTCTAGAGTAACTTTAGTTCCCTTTTTCACGTCTTCATAAAAACATTGTCTAGCGTTGTCTTCAAGTTCCAACGTTAGTTCAGTACATCTAACTAGAACACAGCATAAAGCTAACAATAGCAAATAAACTAGCAATTGGCTATACGAGGTCATAGTACATGAAATTAAGATATGTACTGGTGGTGAAATAAGCTGGAAAGGATTTTTGGTGAGTTAAATTTGACGATTTTTTGTGTGGAGAATTTTGTAAGATTCAAGATGGCGGCGACAGATCAACGTGGCAGAAAGTTACCGGTGATGAAGTGCATTGTGGGGGATAGACCCAGGCTTTCACGGTAGGGTATTTAGTCTGAACCGGCTGGCTCGCCTTTTCCTTCCTTCCTTCTTTCTTTCCTTCCTTCTTTCTTTCCTTCCTTCTTTCTTTCTTTCTTTCCTTATTTTTTTCCTGTCTTTCATTCATTCTTTCCTTCCTCCTTTCTTTCCTTTCTTTCCTTTCTTCTTCTTTTCCTTCCTTCTTTCTATCCTTTCTTCCTTCTTTTTTTCCGTCTTTCATTCATTCTTTCCTTCGTCCTTTCTTTCGTTCCTCCTTTCTTTCCTTCTTCCTTTCTTTCCTTTCTTCTTCCTACTTTTCTCTCTTTTCCGTTTCATAATATTCATTCATTCTTTCTTCCTACTTTTCTCTTTCTTTCTTTTCATTTGTTCATTCATTCATTCTTTCTTTCATTCCATCTTTCTTTCATTTTTTGTTTCTTTCTTTCATATGCTCATTCTTTCTTTCTTTTATTATCAACTCTTTTAACATGTCTTCTTCAAAAAAATAATAGAGGGTCCTAATTCCATTTCCCAGTCCAAAATTTTGACAAATTCTCAATCCCTGAGTAATAGCTAAATCCCAGACTCAGTGTATAAAACCCCTTTTTCCCAGCCTCAAAAAGGTAAATCCCAGCTCCCATTTTATCCCTTTAGACTATTTATAACTCTAAGCGAACAGATGGTAAGTATAAGGCCTTGATCACAATACATTTTTAAATATTATAAAAAGATTTGCAACTAAACCACAAAACATGGATTGCTTCAGATGAATTTATTAGTCTGAAGTATAAGACATCACTGTCATACAGAATTAAGAAAATAAATATCCTTTAGTCCTTCATAATATGACCAGGGTATTGTAAAAAAAATTGACATGAAAAGTGCACTATTGGTCTATATCAATCTCTTAATATTTATGCATGACATTATCTAGTCTCAGGTTCATGGAGCTCTGGCCACATTTACTGTACTTGCATAACCCTATGCATAGGCTTTTCGATTCCATTCTGGATAGTTTTGCCATTATGGGACATGCTGTTTTGTGCATATTAACATACAGAGGACCATACTTCTAATGATTTTGTTCAAAACGTGTATATTTATGCCAGTCCAAAAATCTAAATTTAAAGTTTGGGTTGTTCAAATAAGGAATGAAAAATCTCTTTCGCCAGCAAAATGCCAGTGCATAGAAGTATGTGAATACAATTAATGTGGTCAGAGCTGCATGAAACGATGGATTTCATGCATACATTTTAAGAAAGGCCTATAGTTAGGAAGTAGACCATTAATAATAGCCACATTTTTTCCATGTCAGATCATGTCATTCCCTAGAGTATTGTTTCTGTGTTTAACCGTCGTACATAAGAAATAGGAAGACATTAAGCCCAAGTTGAAGTTCAATCATTTTGATTGGCCGAATTTTTAGTATGGAAAAAACATTGTTAAAGCTTAGATCTCCATCATATACTCGTCTGGTAATTTTAAATGACCATATAAAAAGGTCCCATAATTTGTTTTAAAATATAAGGCTTGATAGTCTACCTTTCCTGAATTCGCTTGGCTAACCACAGAACAACTTATTTAAGGCAGAGCTGGAGTCAGGGTCCGTGCAGGCTTCTTGTGAAGACATTCAAGGACATTTCAAGGAGTATTCAAGGACCAAAATGAAAATTTTCAAGGACCACATAACGATGGGTGCAATCGGGATTATGAACTTTTAGATGAGGAAAACAGGCGTTTTGGGTTACAAAAACCTTTCTAAATATTTTTCAAGGAGTATTTAAGATTTTCAAGGAATTTTTTCTTTTTTCAAGGAGTTTCAAGTGCCCTTGAAATGAGTTTTCAAATTCCAGCACTTTTCAAGGAGTTCAAGGACCTGTACGAACTCTGGGAGTAGAAAAATACAGTAAATGTATGGATTTGAAAACTCCAGCCTGGAATCAAATATTCTGTTCTGTGGTCAGTCAAGGGAATTCAGGAAAAGTCTATTGATTGGCTAGAGAAATAGTTCAATCTTTTTTCCAAAATGTGCACAACGGTACCTCTGGGGGCTTCCTGTTACGTAGTTGAATATACATTCATATTTACATATGGATAAGTAATATAAATACTACCTAATAATTATGATCTATAGGGAACCTAATAAAAGTTATTGTATGGGGGAGGTGGGGTGGGTATTAAACCTTAGCAACACTCTTTTCCATGTGTGTGAAGATTGTGCACAAAAAGTATAATGGATATGTCAGTAACTAAGCAACTGTGACAGTGTAGATAATTATACTGATGATAGAAATGGACAATCAAGGGTACATATGTGTGCATAGGGGTCGTGTAAATTGAGTGTGTGTGTGTGGGGGGGGGGGGGGGGTATGGGTCTGCATAACATAGACCCCTTGCAGTAATCAAGAAATTGACAATCAAGGGTGCGTATGTGTGTATATGGGTTGTGCGAATTGAGGGGAGTGGGTTTCTGCATAACATAGAGCCCCTTGCTGCATATCGGAATGCAAGCCAATTTGGAGGATAAAAAAATAGGTTCCAATTCTCAGGAGATTGAAATTGTTTGTGTGTTGTCCTCCAAATTAAGCCGCTTTAAAGAAACAGGTCATTACATTCAGATACATTTTTCATACAGAGAGCACAATAAAAGACAGTTATACTGTAAAAACTCTTCAATGCCACAGAAATTAGATTTTTGTTATAAAAAAGACTCAGCAGCGTCAGGGTTAGCCTCATATCTTACTGCAGCCATTGGTAAAACAAACTGACTTCCACAAACTGATATTCAAAATAGGCTGATATCAAAACCTCTTTAATTTTGGCGTAATATTTTCTCATCTCAGATCTTTTCAGTCACTTTCTTGAGAATAAGATTCTTTGTTTGAGTTGTATCCATATTCATGTGTCTTCTCATGCGCAACCGTTAAACAAAGAAATGATACTCTAGGGAATGACACATGGCCTTGAGAATAAAATTCTTTGTTTGGGTTGCATCCATATTCATGTGACTGTCTTCTTATGTGCAACCGTTAAACAAAGAAATGATACTCTAGGGAATGACACATGGTCTTGAGAATAAGATTCTTTGTTTGGGTTGCATCCATGTTCATGTGTCTTCTCATGCAAAGCCACTCAACAAAGAAATGATACTCTAAGGATGAAACATAGTCTGAAATGGGAAAACATTACGCCTCAGCTAAAAAGGTCAATATAATGGCACTGCACCATATAGTCTGAGTACTATTGATTGGTTAAAAGGGTATGTTCTGGTGTCATTTCCCCAAGAGACTGTTGAGGTAAGGAATGGTTTTAGATAGGACTGGAGATTTCCATATCACATGGAGTGAAGTTCTCCGTCTGATCATCATTTCGTGGTATTTCAGGTTGTAAAGTCTTTTCGTTATAACTTTGGGTGTCCTCCATGGGTGTGGTGCCGAGGTCTTGTGATTGGCTTGGAATGCTGTTTTCTGTAACATTAAGCAAAGTTAATCAAAATATAAATTCTGTTGAATATTGACAGTGCTATGTTTATCTTTGTTCATATTATTATTGAGCCTCAAAGGCTCGATCCAAAGAGACCCAGCTGCTTAGTGAATTGATCAACATTTACAGTACCTATGCTAATAATGTGCACCATTTTGTGTCTTGTGATCAAGTAATACATTCTCCTTATCATGTAAAGGTGAGTGCATTGAACAACACTTACCTATACTATGTGCACCATTTTGTGTCTTGTGATCAAGTAATACATTCTCCTTATCATGTACAGCTGAGTGCATTGAACAACACTTACCTATACTATGTGCACCATTTTGTGTCTTGTGATCAAGTAATACATTCTCCTTATCATGTAAAGGTGTGGCTTCTACCAGGTTTGCTTGTTCATTGGATTCTTCTTCAGTTTTATCCACAGATTCGGGAACTATTTTCCCATCTTCACTTTTTTCTGTATTTACTAGAGGTTTTGAAGAGTTTTCTGTGATTTTTTGTTCAGCTGGAGTGAAAGGGTTTTGAGTTGTAGTAGGAGTGACAGGGGTATCTGAAAACAATTGATATGGTATTAAATAATTAGTACATTACCTCTCACTTTGGTGTCTTGGGTTTGATTCCTGAACTTGAAATCACATGTGGGTAGAGTTTGTTATGTACATGTCCCAATTAATTCATGTTATTTTTTCTCTGGGTTCTCCATTTTTCATGCCAGCTCTGTCAACCTAATATGCTAAATTCTAGTTCAGTCTGGGAGTTTGCTTGGTTAGCTCTGCCCTGACTTAGATCAGCCCAGAGATTATTTCAGAGTTTGATCTGTGAGTTAGTCATGCCCCAACTTAGATCAGCCCAGAGGTTGCTTCAGGGTTCAATCTGTGAGTTAGCCATGCCCTTACTTAGATCAGCCCGGAGGATGTTTCATGGTTCAATCTGTGAGTTAGCCATGCCCTGACTTAGATCAGCCCAGAGGTTGTTTCATGGTTCAATCTGTGAGTTAGCCATGCCCTGACTTAGATCAGCCCAGAGGTTGTTTCAGGGTTCAATCTGTGAGTTAGCCATGCCCTGACTTAGATAAGCCCAGAGGTTGTTTCAGGGTTTAATCTGTGAGTTAGCCATGCCCTGACTTAGATCAGCCCAGAGGTTGTTTCAGGGTTCAATCTGTGAGTTAGCCATCCTCTGGCTAAATAGATCAGTCTAGAGGTTGTGTCAGGGTTCAATCTTTGAGTTAGCCATCCTCTGGCTAAATAGATCAGTCTAGAGGTTGTTTCATGGTTCAATCTTTGAGTTAGCCATCCTCTGGCTAAATAGATCAGTCTAGAGGTTGTTTCATGGTTTCATTAGAGGCTTTGATATAGAGGCATGTGGCTCCTCAACACATATATCAAAGCCCTAAATTATCACTGTCAATCAGAATTCAGCAATTCTCTGCCCCCCATATGATATACATTAATTTAAAATACAAAAATTGTACTTACCAGTACCTGAAACTATGAAGAGAGATTTTAATTTAGTGTAAACTTCTGAAGCTCGTTCTTTGATTTTATTGCTTTGTTTGTAGTTACGTATCTAGAAAAAAATGGGGACAATTTTATATTTCATTTGCCTAATAATAATAATATTTTTTTAAGGGAACCTGGGTAGGGTAGGGGATACTTTTTCAGATACAATCCATGGTGCTGTGGGTGTATTTTTTGGAACCACATAATCATAATAACAGCCCTCATAAAGAATGAAAACTTTTCCATTTTCTTATAACTTTATTATGTGAGTGTGAAGTGATACCCTACCTTTTTAATTGTTTGAACAATAGCAGGAGACTTCTTTATGACGTCGGGGCTGATTTGCATGTCATTGATCTTGTTCAAAGTATTTAAACATTTCTGTAAATCCTACAACACAGATAATTAAAAAAAAGATTACATGTATATAAGTATTTCTAAATTACTTACTCTGCGCAAACATTTCATCTATACATGTAATTGTTTCAAAGGAAACAGGGAAAGAAGTAACAATTATTACGCTTCTCAGTTGAACTTGGAACACCGAAGTGTATTTGTCACAAAGTTTTGTTGTTGGAAAGTGCATACATGTGGTTTGGCTAAGCATTAGGGACCTTAAGCAACTCAAAATCCAGGACGGGGACGTGAGACCTGAGGTTTCAGAGAACTGAATTTAATGATAGAGTAAGATCTGGAAATAGGTGTTACTTCTTGATCTCAAGACTTGAACGACGTGAAATTGCTGAATATCGCATTCTGGCAAGAACTTTATCGTATTTTCTTGTTCAGATACTGACGTTCCTATTCTAGAATTCGATTTGCTTAAGGTCCCCATTGAAGTGTGCTGTGATTGGTCAGTTTGTGCATGCACCGGATACCTGGAGGTGGTGTATATTGCATCCCTAAAACTATCCACACTGCACTACATTGCCAAATAAACCCATATTTTCTTTACATTTGGTATTGCTAATAGAAGTGCAAATCACTTTACTAGGGGGGGGGGGGAGGGGGCCAGATTGACTTACTGGTGCTTCCACTGTTAATGAAAGTTTCAGATCTTGATTACAGAGTTCTAATGTGTCATAAATAGTTGGATCTGCAATAAAACCAAATAAAAAGAGTTAATTTATACTAGTATCTTTACACATCCTCTAAGACTCATAGGAGCAGGCGTAGCTCAGAGTTAGAGGCCTTCAGAGTTATCTCCATGTCTGTTTCAACTTCTCTCTAATCTGTGTAGCTTCAGCTGTGAATACTCTTAAAAACAGAGCACTGATGGAGAGAGGGAGGGAGGGAGAGAGGCAGAGAGGCAGAGAGGCAGAGAGGGAGAGAGGCAGAGGGAGAGAGGGAGAGAGGGAGAGAGGGAGAGAGGGAGAGAGGGAGAGAGGGAGAGAGGGAGAGAGGGAGAGAGGGAGAGAGGGAGAGAGGGAGAGAGGGAGAGAGGGAGAGAGGGAGAGAGGGAGAGAGGGAGAGAGGGAGAGAGGGAGAGAGGGAGAGAGGGAGAGAGAGAGAGAGAGGGGGGGGGGGGGGGGTAAAGTGTGCAATTTATTTGTCTTGTTCCAAGACAAGTTGCAGCAAATTATCACTGAAAAAGTAGATTTTTTTCTACTTTTGCCAACACTGCAACTTTGTTTGCACAGTGTAAACCCTCTTGCCAAAAGTCTTGAGAAAAGTTGCAGAGCAAATTACTCTATGTAATCTTCCTTAATAAAGAAGGCATAACAGATAGCCAGAATATGAATTGAAATGCTAGCAATAGAAACGAAAAATTTCAGTCTTCTAGCAGAAGTTACAAATTTCAAGTTACCGGTAATTAAACAAAAAAAAATTGTCACTTACTTTTTAAGCGTTCTTTCCGTTTCTGCCATTCAATTTTCTCTTTTTCTTTCTGCTTTTCTTTTTCCTTGCGTTCTTTTTCTTTTTGCTTTTCCCTTTCCATCCTAGCCTTTTCTTTTTCTTTCTCCTTTAAAGCTCTTTCTTTTTCTTTTTCCTTTTCTTTTAACTTTCGTTCTTTTTCTTTTTCTTTTTCCTGCTTCTCCTTTTCCTTCTGCTTTGCCTTCTGTTCAAGTTTTTCTTTTCTTTTTTTCTCTTTCAATTCCTCCCTGAAAAATCAAATTTAATCAAAATTAAACTTAACACTCCCAGAGATTAGCAAATTATATATACTAGGCAGATAAATAAAATGAAATTGGTAGAATGTAAGGAAGAAAATTCAGTTGAACAAAGAATCAAAAAAGGAAAAGAGAAGAGAATGGAAGGCAAGAGAAGGCAAGGGAAGGTAAGGTAAGGTAAGGTAAGAGAAGAGAAGAGAAGAGAAGAGAAGAGAAGAGAAGAGAAGAGAAGAGAAGAGAAGAGAAGAGAAGAGAAGAGAAGAGAAGAGAAGAGAAGAGAAGAGAAGAGAAGAGAAGAGAAGAGCAGATATAGACTGAGAAAAACTAAATACATTATGTGATTCCTCAGCTCTGCCTAAAAAGTCAAAATCTTACTTCCTCTTCTCCAGTTTTTCCTGTTTTCTTTTTTCCATTTCTTCCTTCTTTTTCTTTTTCTCTTCTTCAGTTTCTTCACTGTTGTCATCTTCTTCATCTTTGTGCTTTGACTTGCTGTCTGATGACTGCTTTGATTTTACTTCATTCTTTTCCTCACTTGCTTTTTTCTGAAACAAAACAATTATTTTAATATACAGGTGTTCTCAACCCATTCCTGCTTGGCCAACAGAGTTTTAAGTACTCCCCAGTGACGTAGCGAGTACCCAGGATCTATGAGTGGGGAGGGGCACCTAGAATAACAACTAATTACCAAACATTTTGGGGGTCCATGCCTGCCCCTTCCCTACACCTGTGGCATTGACATCATACACGAAAGAAAAAAGGCTCAATCTGATAATTAAGGGGGGGGAGGGGTGACTGCCCCCTCGCTAGTCCACTGGTACTCCCAATCCCAAAGAATCCAAAATAGTGTTTTTTGGCTAAGCCAAAACCATGGCTAATTATTAAGAGTAGTGCAGTACTATATATATTAATAATAGTGGTATTAGGCTCAGTGTATCGTATTAGCAGTGGAAAAGATAAAACTAACAAAACTAAGGTTCATAAAACCTACATCTTTCTTCTCCTCTTCTGATGACAAGCTATCTTCAGAATCCGAATTCTTTAAAAATAACAAATTAATAAGAATAAAAAGAGGAGGGATTACATAGTACCTCTACACCAGTACCAAGTAAAAAATAAATATTACTAACTTAAATTTTTTTTGACACAAAATTTCCAAATTCATGTATCATAATAAAGTTATAAAGGAGGGTAATCTGATCATGTATTACAGTATATTACAGTTTCATTTATTTAGGGGAAGCGGAGAAGCAAATGGAGGGAGAGAGTACAGAATCAAAACATATTGTAAAATACCTTAGATTTTTCTGTTTTTTTACTTGAGTCGTCATCATCTTTATCATCTTCTTCATCTTCACTGCTTTCATCGCTGCTTATCATTTTCTTGGATTTCTTGCTTGTGGTTTTGTCTTTACTGTTGGTGGTTTTAGCTTTGGGCTGTGTTTCCTTCTTCTTTTTGTTTTTGGGGTCTGGTACATACTCCTATACACACATTGATGTAGAAAAATGTATGCCTTGATTTTTTAATGACTGCTCACATGTATACACAATTTGAAGCCTTATCGTACTTGAGAGAGGTAATTGTACATGTACTACTGCTTGGCACCACTTGATTTTTGTAATAAGTTGTAGCCTTCTTAAACCTTACTTACTCCATGAAAATTTGAATTTCCTTCAGATACTGGAATATGGCATTGATATTCCAAGAACTGCCAAACCATTGATATTATATTTAAAAAAATAATATTTTTACATACCTCTCCTTCTGATTCAGAGCTTTCTTCTGGTTCATCTGACTCTACAGGCTGTGAAAAATAAATCCATTAAAAAAATATATACTCATGTATCTCAATCCTAGCCAGTTCTGAATAGACCATTTTCGAGATGCGCAAGCGCTTTCAAAAATATCGCAGGCGCAGACATGAAAAAGAGGCATTTTCGGACAAGATCACATGCGTTATTGACTCGAAAATGCCTCGAGATCATGTCTGTGCCTGCGATATTTTTGAAAGCGCTCGCGCATCTCGAAAATGGACTATTAGATCTTGTGTGCATGTGCATGATATATTTCATAGTAGTTGAGTCTCACCCCCCCCCCCCCCCTCACAAAAAGACAACAAACAAACAACAACAACAAATGCTACTAAATTACCTCTTCACTGTCAGATTCTACTGTTTTGGTTGTTTTTGCTTTTTTCTTCGCAGGTGTTTTATTTTCTGTGCTTATTCTACGCTTGCCCTGTACCTGCAAATAGAAATTGAAATCCATATGGTGAATATTTACTTCAAGTACGCATTGGTAAACATTCCCCAATATTAATTTTACTTACTAGAATACTTACTAGTCTGCTTTGCTGCTGTTCTTAGTGTCGGTCTCAAAATCCCTCCCCACTACTGTAACTGCTGCTTACTGCAGCCAGACATTCTATTCCAATCATTTTTTTGCTTAGCCAATCACGGATCTAGTTTTAAAATCAAGAACTGAATCATTGTTTTGAATGTTAGAGAAAAGCTGTCAGCTTATCGCTTATTATATTTGGCGAGAAATCAACAGGGCGGCCTGTCATGGGCTTGTGTCCTGATTGGCTTAAATCAAACAACTGGAATGGAATGTCTGGCTGCAGTAAACAGCCGTTAGTGGGAGGGATTTTGAGACAGACACTATGAACTACTGTAAAGGAGACTAAATAATTACGAGTTAATTATGAAAATGTATGTATATGTATAGTGTAGATAATACATTGCAATAATATCCATTTTTATAATTTATTTACTTGTTTCTGATTAGAACTGGTATCCTCTTCCTGTTCTTCTGCCTCATTTTCTTCCTCCTCAGACCCAGAGCTCTCCTCAGATTCAGACTCCACAGGCATCCCACGCTGACCATATCTGACCTTAGGGTCCTTGATGATCTCTTCCAGTGCTTCATTGAAAAATTTTCTGTTTGATGGTTTGGAAAATTTGGCTTTGTGCTTCTCGTAATCGAATAAATCCTTCACCTGCATCACAGCTCTACATCAAAAAGATAATGCATCTTTCAATATTATTGCTATTTTCATAAACATGCGAACTCGGTAGCTGCGAGCTGCACACTGAAATTTGGTTTATCGCTTCCATCAATCAAAAATAATCAGTCGGTACCTTATATATTTATGATTGGCGGCAGTGAAAAACCAAATTCCAGCGAGCATTTTGCAATAAGCCAGTTCGGAGTTTCAGAATCGTTTTCAGTGCGCATGCGATTTTATCCCGAGTTTCAATTACACAAAAGAATGTGAGAAATTCAGGATAAAATCGCATGCGCACTGAAAACGATTCTGAAACTCTGAACTGGCTTATTATAGAGTTCGCATATTTATGAAAATTGCAGTAAGCCTCAGAGTAGATTGGAGACAGACACATGCATGGGAATAACTGTTATTACAGATCTACTGGTAGATGTATGTAAATGAGACAGCAAGCATTGTATCAACCTGATAATGTAACTTGTATGATTCTTCAAACAAAAGGAATTCACTATTCAGTATGCAGTCATATTCAGTATTCAACATTTTTTTTGAAATAGCTGTACATGTATATATATATGTATGTAATTTGATAGTAATTAATGTGAAGTATTACAGCAGAATAGAAATGCAAATAAAAATTAAAATATACTAAAAATAGATGGAAAAACTGGAACTCTGGCAAAAGCATTTTATAAAAGCTGCTGTCATTCATCAATAATTGAATATTTCATCAGCTTTTGTCATAGCCAATTTTTCTTGTTTGCAAAATACTTACGTCTCATGTGTACCATAAAAGAAGATAGGATATTTCTTAGCTGGAATCTTTTCATTAGTAGCTGGAAGATCAATCTGCAAAAAATTGTATAAAATACTTAAAAGTTGACAAAGATTTGAAAAAGTTTGCAGAGAATTTGATTGAAAATCAGAGCAAAAATCTGGTCAACTTGTGAACTTACTCTAGCGGGCCAGTGAGGATATCCCCTCATTTTCGCCCAAATGAGATCCCCTGGTTGAAAAGACATTGCTAAAGATATGAATTAAGAACTAAATAATGAGAAACCCGATAAAAAGATTTAAAAATCTCTCTTGAAAAGTGACTTGCAAAACCAAAATGGCGTCCGCTCAGACCGCGCGGAACCTGGGACGGCTTGTCAAACTTGACCCACAAACCCTTGCGAGCCTACCTCGTACCAGTCTTTCTCGTTCATAGAAGTTGTTTCCATGACAACAAATAAAATGGCGGAAAACTTGTTGTTTAGAACATTGAAGATCAAATTTTAAGATTCTTACTGAAAAATATATCTTAAAAGTGTTTCAAACTAAAAATTATAAGCCGTAGTGCATTGGATATTATCTTAGGAATCGTATATGTCTATGTTGTAGTATATTTTGTTGTTTTATCTGGTTGAAAATGCCTGTCGAAAAGTTTAAAGTGGAGCATAAGTTTGGAATTATTTCACACAGTCAACGACTGCTGCTGGAAGATCGACTGGAGAATCAATCAAAGACCTCTGTCCCGCCAGCTACACATTCTAGAAGGAGGTATGTATCGTAAGAAGCTTAAATCTTGAAGATTTTTTGCTAAAATATTAAATGGGGCTTGAATCCGTGTTAAGAAATGGTATTGTTGTTGTTGTTGTTGTTGTTGTTGTTGTTGTTGTTGTTTTTGATTACAGGTGTTGCTCTAATTTATTTAATAATATTTTGATTTCCTAAATCAGGCATCATGAAATCAATGAAAACTTCATTGCCAAGGTAACATCGTACTTATATTACATTTTTGTGATATTGTTATGATAAGATGCAGTTATTAATCTAGAACAATTAACTAGAAAGCCTGAGCTACTTTAACTGCCCTACACTTTCACTCAATAACTGTTTACAAAGATTGTAACTATAATATGTTTACTTATTTATATTATCTCTTGTAACATTATATTGTATATGTAGTGTAAATAAACTGAAATTGAACAAATATGAAGAAAAGCTTTAGAAGAAATACTGAATGGGTTTGCAAGTGGATGTCGATCAATCAAAGTGTTTCCATGACATTGTTGGAAAACACAAAGTTTTCAAGGGCATGCATATGTGACTATGGAATGTCATGAAAATGCCTTTATTGACGTCCACCAAAACCTATAAATACCTAATTCCACACATGCTATTAAGAAGCACTGCAAAAAGTTAACAGTTAATTTTTTTTTTGCTAATATAAAGTTCAATGATGGCAGTCTTGATGACCAGGAAACTCTTATTCCATTTGCTTCTAAAATGCTTGCGAGAGTCAAGGTGAGAAAACCAACCAATAACACAGGGGCATGTAGTAAGGGGTTTTTATGTGAAATCATGTTTTTAATATTCATGATCTGTGATAAGCATGGTTTGAATGTTGTGAATAATATTGTGAATTTTTTTGAATAATTTTGAACATTTAATAATTTCCCAGAGCCGTGATCTACCTACCTTCTTAATTTTTTCTGAACCATGCTGTGACCCCCAATACTGCACCTGATAACATACATCACATCATATAGGTTACTATCCATAATTTTTAATAATCTTACATTTTTGCCTGTTTCCATAGCAACTGGTCAATATATCTCTCATAAGTTAGAATTATCAACAAGGATAGAGTGTACATCATTTTGAATTGCGTTTTGTTTCATGTTTTTTTTTGTTGTCCTGAATGTTTCCATAGCGACGGGTTGGTCTGAGAAAAGGTGGAGAAGGAGAGCATGTCAGTCTTCCAAAGGCCTGGGCTGAACTTTCTTTATTAGCACAACTAAAGAACAAAGAATTGCAAGAAGGTACTACTTGTTGTTGTCCTATTTTGGAGTACATAAATATAATAGAACTTTGTATAATGAACAACTGCCAGTGAAAATACGGAGTGCCAAAACAAATCCGGAGTTACGCAGGTCAAGTGTAAAACCCGGGAATACAAGCATGTTTTGCTTGAAGTACCGCAGAATGTGCTTATTGTCCGGTACTTCAAGCAAAACATGCTTATATTCCCGGGTTTTACACTTGACCTGCGTAACTCCGGATTTGTTTTGGCACTCCGTATTTTCACTGGCAGTTGTTAATGGTTAAATGGGGTAAATCTGTATAGAGTTCCTTGGGCCAGGGGCCTTGAAACATTTTGAAATTTCCAAAGGAAAGGGGGGGGGGGGGGGTAAGAAATTTGATATCATCAATGTGGTATGGATATTTTCAGGAACTACTTAGATCACTTGCATACTATGGTAATTTGCAACAGGAATCATTTATCAATGGATCTCTTTTTTGGATGTGTTTTTTCTTTTTAGAATCACTGGAAGTTCTCATCACTTCTCTCAATCAGGCACCTTTATTGCAATACCATATTCCAAGGTGAATTTATTGATCATGTATACAATGGTATCTAATAGTTAAATCTATAATTTCTTGTTAAGGCACATGAGCAACATGCGATCATGCAACTTGTTGTGCAACATTGTTGCATTGCAAGTTGCAGAGTGAATGTGGCTCGTTATTACCACCAACATTTTGTTGCATGACTTTGTTGCAGAAGAAGAAGCACTTTCTACCCTCTGCAACCATGAAAACTGGTTGCACGCTTGTTGGTAATACGAGCAACATTTGCTCTGCACCTTGCAACACAACAATAATGTTGAGCGACAAGTTCCACAATTTTGTTGCTCATATCTCTGCGCCTTTAGTCCCTAAGGAGTACATGAGAACCTACCTTCCTTTGTAACTTCCTTGTACATTCTTTCTATCTACCCACCCACCCATATTCTACCCATACATCACCTGCCCCCCTAACCATCCATCTATCTGCCTACAGTACCCATCTATCCATCTGTCCACCATCCCCCTCATTCATCCATGCACCATCAAGCTAGCTATAGACACCCATCAATCCACCCATCCCTTCATTCACCCATTTATTCATCCATCTATCTTACGATTACTTGAATCCTGCTGTATATGTAAAAATTACTTGAGAAATACTGTTACCTGAACCATCTTTGATGTTTTTGCCATCTTCCATCTAGTTTGTTCTTCCTGGCTATGACAGCTCTTCACTGGCTCAGAAAGATTGGTCTCAATCAACCATGTCTAAGGACTGGTGAATTGAAGCTGATCAAGGTACATTCCACTCACAATCATAGCATATTGATAGTTTCCAACTATTTAATGTCAGAATCCTGACTTTAATATATTTTTTCAAATTTGACTAAAATATGTTTGATCCCAGTAGAGAGTCAAATGGCAGAAAATGGACTGTACAGAGTAGAATTAGCTTTTCATTAGGGGCATGGCGATGTCTACATATAGCTGCTGCTGGGTTTGATGTTAACTTTTTAGCCCACTAGCAAAGTGTTGCTAGTAAGACTTTTCTTCTAGTGAAGTGGTAAAGTTTTGAAGGAATGATTGATTCTTACTCTCAAGTGTTTGCTAGTGCATAAAATTTTGACTCACAAATTCTGAAAAAGTGCTAGCATTTTGCGAGTTTGTGAGCGTTAATTTGGAGCCTTCTATAAGGGGAAGGGAGGCAGTGTACTATTTTAACACCATATCCACAGGAGTCCTGCATGAAATAACGAAGTTTCAGTGTCGAGATCAACCTTTTTAGGGAATCTGCCCCCTTTGTACACCACTGCTTTTCATAGTGACTGTCATATAAATGGGCAGTATTGATATTAAACTTTGTAATATTTTCGTTTCAGATGGGCCATGTTGTGTTTCTAAGACTCTACTACTTCTACCTCAACAATAGTTTAACGCAGGTAAATAGAAAATTTTTTTTTTGGAAAAAACAAATGTTATACAGAGAGAAAATATTTTTATTAGCAGATTAATACACAACCATTCAGTACATTAAACCCTGTAAAATTAAAGGAGGAAGCAGATGCAAATCACTGTATTTGATCGACAATTAATCATTTTTTTTCTCGCAGGGATACATGAAGGAAAAACAAGCACTACTTATCTATTTAGCAGGTAAATAGCTTGAGAAAACAGTTGTCTTTTCACTCCTCGTCCCCCCGCAAAACTAAAAGTTAGCTTTGAAAAAATGAAAAAAATGGAAGTAATTGGGGAAAAGTAACAACATTCAATTCGACATCTGAATTTCATGCTTTCAACTAGTATTTGTACATGAGGTTGGTGCAGGTGTCTCAAGAGTGTTTCTCTTGATATTCAAACTCATTGCCGCATGCTGCGCAAGTTGAGGCAAGTACTGTATGACCTTGACTCCCTTCTCCCTTTCATGATTAGAACTTCAGACATTTCTTACTGTTTCTTACATTTCTTACTTCCACTGTTTGGGTTACCTGTGTTCAAACACGACCATGTTTCGTTTGTTTGTTGGTTTGCATCACTTGCGGTGTTATTCATGTAATATTGAAAAAGTTATGCTTGTCTTGAAAATTCCTCCAGGTCTGTCTGAGCAGCAGTATGTCTACAGATCATTCCCTGGCTCGCTTCTTGCTCTAAGATTCATCAACGAAGTGGTGAGTTTCATATCAATTCCCATTGTGAAAATCCTCTGTGATTGAGCTAAGGTCCAGATCAAACGTCGATCGTCTGGTCTCTTGAGCCGAACCTAATGATATCAGAGGACAGCTTTATTATCTATTGTTTTCATTGCGATCGGCTCATGTGATGACCGACGTTTGAACTGGACCTAAGGGTGGCACGCCTAATGTGCGCTGCAAAGGTACGCCTCCTTATATAGTCCAGACGCTGGCCCCTCCTTTGACCGCTGCGCTTTTGTGGAGGAAAAAGAAAGTGCCAGCATCTGCACTAACGCCGGCTCCTCTCATCACTGCGGTCACGGGCTCAATCCTCGTAATTGCCTTCATATGGGAGAAGAGTTGTTTGTTGGTTGTCTCCTGTACTTTGATGGTTTAACTCCGGGTTTTCCTTCCTCTGCAAAAATCAACTTCTAAATTCCAATTTGATCATGGAACGAGGGCCACAGGTTAGCCACTGGCTATTATGTGCTACCCTCGTAAAACAAGAAGAAACGTAATAATTTTCTCTAGAAGTTGATTTCACGAGTAGCTAAGGTGTAATTGGCACAGAACATGGCACGGTCACGGAGCAGAAATTACTGACGGCTCTCGAGAAACCAATAACAGCTAATGCTTATCCAATCAGAATTCTAGCCGTCACGGTTACGGCACTAGCTTAGGGAGGGAAGGAGGGGGGCATTTGCAACCCTTAATTTTTTGTAATTAATTGTTTGCTTGTTTATGGGGTTTTCTTTACCTTTTTTAAATTTTGGGTTACCCCTTCCCCCCACCCCCCCCCCCCCCCTAATTCCTAGGTTCTCGCTACCCACTGTCCGGCTCTCCTACGCTATATAGATTAATGAATCCTGACTACAATCAAACAATATCCTACGCTATGATTTGTGGTATTTGATTTCTTGGTTTTGCTTTCAACAGGGCTTTTTAATATGCAAAGGAGTACCAACCCCACCGGATCAATGCGCAACAAGCCCAACAACCGTTCAGCCTAGCCGTTCATCTCCGGGGGGATCCAACAATGGGGAAATACCGCACGTTAATTCCAAAGCTAGTAAAGAAAGCTTTACTGGGTCCTACATGGCGAAAATTATTGAAGAGGTAAAATGTTTCTTTGATTTTTTTCAGTGGATTTCAAAAAATAACTAGTCTGCGGAGTGGCAGAAAAAAGGTGCTTCCTCCCCTCTCCTCTTCGTTCTATTTTAGGGCCGCTTTGCAAATGGAAAAAAACAAGCCCCCTGCGTTTTGCCCCCCCCCCCCCCTTCATTGCTTGTATTGAAGTATATTATAAAAGTGCTAAATCTAGTAAATGAAGCTGCAATGTTTTAATCATGTTAATTTAGATTATTAATTTTTATTATAATATCGAATATTATGTATACGTTGAAGTTTGTAGTTGAATTTTTAGTCTTTAAGTAGTAATCTTACTATATTTTTTAGTATAAATATTTGTAAAGCGTTATTGAACTCCAAGGAATTGGAGCTAAATAAATTATAATTTATTATAATTTTATAATAATAATATAATATATACACAATGACTTTATTTTGGGAGGATAAAACACGTAATAGTGTAAATACACTAACAAACTTGTGGTCCTCTAAAACTTTTGCTTGCTTATATATATATTTTTGCACAACCTTAGGAGCACAACATCTCCAGTCACTCGCCAACTCCCATGCGAAGTCAAACAGCTGTAGAAAGTATCCACGATGTCTCGGCC
This sequence comes from Anthopleura sola, assembly GCA_023349425.1. Taxonomy (NCBI): domain Eukaryota; kingdom Metazoa; phylum Cnidaria; class Anthozoa; order Actiniaria; family Actiniidae; genus Anthopleura; species Anthopleura sola. The sequence continues at coordinate 4,686,136 of JALHLI010000020.1, read as the reverse complement.
ACCCTGTGGCACATATTGGACGTGTGGCGTTGCACTATCCATAAGGGGATTGGGCTCCAGCAAGCACTTGATGGGCTGTCGATGTGTGGAACAGGCCTGGCTGCAGAGTCCTGGTTGGATGTTTCCTGCGCGTTTACCATTCTTGCCCATACCTCCTCGACCAACCTTTCTGTTCTCCAAACTTTCCAAGGCCTAGCAGCGGGCGCGTTTCCACGTCCAGCAGCCCTCGCTGAAATTCATGCGCGGCACCTCAACTTATGTGAACATTGCCATTCAGGGTTCATTGGGGACCCCTCTGCGCATGCGCATCAGCAGGAGGAAGAGATCACGAATGATGCTCTACCTGCGGGATCAGACTATCTGTCTGTAGCTGTGGGACAGACACCGAGTTTTGTTCGAGGCTTGCGAGAATTTGCCAACCTTAGCCATATTGAAAAATTCGAGAGAAAACCACCATCAGAGTCCATCGAAACAGAGAGCCTGAGGTAAATGATAATTTCATTAGTATCCCTCACATCCCTCATACACTTAATACAGCAACCATGAACTTTATTTTTACCAAAAAAGGAAACTTAAAAAATGCGCTCTTATAATGGTATCCAAGCAAATCGTATACCTATTTTCATGACAATTCTTCAAACAAATGGTTCTCTTTGCCTTTAGGTCACGTGACGAAAAACATGAAACCTCTTCAGAAGCCAGCTTTGCTGATGTCAGCAGCGTTGAAAGCGAAGGCCAGACACGTCGAAAAGGCGGGAAAATGCCGCGCCGCGCTTCAAGTAAACAGTTCAGGTCTTCGTACAAATCATTTCAGTTTGAAGATGGAAGCTCTTCGTCCGATGAAGAAGAAACTCATAAACCAAAAGGAAAGGTTACCAAGCGAAAACCCTCTAAAGAGAGACTGGGTACGGGCGTTCGCTTCCAAACTGAAGAGCCTGGAACGGGTGACAATGAAATAAAACCTACTTCTGGGACTCCAAAACCAGGGGAGTCGCTGGAACGAGAACTTACGAAAGGAAGTCTGTATAGTGGACATACAGCGGGTAGTACCGTCAGTATTCCCCTAGCTGATGATAGTAAGTTATGAATCATGTGAAACTTTAGCTCTGACTTTGAATTTTAACTATGACTTTGAGATATATGATGATATTCTTTAACTCTGTAGACATGTTTCGACTATGACTTTTGAATTTTGATTTTGACTTTTGATTTTTGACTTTTGACTTTTGATTTTTGATTTTTGACTTTTGACTTTTGACTTTGATTTTCATTTCGACCTTAAATTTCGACTTTAATTTTGACTTTACAGCCTGGTTCACACTAGCGTAGCATCGCAAGCATAGCGACATACACAAGCGAAGATATAATAGTCTTTTACGGTTTAAAGTTAACACCTCTATATTTGGACAGAACAAATAATTCGGTAATTCATAAAGTGTTATCTGCGCATGCGTATGTTGTTATGCTTTACTTTCTAGGTTGATTTTCTTTTGGAATTCGACCTTGACCTTGACTTTGATTTTGACTTAAATTTTGGTTTTATTCCCTAAAGATAAATCAGAAGTCCCGAGCATCATAAAAACAGGTACTTCCGTCATGAACGACATGTTTGGCGCCTACGGATGGCCCTGGGAACTAGTATATCTTTACACCGAAGCAATGACGTCAGTCTGTCTCAATGGTAACTCTTCTCTCGTCCAGAAAGTCGCGCTGCTCGGGAGCGAGGCTTATAGGAAGCCAAAGGTTTTGGGTAAAAAGGAAACGGTAAAAGCCAATGGTCTGGGACTCGCGGACATGTTGAAATTTAAATTTCCAGAAACGAAAGGTAGGCGAAAACAGTTTATTTTTAGCAGTTACTACGATTCTCAATATTCTGCGAACTAATCGTTAGTTGCCAGTTGCCTGATATAATTTTTTTTTCACTGCCGCCAGTCAAAAATATAAAAGGTACCGACTGATAAGTTTTGACGGCAGCGAAAAACCAATTTCACAACAAACAGTTGAAATGTCTAGGTTTGCAGAATGTCAAGAAGCGCAGTAAAGTTGCGTTTCTCTTGGCCAAAACGTGTAGTTCTCGTACTCGTAGTCAGATCTGAAGGTCGCTAATAAGAGAAGGATGACAGACATCTCCGGATGCGCCATTGCTGTTATACTAACAATATCGTTAACATTATTGTGTACTGTTTTAGTTTCCTTAAACAAAGACTGGAGTTGGCGTATTAGATTTGCTGCCGTGCAGGGCCTGGTCCGAGTGAGCCGTCATTGTCATGGTGATAGCAATAAAGACGGGATGTGTTCTGCGGCTTGGAACATGTTAATGAGACATCACTCGACGGAGAAGGATATGAGAGTCCTAGAAGCATTAAAACTGGCACAAGTGAGTTCGTTGAGTTTTGGGAACATTTACGATATTCTTCTCCCCCTCTCCCCACTCCTCTTCTTCAACTAATTTGGGAAGGGAAGCTGGCTCAGAAATTCTTAGAGCACTTGTTTTATCTTCCCCATAAAATGGCCTCTGTGTTATGTTTAAACCCGTTTTGGAGTTCCTGTGGATTTAGCGAGAGCTCTCGCGCCAAAACACGCGCGCTCCTTTTTTTTTCAGTCTGGATATTTTTAACTTTACAACTGCATGTTCTTGCAGTGGGACAGAACGCATTCCAAAATTGTTTTAGTATTCAGGAAGCTAAAAAGACTTGATTACTTAAATAGTATCTTACGTGAACCACCAGGTAGAAGTCGAGATGGACAAGGGATCTCGTGCATATCCTAGCATGCTGGTATCTCATATAGCAGCAGGTCTTTCCTCTACCATGTTGCCCCAGTTACCACCTATAATCACTCTACCGGAAGTAACGTCAAGACCCAAGTCACGTGTGTCTAAAGTTACCAGGCCTCCGCAAAAGCGCGCTACAACACGACCTTCATTAAGGTGAGTGAAACCGGAAGTGACGTCTATTGACATATATTGGTTTTGGTTGATTACGTCATAGTGAAAAAGAGTCTTTGAAACTAGACAGGAATTTTATTGAGTTCCTGTGAACCAATCAAAACTGTTCATTTTCCAGACAGGAGATTCTTCTAGCTACCGCAGGCTACGAACCTCCAGCGGGGTATGGCGCGCGCATGAACAACGAACTAATGACAGTCATCGAAGACCAGTGGCGAAAACAGCTACACATCGATGAGGAAGAAGAGGAAGCCGAGAGGAGGAAACGAGAAGGGGAGAAGATATTAAGGGAAGGGATGAATGGGAAAGTGGATGGGATTGAAGATGGGACGAAAGGGAGTATAATAGGAGACAAGATAGAACGTGTTGATGATGGACGTGGTGTGTTGTCTAGTTCGAGTGGTAAACTGAGCATAAGAGAATTAAATATGTTGTAATATAATAAAACTAAGATATGAAACTAAAAATTGTAAAATAAAACTGGTTATTGACAATCAAAATGAAAATTATGTATATAAGTATGTTTTGTAAATAGAACAATGTAGCTTTTGTAATTCAGTTTTATATTAAAAATATTATTTGAATGACATAGATCTAGAAAGTGTATGGGTTTGGGAGAAAAAATGATCATATGAAATGATCTCGATACACTTTCATTTGTCTGAGTTCCTTTTTGTTTTGCGGTTTTTTTTTATGTCAGTCTGTCAGTCTGTCTGTCTGTCTGTCTGTCTGTCTGTCTGTCTGTCTGTCTGTTTTTGTCAGTCTGTCTGTCTGTCTGTCTGTCTGTCTGTGAGTCTGTCTGTCTGTCTATCTGTCTGTTTTTGTCAGTCTGTCTGTCTGTGAGTCTGTCTGTCTGTCTGTCTATCTGTCTCTGCTTGTCTGTCTATCTATCTGTCTGTCTATCTAACTATCTGTCTGTCTATCTGTCTGTCTATCTGTCTGTCTATCTGTCTGTCTGTCTATCTGTCTATCTGTCTATCTGTCTGTCTATCTGTCTGTCTATCTGTCTGTCTATCTGTCTGTCTGTTATTACCTGTCTATTTGTCTTTCAGTCCGTCTTTCTGTCCAGTCTACAAAGTTCTAACAAGACAAAAGTAAAACTTTACCAATCAAATCCTATTAACAATTACTTTATTTTATTGAAACTAAATATAAATAATATAAATATCCATATTCTTGCCAAATATTAAATTTACATTTACCAGAGCTTTTAAAAATATCAGATTTAACCACAGTTTTAAAAATAGATACAACAGTTAAAATAAAAAGCACAGATTTACAAAAGTGAAGGTTCGGACATACTGGGCTACTGTCACGTTAATCTCGTTCCCAGAGCTTTGATAGGACGTAATTTTTATAAACATTGTCATTGTGATGTTAACGTGTCAATCATTTTACTGACAGGCTTTGTCCTTCTGCTTTATTGGATTGTCCAATAGATTTCTGGATGGCAATAGACCTCATCGGCTTGGGTGTAATGTTTTCCCATTTCAGACCACGTGTCATTCTCTTGAGAATAAGATTCTTTGTTTGAGTTGTATCCATATTGATGTTTCTTCTCATGGGCAACCGTTAAACAATGAAATGATACTCTGGGGAATGACACGTGGTCTGAAATGGGAAAACATTACGCCCAAGCCGAAGAGGTCTATTCAAATAACAATCAACCAAAACAAATTTCGTCATCGTACGATTATTTTTTAGTGCCTTTGCGCATGGATCGACGAAACATTTCGTCGAGCATGCGCAGTAAAAATAGCGGCTCTGGGAACGAGATTGCTGTCGCGTGCACTTTTCAAGCGAATGAGATTTTGCTTTTGACATCACGGCGGCCATGTTGGAGGAACAACAAAAGGAACCCATTAGAACTCCCTTTACAATAGAACTCCCTTGTCTCCGCCCTTGGGAGTTTTTTCTTCCTTTTAATTCGAGTGAAACAAAAGCGAGACGGAAGATAGACCCCTTTCACGTGACATCAAAGCAGCTCGATTTGGAGGACAAAATAAAAGAATTTCAATCTCCTGAGAATTGGAACTTATAGTTTTGTCCTCCAAATTGAACTGCATTCCAAGCACAGAGTGGGGCGGCGGACTTTAGGAAAGTTTACCACCAACATGGCTGCCTTGTCATGTAACTATGTTAGGAACAGCTGCGCCTATCTTAGCATTCATTTACAAGATTAAAAAGTTGACTATTGTGGGTTTTGTCCCATTTCAGACCACTTGTCCATTCCGTAGAGTATCATTTCTTTGTTTAACAGTTGCGCTTAAGAAGGAGCATGAATATGGATACAACTCAAACAAAGAATCTGATTCTCAAGGGAATAACATGTGGTCTGAAATGGGACAACCAACTACGCAAGCTTAAAAGGTCTACTGCGGCTACACCTTGAGCTTTTACCCTTTCTATTACTACTCTCTGCTTACTACTTTCATGAGTTTTCCCCTACATTTAAATACAGTTTCTAATTCTTAAATATCCATGTTGAATTAAAATGATGCTCGTTCAAGTTCTTCTAGAACTTTTTAAATACTATTCTTGTAAAGTACTCTAATTTTAAGTACAACTTATCTTTGATTCAATCAAATATTTTTGACATCTTAATTAAAATAACTACCTTAAGCAGATTTAAATATCACTGTTTACGGCTAAGCTTAAATACTCAAATAAATGGCGGCCATTTTGAAATGTAACCCAGCCAGTTCATGTCGACTTCTTAAACTTTAATTACAACTTTATACACTTATTTTATTCTTGACGATTGGATCCAAGCACCTTAGTTTACTGGGGCTTATTTTTTGTGCGTTTTTTTGTCATCGTTTAAAATTGCTCCACAGCCCCCACTCATTTTGGTCAGCGCCATAATTCGGATTCTCTCTTGCTCAGGGTTAGCCTCGATTTCGTGTGGAATTATTTTGAATATTCATGTGTTCCAGTGAAGGTCCGTGGAATTTCAAAGTGTTCGTATTGTTGAAGTTGTGTATTCTTTACTTTACCGTTGGTATTTGTGAATATTCTGATGCTGAAACGAGGCTAACCCTGAGTAAATAAGTCTGTAATCACGGAACACAGCGGTATTTGACTAATTGAAAACCTGCCTATTCTAAAAGGTTTTCTCTCATAGGATTTTACGGCCATATTTCGACGAACAAGGTGTATTATGGTCTAGTTTTGGTACAAAACACCATCATATCCAGGTGTCCGGAGCACGCACGAACCGTCCAATCACAGCGCGCTTCGATGCTTAGCCAAGCGGCCCTTGCTCCAAGTCTCTTCCCAAAACAAACACACGCGTTTCAAAGAACTTAGAGAAAAAGTATACGTGTTAATTAAAAAATTAAAGTAAATCTTTGCGATCCATCTCCTCAAATTCTGTGAGATATATGACTTTTAAGACTCGGGCGAGGGCCGCTTGAATTACAACAACAATCCTTTTCGCGCTTAGTTTTTCGTACAGCTGGATAAGGTAAGAAAAATGTGTACCCAATATAGACCAAAATATGCAACGGTCGCTATCTCTGACCCAAGCTCATTTTTTTGATACATGCGCCTGGCATTTTACTTTTAAGTATACTCTTAAGAAAGTACATTACTATAGTTAAAATAGAAATAGGGTGTGTACCCAAGCTAGACCAGAATGCATCACGCTTGCTATATTTGGTCAGTGACCAGTTCTCTGATAGATGCTACAAGCTATAAATATGGCACTTTAGTTACCAGCATTTAGCAGGTTATTCTCCAATATTTCTATTATGGTGATGGTTGACTACTTTTGCAGATCCATACCATGCACATACTTTCGGCTAACTTTTTTCTCCATGGAGTATTAACCCTTGCCTTAAGTATTCTCGCTTTTATAAATTGTGTATTCGCTTGTACTTGGGATCGCACCTATGGAAAATATAAAGTCCTCGTAATACAATCATGCTACTTTCTTGAAACGTTATATTTACTTGAAGCCTGGAACAGCATATTTGACAGAATCATCGCTATTACCATTACCGTCATTATCAGCATTATCATTATCAGCAGCAGCAGCAGCAACAGTAACAGTAACAGTAACAGTAACAGTAACAGTAACAGCAGCAGCAGCAGTAACAGCAACAGTAACAGCAGCAACATCAGCCACAACCATCTACACAGCCATCATCACCACCATCATGATACCACCATCATCATCATCATCATCATTAAGGTCACTATCATTATCATCTTCGTCATCATCATCATCGTCATCCGTCATCATCATCATCGTCGTCATCATCATCAGCATCATCTTCATTCACAATAACGATAAAAAAAGCATCACCATAATGTTCATCACTAATTAACCAATGCTCTGTTCTGAACAGCATTCTTACTCACAACACACAACTAGCTCTTTATATTACAGTCAATGTCATTAATGTTGTCCACCAAAGAAGAGATTTAGACCAAAAGAAATGTCACGTGATACCTAATACACTCGCTCTAAATGCTCGACACCAGCAATCATTGTATAAGTAGAGTTAATTAACAATTAGTCCTCGAGTCCGAATGGTCTACGAGTCAATAGCCCATGAGGCCGAAGGCAGAATGGGCTATTGACTCATAGGCCATGAGGGCGAGAGGTCTAATTGTTTTAGTAAAAACCTACTAATTGGTCCAAGAAAAGGATGCAAAAAGTTTTGGATTTTGCTTTAAATATATATTTTTTGGTTTTCAAAACCGGCGCTTTTCGCTACTAGAGGTCTATCACTAATAGACCCCTAGTAGCTCAGCCAATCACAGGGCTCGATTGGTGATAGACCATTAGTAGATTTTTTCTAATAATTATTATTCTCTGTTCATTGTTACTCATTATAGAGTTTGAAGCCAGAATTTATGTCGTTTAAAACAAATAAACAAACCATCACGTGATGCTTCTTTTGGTCTTTAAGTCTTTTTTCACAGAACAACCTTTTTGACAATGACTGTATAACAAATGGTTGGCAAATATATACAAACTTCAAGGGCATTATCATGTTTCCTAAACACTGAAATAAATATCAAATAAGATGAATTATCATTCAAATTATTTTTTCCATCATTTTGATTGGCCGAGAGAACTGCAAATAACTGCCTACAAATAACAGTCTGCTCATGCGCATTACGGTACAAAGCCACTTTGCTGCAAATAACGGTCTGCTCATGCGTAGTATCATTGCATTTGACAATGGCTCGCTTCCCTGAAAAAATGAACTGACTTCTTTGTTATTGTTTGACTCGTGCGCACTTCCCCTCAAAGATTAGAAAAAGATAATTTGAATGATAAAACAATTAGTGAACTCGGTTATCGCAAAATATCGAGATTTGTTAGTGTCTTACAAGCAATTATAAAATAACTTTGATATTACGCGCGCTCTGATTGGTCAAAAAGCCATGTTTTATGTAATATTTCAACAACGAGTACGAGTGTTTCATTAGGGTTTCTAAACACGAGAAAACATTTGAAAGCACGAGGCCGTCTGATAAAGACACTTAGGATGTGGAGAGAACACTTGGGAAGCTGGAAACCACTCCGCGTATTATTTGCTTCTGCCTTCGGCATCGGCAAATAATTGCTTGCTCGCCACTAACAAATCACGATATTTTGCTCAACCTCGTCCAATAATTGCTTACTATTTGCCTCTTTACCTTATTACTTCATCAGGGACGTAAATAAACTCGACAGGAATCTTCGTGGAGAGTTCGTCCAGTGATTTCATAAACTGTAGTTTGCTCCAGAAATTCGTCCTTTAGTCAAACAAAACAAAGGTTGAAAATCACAAAACGTTTCATGTAGTATGTGCACTATACTTTAACTTTCTTGTTCAACAATATGGTAATGCTTGCACCGACCACAATGAATTCGTTTTATCGAAGCCAATAATGGTTAAGATTGGCTTGAGAGACAAGTAAAGATATGCCAATCACAATACTGTTTTTGCATTTGATTAGTGAGATCATAGCCTACGTAGCGGCGCATTTTGGGGGTCGGGGCTGGGGAAGGGCTGAGGAGGGTTTTGGGAGAGAGGGCCCCGAACCCTCCCCTACCCCCTCCTCCCAATATGGGCCGCTACGCAGGGTAGACTACCTACTAAAAGCACTACAGGTTGGTGCCTACTAGCCTTCTAGACACTTACCCCACGAAAGCTTTTGCAAATCTGACCACAGTCTTGAGCCAGAAGTTGGGATGAACAATAAACATGTTGATCATGTTCTTCTTTAACCTGATAAATATTAGTGATTATTAGTATCGATATTAATATTGCTGTGTGATCTAAATTTTTTTGTTGTTGTTATAACAGTGCATCAGCTTTTTAATGTTCAGTCATAAAAAGCGTGCGTGACAAAAAAATGTCATGTTAAATGATTGCGTGACTTAATTATAATGTTGCGTTACAGGAATGCGTGCACCCGGCAAATCCTCACTTTAATGTACATTTTATTGTTCATTTTAAAATAGGTGTGCGTGATTAAAATCAAGTTGTTGTGTTACATGACTGCGTGACTCATAATTCTTTCATCTGTAAAGCCACTCAAGAGAAGCATATGGACAATACAATGCAAAATTTCCTATCTGTCATTACGTAGCGCGCGTTACATAAGATTGCATTACATAACAAGATTACGTGACTCACTCTTAGGGCAAACGCAAAGGAAAATGACAAAAAGCTGGTAACTGCTACATCTGAAATTATTTCATGTGCTGGTCTAAATGTTGCGTTACATATCAAGATGCGTGACTTACCCTCCCTCGATATGCTGGTAGAATCGTTTCATCCAGGGCAGGGCTGGCTGGTTACCCTGTGTGGTACCACCGTTAAAATACACCAGGAAGTATTCGTCTGTCGTAGCAAGGAGCTCCAAGGTGCTTATCATATAACTGTAAAAACAAATTAAAATATTCGGAGCTGGTTTTTACATCATCTCACATTCACTTACACCCCTATACGAGACGCTTTGTTTAGCTACAGTAACTTTCGCAGTTCCCTGCGCCATCTTGAAAGGTAGCCGTGCATCGAGACGAACGGTGACCTTGCAATGATACAACTGTGAATAATTGTCCAAGGCGTTAAAAAGGTCTCTATCATTGCAAGGTCACTGTTCGTCTCGATGCACGGCACGGCTACCTTTCAAGATGGCGCAGGGAACTGTGAAGGGGACTTAGAGGAGTCGAGAACAGAGTACACTGCATGTGTGGTGTACGTGCTGGTGAATGGTAAAGCTAACTAGTCTGGCTTTGATTAATTCCTATAGACCCCTTGCAGCAAGTCGAAATGTAGCTCAATTTAGAGCACAAAACAATAGGTTCCAAATATCAGGAGATTGAAATTCTTTTGTTTTGTCCTCCAAATTGAGCTGCTTTGAAGTCACGTGAAAGGGGTTTATTGCAACGTTAGGAATACATTTCTTATCATTCTACTCACAAAAACAATTGTTCCATTAAGAATTCATAGTTCTTCTTCGTCTTGTCTGGAAGATAACATGCTGCTATGACAACGATAACAGCTCTGGTTGGCGTGTGGACACCTTAAACAAAACAACAACAGTTTAACATTTTTAATGAAAATAAATGTGGTATGTTGCTATGACAACGATAACACCTCTGAGTGATGTCATTCCTACGTCACTGCTCCAGATAATTTAGATGTGTTTCCTAAGTTAATTTAGAAGATTGCTTTTAATCTCACCTCCATGGGTAATGACTTTCATGTAAGGTTCGATAAGTTTTAAGTCCAAAACCTTCTCCCGGTTGTTCACGCGAATTGTGTGCCAGCGGTATCGCTCGTCGTCGTATGCGTAAAATGATTTATCTGATGAAGTTTTGGGACTACTGGGTGGCTCAGGAGATATGTGTAGTTGTTCCTCCTCTGGTTCTATGTGGAAAACAAGCGAGTGAAAAATAATTACATGAAAAACAAATTGCCCTTGATTGCCCTAAGGCGGACTTTTTTAGTACTAGAGACCCATTGCACGTGACATCAAAGCAGCTCAATTTGGAGGACAAAACAAGACTTTGAATCTCCTGACAATAGACCATTTTCGAGATGCACGAGCGCTTTCAAAAATATCGCAGACGCAGGCTATTGACTCTGCTCGAAAATGCCTCGAGATCATGTACGCGCCTGCGATATTTTCTAAAGCGCTTGCGCATCTCGAAAATGGTCTATTAGAAACCTATTGTTTTGTCCTCCAAATTGAGCTACATCCCGACGAAGAAATAAAGAAAGACATCAACAACCACAAACAAATAAACAGACAAAAAAAAGAAAAAAAAAAGAAGAAAAAAAGAAAAAAAGACAAACAACAACAACACAATTTGTGATCTTCTAGGAGTATATACCCATTCAGCTTAGGCGCCAGATTTAGGGAGTGGCCACAGGGTTCTCTTTATATGTTACAAAATAATGGCTAAAATATAAGCTACTTGAAGACCAATCACTCGCTAGCTCGAAAATCATAACGGACTATCAATAATCAATTTAGGCCCAACTCGTTCAAACGTCGAACTTCACATGAGCCGAACGCATTGAAAAAAATGGATAATAAGATGGTCTTCTTTGATATCATTAAGTTCGGATCATGAGAAGATCGACGTTTGAATTGGGCCTTACTCGCTCTTATGGACTCGATTATTTTAGTTTGTCAATCCAATCAGTTGTTATTATACCTGTATCAGGGGTGTCTTCGTTGATTGCTTCTTTCTTTAGTTCTTCCATTTGATCGTGAAATGAGTTGGGTCTTGGCTTCTTACGAGGTTTTTTCTTGGGTTGGGTGAGACTGCTGGCTCTTTTTCTCGGGGGTTCTTTAGCAATAAAAAAGTCACATTTAGCTGTTTGAGTTTTTAGAAACGAGCACAAAACATGGCAGTTCGAGAGTCATAAAAACAACGGAATAACGATAAGGACAAGAAGGCAACGACTGCGGCAACAAACAAAAGCAGCAGCAACAGCAAGCAACAGCAAGCAACAGCAAGCAACAGCAAGCAGCAGCAAGCAACAGCAAGCAACAGCAAGCAACAGCAAGCAACAGCAAGCAACAGCAAGCAACAGCAAGCAACAGCGTCAACAGCCAGAGCAAACATAATTACATAATTACAAAATAACAGAAAGGAAATCAAGATAGAAAAGGAGGTAAACGACAGTACAATAGTGTTTGCTATACCTCCAACAACAACAGCAGCAGTAACAGCAACAAATGCAGCAACAGCAAAAGCAAAAGCAACAACAACAGTATTAGCAACATCAGCAACAACAACAATAGCTGCAGTAGCAACAACAACCACGACAGCGGCAACAGTAACAAGAACAGCAGCAAGAATAGCAACATCAAAAGCAGGAACAGCAACAAGAAGAGAAACAACAACTACAAACGAAAAACAGCAGCAGCAGCAACAGCACAACAACAGCATCAGCAGCAGCAGCAGCAGTAAATGCGACAATGACAAAGGAACAGAGTAGATAACATGACGCAGGGATTCCATACCCTTTTCTTCCTCAATAAGATCGCACAGATCCTCGATTGACTGAGTCTTTCTTCGCAGACCTACAAATTCAGTATCATCTTCGTTGTCTTCGGCCACAGCCAAGAAGACTGGAGCGAGAAGCTCAGTCCCCCCGACGTTAGCTCGGTCATCAAACTCCAACTCTCGCATGTATATCTTTTGTCGTTTCTCTAGAACAGTGAAGTAAAACAAATGTCAAATTTTATCGATATCAACTCAGCTAGTATGACTGTCTACCCACCTCCATCCGGTGTGTGCTCAATTCTCCCAATAACACCCTCAGCCCATTCCTCATCAAATTCCAACGTGGTATGCCCAGGTGGTGATATTTCATTGTGATTTGCTTTCATCCTTTGACTCCTTCCAGCATCATTGGTACCCATTTCATCCTCGTCTTCTGATGTCCAAGATTCCTGGGATCTAGATCTTCGATATTCTGGTGATCTTTCGTCGGGCACAGGGATCCCAAAGCTATGGCTGCCGTCAAAATCAAAGTCGTCTTCTTGGTTCTCAAACTCAAGACCTTCACCAGAATAACTACTCTGTTCTACAGATTCGGTCGGTTCGTACTCACTTGACTCTACCAGCTGCTCGCTTCCCTGGCTGTCTTCTTCCAGATCATCTTTCGCTGTTACGTTCAGTAGAGCAGTTCGGACGATATCCGTCGTCAGGTTCGTGAAATATTCTTGCAGTTCTTCAGAGTTCTGGAACATGTGCAGTAGTTCTTTGATCTGTTCTTCCTGGTGTTGCTGTCTCGCTACAATCATGCTGGAGTCAATAATGGACTCTGCGATCACATTATGAACAAAATGATCGCAGTAAACTTTCATTTGTTGGACTTCCATCGCACTGAGGTGCTTTGCTGTGGTTTTGATAACTGATGCCTTTACCACATTTTTTTTCGTCTCACTCGATAGCTCCATCAATGAGCTTCTTTTAAGGAGATCCTTGATTAATCCTCCGACAAAATTCTCACAGTATTCCTCAAGGGCCAAGACCTCGGATTCAGAGAGTTTTAGGTGTGCTGTAGTGAGACCAGCCCTGACGTTTGGTTTTAATGAATGTATAAGTGCTTCCTTGATAGTCATGCTTGCTGCTTCTTCACAGATTTCTTCAAGAAGAAGCACATCAAGGGATTTTTCTCCGGTTTCTGCGTGATTGTAATCATGGTTGTCGTACGACGATTGGTTCGAAGCACCAGCGATAATGTGATAGTCATCATCATCAGCGTGCCGATCAGAATTATGATCATGATGCTCGTAATCAGGGTCTTCATCTGCAAATCTCACTCTACTTGTTGATGCTCTTGCAACTCCTTCTGCACCCTCATGCTTATTATCACCACCATCACCGGCTCCTGCTGCTGTTCCCTCTGTTGCTTCCAACTCATCATCTACAATCTCCTCCTGTGAATCCCTTTTCTCGCCATTCAGTCCAGCATCGTCAAGAACGCCACCAACTGCAGCCTCAACGAACGAACTATCTTCAAATTCAATAAACTGGTCCTCGACATTGGTGTTGTCACGAATATCAATAGCAACATCAGCGTCGTCTTCATCTTCCTCTTCATTCTCTCCTTGGTATGCCTTCTCAGCATACCGTTCATCTGCCTCACCTTCGGACAATATCCCCTTGATGAGGACTCTTGGGTTATGCTCATCATCTTGGATGCCTTCAGTTTCAGCTGGGCTGCTACCAATGATGCCATGATCATGATGAGCATCATCATCGTATTCGTCTTCAAAATATGATCTTTGTTGCTGTTGTTGTGAATCGTAGGGCATCTGGCCGTATTCTACGGTAGGCTCTGATTCATCGCTCCTTGATGTGTATCGAATGTCATCATCTTCATCTTCATTCACGCCAACGGAAGCTTCGTAGTTATTTGAATGCTTTTGTTCATAAGGTTCCTCCTCGTAGTCATCAGATTCTTGAGCGACATTTTCCTCGATATATCTATCGTTGTCATGACTACCATCGTCAGCTCCATAATTAGCATATTCGATATTCCCTTGTTGGTAAAAGTCTTCCTCGTGGGTTTGTTCATCATCCAATCCACTTTCCGGTTCAACATTTCTAGATGAGTCAACGAGTTGTGGTCTAAGATTATCATCATCATCTGAACCAGTTGTTTCATCATAAAAACTATACCGCAGTTCAGGTATTCCGTGGTCGTGCCCTGTGCTGTATTCAGGTACATTCTGCCTCGAATGTTCATCATATGCATCGCTGTCATCATCAATATGAGTAGCAGGAGGGGCTACAGCCGCATCATATAATTGTTGCTCATGCGTTGAACCAAGACCTTGATCATCATTCCTGGATGTTATATGGCGATTCTCATCATCATCATCTTCATCGTCATCACCATCATCACCATGAGAAGGAGCAGCATAAAGAGTTTGGTCTCGTTGGGATTGCAATTCAGGAAGTTCTTCCTCAACGTCTACTTGAGCAACATTGTCTAACGGAAGAGTGTAGCGACTTCCATCAAAACCATCACCGTCACCACCACCACCATCATCATCATAATCATAATCATCATCATGAGAAGCAGCAGCATAAACATTATCATCTGGTTGGGATTGCAATTCAGGAGTTTCTTCCTCAACGTCTACTTGAGCAACATTGTCTAACGGAAGAGTGTAGCGACTTCCATCAAAACCATCACCGTCACCACCACCACCATCATCATCATAATCATAATCATCATCATGAGAAGCTGCAGCATAAACATTATTAACTGGTTGGGATTGCAATTCAGGAGTTTCTTCCTCAACGTCTGCTTGAGAGACATTGTGTAACTGAGAAGTGTAGCGATTTCCATCATCATCATCATCATAATCATAATCATCATCATGAGAAGCAGCAGCATAAACATTATCATCTGGTTGGGATTGCAATTCAGGAGTTTCTTCCTCAACGTCTGCTTGATCAACATTGTCTAACTGAGGAGTGTAGCGATTTCCATCATCATCATCATCATCATCATTACCATCATCATAATCATAATCATCATCATGAGAAGCAGCAGCATAAACAGTATCACCTGGTTGGGATTGCAATTCAGGAGTTTCTTCCTCAACGTCTACTTGAGCAACATTGTCTAACGGAAGAGTGTAGCGAACTCCATCAAAACCGTAACCACCACCATCATAATCATCATCATCACCACCATCATGAGAAGCAGCTGCATAAACATTATCACCTGGTTGGGATTGCAATTCAGGAGTTTCTTCCTCAACTTCTGCTTGAGCAGCATTCTGTAACTGAGGAGAGTAGCGATTTCCATCATCATCATCATCATCATCATAATCATCATCATCATCATGAGAAGGAGCAGCATAAACATTATCACCTGGTTGGGATTGCAATTCAGGAGTTTCTTTCTCAACGTCTGCTTGAGCAACATTGTCTAACGGAAGAGTGTAGCGACTTCCATCATCATCATCATCATAATCATAATCATCATCATGAGAAGCAGCAGCATAAACATTATCATCTGGTTGGGATTGCAATTCAGGAGTTTCTTCCTCAAAGCCTGTTTGAGCAACATTGTGCGACTGAGAAGTGAAGCGATTTTTATCCTCATCATCACTAACATCATCGTCATATTCATCTCCATAAGCGGCTGCTTCGGCTTGCTGAAAGTGCAGTACAGCAGCATCTCGATCGACTTCTTGAGCACTATTCTGAGACTGTATGAAGTACCGATCATCAATATTATCATCCTCTTGTTGAAACTGGAGTTCAGGAGGCTCGTCTTCTGCATCGTTATCCTCACGCTGTGACTCAGGAACATAGCGATTACCCTCATCATTAGCATCATCATCATCATCATCATCATTATCATATTCATGCACATGTTGTCCAGTAAACTTAACATCAAAGTCGGCTTCCGGTGCAGAAGGTTGAGAATGACGAGTGAATTGGTTTTCGACGTCGTCTGGTTCAAACTGCAATTCTGGAGAATCTTGAGCAGTGTCTAAGTCAGCCTCTGGCATTGAAGGTTGAGATTGAGGAGCGTAGCTATGATATTCCTTGCCCTCGTTATCGTGACCTGCAGCAAAGTCTAGCTCAAACTCTAGTTCAGGAGATTCTTGAGCAGTGTCTAAGTCAACCTCTGGTGCAAAAGGTTGAGTTTGCCGAATGTAACGATTTGCATCGTCATCACTATCGTGGCCTGCAGCAAAGTCTGCTTCAAACTCTAGTTCAGGAGATTCTTGAGCAGTGTCTAAGTCAGCCTCTGGTGCAAAAGGTTGAGATTGCCGAATATAACGATTTGCATCGTCATCACTATCGTGGCCTGCAGCAAAGTCTGCTTCAAACTCTAGTCCTGGAGAATCTTGAGCAGTGTCTAGGTCAACCTCTGGTGCAAAAGGTTGAGATTGCCGAATGTAACGATTTGCATCGCCATCACTATCGTGATCTGCAGCAAAGTCTGGTTCAAACTCTAGTTCAGGAGCTTCTTCCTCGACATCTAAATCAGCCTCTGGGGGAGAGGGTTCTGCGTGTCGATTGTAACTATTTTCATCGTCAGCAGCAACATAATCATTGCCATCGTCCGGTTCAAACAGCAGTTCAGGTGGTTCTTGCTGCTCATCTTCTTCAGTATTTTGTGTCTGAGGAACGTCACGGTTCTCTTTACCAAGTGCATCAAAGCTAACATCTGCTTCGGCACCAACATGGATGCTGAGCTCTTGAGGCTTCAAAACATATCGATTCTTATGCTCATCATTATCATTATGGTCATCATCATCATCATCAGCAGCAGCAGCAGCAGCAGCAGCATATGTGCCAAAACCAATGTCAGCACTTTCGTATTGAAGCCGTTTCTGAAGCGACCCTTCTTCATCATTAATGCTGACATTCTGAGAATTGTCATCACTTTCAGCAGCAGTATCAATGTATTTACGACGTTCGTCTTCTGGGTACTCTTCTGTGTCTATGCTAGTCCTCTGAGGCTGTAGAATGGCATGAAGTTCGTCTTCTGGGTACTCTTTTGTACCTATGCTAGCGCTCTGAGGCTGTAGAATGCCATGAAATTCGTCTTCTGGATCTTCTTCTGTATTTGTGCTAGCGCTCTGAGGCTGTAGAATGCCATGAAATTCGTCTTCTGGATCTTCTTCTGTACCTATGCTAGTGCTCTGAGGCTGTAGAATGCCATAAAGGCCGTCTTCTGTGTATCCTTGTGTACCTGTGCTAGCGCTCTGAGGCTGTAGAATGCCGTGTGTGTCTGTTTTGTCCACATCAAATTGAATTAACAAGTCTTGATTCACTAACTCGTGTGATGGAACTTGTGGCCCGACGTCCCCTCCATCGCCAACAAGACGCTCAGAGTCAAAGGCAAGAGGTCTTTGTTCTTCATCAGTACTTGCTTGGAGTAAATCGCTTGATAAGGTAGCAGCATTTGCTTCTGGTCGTTCTGTCTCCATCATACAAGTTCTTTAATCTTTTTCTCCTGCATTCCCTTAAAGTGAAGTTTATCTGATGAAAAAACATTTTGTGATTTGATCAAGATCTTATGAATAAAGCATCGATGTTGATGATGCATGCAGGGCTTGAAATAACGACCGGAAAATGTCCGGCCAGAATTGAAACTTGTCCGGTCAATACTTTGCCTTGCCGCTCATTTTTTTACCAGCCATAACATGGACCTACTAGAACTGAACAAGGTATTACCAAGCGACTGACTGGCCGTTATTTCAAACCCTGACGATGCAAGGTTTCTGCATAAAAAGAGATTTAATCTACCAAATCAAAATTTCCTATTGCTTAAGGCGCGATTACACGGTGCAATTTTCTCTGCAACTTGTCTCGCAACGCCGTTGCGAGACAAGTTGCAAGAGCGTTTACACTGTGCAACGGAGACGCAATCGTTGCCGAAAGTAGAAACGAATTCTACTTTTCGCAACGATTGCTGCAACTTGTCTTGCAACATTTTTCAAATTGCACTGTAGGTTACACGGTGCAATGCTTCGTGCAACTTGTCTCGCAACACCGTTACGAGACAAGTTGCAGAGAAAATTGCACCGTGTAATCACGCCTTTAATGTCCCAAGACACAGCCGCCATAACATTCATTCACTCTCCTTAGTTACCGTTGCTATGCCCGAAATTAACAAGGTAGAATATCTCAGAATTGAAAACTCTCATCACGGAAAATTGATCATAAACTGTTTCTATTGTTTAGTTAAAATGAAATAAGGTTGCCTCGTAATCTTTGTAGTACTCTTTAAAACAGATACTGTGTAGTTGTTTGTGGGACAAGTTTTTAAATCCTCTCAGAATTATGTAATGATTCTGATTGGTCAAAAAGCCATGTTTTATGAGAGCATAATACATGCTCACGTCATTTTTTTCCTCTCTCTCTGCTTCTTAAAAGCGCTAGTTACTTTATAAAAGCAATAAAAAACAGTTTTCCGTGTATTATACTCTGATAAAGACACTGGGGATAAGGAGAAAACATTTGAGAAGCTGGAAACCACTTCGCTACGCGTCGTGGTTAATCATACGCTTCTCTCGTGTTCTCTCCACATCCCGCGTGTCTTTATCAGAATATAATACACGGAAAACTGTTTTTTATTCCTTAAAGAAAATACATTAGAAAAAGTAAGAAGAAAAATGAGTCGTGCATAAAGCGCTCAATCAAGAGTCAATTCAAGATACCTTCAAAAACATAATAGCTTTTGGTTGTCATAGAAACAGTAATGTTGTATTGCATATTCTTTTAGAATAATTAAGTGCATATTTCAAAATAAAATTATTCAGACTATTAGCTTATCAGCTTTTAATCTTGTCAGATACAAGGCAGGCGAAGAGAATTCAATTCTATTGAATGCTAAAACAACCTCTGGGTTGACGATCTAAGTCAGGGCACAGCTAACTCGCAAATCGAATTGTCATTTTTCATGTTAGATTTTGAGGAAGATAGAGAACTCAACAAAAAAAAAAAAAAAAAAAATTCTCAGGATCAAGGGGGAGAATGAATGTATAGAATAAATTTGCGAGATTATTATTTCATGATAATGTTGGTTTGCGTATGATGATACAATATGAAATGTATATGTGATCGTACCATACTGGGGGTCAGAATTTTTTCTGAGTCCATTCAGTATGGTACGATCACATATACATTTCATATTATTATTTCAGTTAACAAAATAGTTGATGCATTAAAAGGTGTCTATAACCAGAGCTTAAACCTTTAATTCATTGTTAGTAATTTAATCCTGAGAAGAATTTATTAATAACTGATGATAACAATATGTTTTTAAAGTGAGTTAAAATGTACAAAAACAAACATAAAACACTTAGTGAGAATTTTCCAAATTCAATTTAATGTTGTTTTACTCTTTTACTTTTCCTGTTCTGTACATTGTGCATTCATAATAAGTTTGTGAAAGTGGCCTATGATTTCATAAAATTATGAACCAGAAAAAAATCAAAAACTATCAAAAACTATTATTTCAGTTAACAAAATAGTTGATGCATTAAAAGGTGTCTGTAACCAGAGCTTAAACCTTTAATTCATTGTTAGTAATCTAATCCTGAGAAGAATTTATTAATAACTGATGATAACAATGTTTTTAAAGTGAGTTAAAATGTACAAAAACAAACATAAAACACTTAAGATGAGGTACTGAAAAATGATAATTTTTCAAATTGAATTTAAGGTTGTTTTATTTTTTTAGTTTTCCTGTTCTGTACATTTTACATTCAAAATAAGTTTGTGAAAGTGGCCTATGATTTCATAAAATCATGAACCAGAAAAAAATCAAAAAATACTTAACCAACAATAATCTTAACCAATATTATTGTAGACTAGAATGACCTAAATTTGTCATACAATTGAATTTTCTGCACGATTTGTCTTCCATTGTCATGCAGTTAATGATCAATATATATAATTAATTTTTATAATTCTTGGCTGGATTATCTTGACAATCAATCTTGACACCTATCCATCCATGAATTTAATGTTTGCTTAAGTTTTAATTAAAATTATTTGTTAAAATTGAAAAAAAAATGCAAGTTAAAGGACATGAATATATGATCTTACGTGTTTATCAGCTACATATATAAAAGCAGGATTCAATATTTCAAAAAACAGTCTTAAGATATTAGTACTATATGGTAGTTAGTATTGTAATATTTAGTGTACTTTCTAATCATTTACTCTACTTTTAATATTTTAAACTTCTTTTTTATATTTATATATTTCTTTTTAAACTGCCTTACCATCAGAATCAGTTAAATTTTGTCACATTATTATTATTATAATCTATTATCTTGTAAATAGAATTTATTATTAATACCATTGCAAATACTCTTTCGTACTACATGTAGAAATGCTTACGGATTTTCAAAAAGGCTAAGAATTTGATCTGTTAAATCAAAAAAATATGAATTACAATATATCATAAAATTATGTATTACAATAGATTATATTTTCTCAATCAAATTATCTTGTCTGATAATCAAAGTATTCCTATGTAAGCTGATCTGCATATAGTTGTGATAAAAAGTTAAATTTTACACTGTAAAAAATAAGAGATTACTTACTTAAAATCACTTACTTAATTTTACAGTGTAAAATTTAACTTTTTATCCATACTGTTTCATTAGAAACACAGACGCAGCCCAGACTAGCTTACCGCTAGTTATCATGATCTACATATATTCTGAATCAGCCAAACACATATAGCCTTCCGCGGTACTGCTAATATACACTTTATACACTATGATTGCATGGATCCATATGTGCGCTGCAATATTCTATACATATTGTATATAGTACCAGTCCAGTTATACTCCAAGTGTCTAGACTAGAAATATAATCAACAATCATGATCTCATTGAAAAGGCATTCAAAGTCACGCTTAATTGTGCTGTCTTTACTACTGTACTTATTGGCTGTTATTGCCAGATATCAAAAGCTACTCTGTCCTGGCTGGCAGATAATATTAAAATTAAGATTTTTGGGGTATTGGTGCCCGCAGGAGGGGTTAAAGAAGGAAAAAAAACACTCCTTGTTTTTACGAGGGTAGCACTAAATAGCCAGTGGCTAACAAACCTGTGGCCCTCGTTCCATGATCGAATTGGGATTTAAAAGTTGATTTTTGTGGATCGAGGGAGGAAAACCAGAGAACCCGGAGAAAAACCCTTGAAGCACAGGAGAGAACCAACTAGAAACTCTACTCACATACAACAGCAAGCCTGGCAGGACTCGAACTTGGGTCGCCTTGGTGAGAGGCGAGCGCTCTCACCGCTACGCCACCTGTGCTTCCCAGCAGGAGAGGTGGTGGGGGATGACATATTTTGGTAGTATATTTTGATTTAATGATAGGAATGATAATAATGATCACTACTATGATTATTTTTTCATTATTGAATTACCATAATTATTTTTATCATTATTTAATATCATCATTATTATATACTATTCTAATTTTACACCTACATTTTATCATTTCGAGAAATTGAAACTTTAGTGGCTTGATGTGTACATTACTGTCAGGTAGCAGTGCAATGTTGGAATATAGTGCAATTTATTTATATTTACGTTCTCTTTCACTGATACTGAATAATGTCGCTATAAAACCTGCTATGCAAAGAGGCCCTAGATTGCAGCAATTTACTTCCATAATGGAACCGCTAGTATCATCATCATTATTATAATTTATTATAATACATATATGGTAGATATATGTGGCCACATTAGGGCTGGTGTAGGTGTGTTTCAGGGGGTACATCCAAATCCCCCCTAAACCATAATCAAACCCCTTCAACAAGGATGACGATTCCCCCTGAACCAGCCAGTTGATCAAAAATCCTGCATCTGCCCTTGTATGCTATATTTCTATATATAAATATTTCATACTTTTTATGCATAATTTAAAGCCATCAATTACAATAGATCAAACTAGTTTTAGAACTATAAACTGCAGGTTCCTGTGATAATACAAACACATTCTGGAGATGATGACAATACAGGCATTTAGGTCTATTGTTATTCCTGACTTGGGGTAGTACGCATGAGGAAGTAACTCTCAGTATGGTCATTGTCGTATGCATCTGGCCATGGATTGAGGGATATAATTATCAGGGAATGTAATAATTAACAGTAAAGTTCTATATTTTATTGAGCAATGATAAGTTTAGGAATTCAAAGGTTTAATTCACAGTTCCCTGCACCATCTTGAAAGTTAGCCATACCTTTGCACCAAAGCAAGACAAATGGTGATCGAGTTTGCAATGATAGAGACATGTGAATAATAGTTGTCAAAGGACTGTTCAAAAATGGCTTTATCAATGCAAGCTTACCATTCGTTTCACTTCGATGCAAAGACATGGCTATCTTCAAAGATGAAGCACTAGGAAATTATTTTATCTAATAATTACAGTATCACAAGGAAGTCTTGTGACAAATTTTGTACTTAGATGCACAAGAATAAGTGAAGATAAGGTCGAGTTGTCACTTGATGACAACTGGCTTCATTCAAGGCTGGTTTGAATAGTTTTAATACACTGCCTCTTGTCTTTCTCCATCAATGCTTTGGTAAAGATATTTAAAGCTAAGTCGCCGGTGTCACCCTTGGTTTATAAGGAGGCAGTTTTTAACATACACTGATCAGATTTAATATTTTGAATCATATAATTTAAACAAACTAAGACAATCTACAACACCTCCAAAACTTACCTTAAACTTTTAGCTGTCCTTTCTTAACTATGAGACTCAGCCTTCCCAGGAAGTCAAGGGTTTTTAATATTTTCATTAAGTAAAAATCAAAAGAAAATCCTCTGTTTGTGAAAAGATTGCTTACAATAACATGTTTGAGCAGTTTTTGTTTATATTGGATATTTCATAAGAGAAATTCAAAATAATTTGCAAAAACTGCCATTTATTTAAAATGGCACCGAATTACAATGAATAAAAGTTAGTTCCATAAAAATTAAATTGAATAAACGCGAAATAAATAGGAGATTTGTCGATGTCATTGTAGGTTAGAAATGTTTGTCCAAAATGGTTGCCATCACATCATAAGAATAAGAAGAGATTTTTGAACATTCAGCTCAAAAACACAACACATTTATCAGGAAAATAAACTTATAAGATAGTTGTTTATCGATAGCAAAGAGTCAGAACATTTTATCGTAAATTAGAAGTCGGAAAAAAGGATAAAAACTTATGAAAACAAACGATGAATGAAATTTTAAGAAGCGACAAAGGACAGAAAAAAATACGATCAGGAAACTAAGACAAGTCAAATTGACTTTTAAAAAACGACAGATTGCTTAATTATGAGTTAAATAATCATATCTTACCTCGAAAAATGGATTCCACGATGGACTTTCTAGGGAAAACAGATAATCTTGTGAAGGAAATTATTAACGTGTGATAAGCGTCGAACACACAAGCAGCATCATATCCCTACTACATCTCCCCCCACAGTCGAAAATTCATTTTCTAACTTATGTTAAAAAAAAAACTTTCTTGTCCAATTTCAACGAAAAAAAAAAAAAAAAAAAAAAAAAAACCCAAGCAATCCTCTCAATATATTCTTATTTTCAAGAAAGCAAAACTTTTTTTCTAGTTTTTTAAAAAAAATAAGAATAAAATTATAACCACATTTTTGTTCCCCAGGGGGAGGGAGTGCATGCTTGTTTTGTCACGCTAGCGGAACTGATGACTTTGCGTGACTAATGAGTGCGCTGTGGCTTTCGGGAGTGTAGAAGTGGTTTCTATGAGTCAGAAAATTTTGAAGATGAAGAAAGCAGCACCTATATACTTTATCGTAATGATAGTTAAATAACTGTTTTCAACTACATCAGCTTTCACTCGACAATAAGGAAAAGATAAAATGACAAGGAAAAACCACAGGAAACCCATGATTAAAATGTAACAGTATTTTCATTTCTCAATAAGTTCTTTCCTTTCCTTTCCTTCCATTCTCTTTATGTTTCTTTTTTTATTCTGTTTTCTTTTCTTTAACTTTTTTTTTTTTTTTTTTTTTTTTGTGCTTTTTTATTTTTTTCCTTTTCCTTTCATTCCTAATCATTTATTTTCTCTAGTTACCTTTCACTTTCCTTTCCTTTCCTTTCCTTCTTTGTTTCTTTGTTTCTTTGTTTCTTTGTTTCTTTGTTTCTTTGTTTCTTTGTTTCTTTGTTTCTTTGTTTCTTTGTTTCTTTGTTTCTTTGTTTCTTTGTTTCTTTGTTTCTTTCTTTCTTTCTTTTTTCTTTTCTGACCATCAATTTCTTTTTCTTTTCTACTCTTATTTTTCTTTTCTTCACTTCCCTTCCTTCGGCTTTCATCGATATTGTCGAAGGACGCGTGCCACTTGGGTGTGAGAAGGAGGGGAGGGGTGGAGGCGTTGACTCTGGCTGGAAGATCACGCCAGTCATTCATATAAGCGACATATGATACGTTATATGTTGGACATCAATCAGTCTAGTGTGACATTCCTTTTCAAGAGCCCTAAGTGGTTAGTGGTATCTTATATCTTATTTACAAATGCTATCTGGAGACAACTTTGCTCATTGGCCCCTTTAGCCGCTAACAGTCGCGAACATGGCTCTACACACGTTCATCCTGATCCTCTTTTTCAATGTCTTTGGAACAATTAACGGATTGAGCGATGCTAAAAAGTTTGACTGCTACCCCGAACATGGAAACCAAACTCTCTGTGAAGCACGTGGCTGTGTTTGGGAGACTTCGAAAACCAAGGTAAATATGCTAGACTCGCTTTATGCACGACTTACTCACATATCAAACCCTGAAACAACGTCTGGGGTGATCAAAATCAGTGCACGACTTACTCACAAATCAAACCCTAAAACAACGTCTGGGGTGATCAAAATCAGTACATGGCTAGCTCACAGATCAAACCCTGAAACAACCTCTTGGCTGATCTAAGTCAGGGCATGGCTAACTCACAGATCAAACCCTGAAACAACCTCTGTGCTGATCAAAATCAATGCATGGCTAACTCACAGATCAAACCCTGAAACAACCTCTGGGGTGATCAAAATCAGTGCATGGCTAACTCACAGAGCAAACCCTGAAACATGTTCGTAAACATACAATTTGTTTGGCCCCTACCGCTTAGATCAGCCCAGAGGTTGTTCTTTTAGTGTTCGATCTGTGATTTCGAAAAGTAGAGATTGAAGCAAAGTGAAGCTAAACTCGGATTCATATTCATTGAGAATCAGAATCATTTCCGGGGGTGGTCAAGCAGGTCATTCTATTAAAATCTCCTTTGTTCCAAAAACAGCAGCAAAATAGACCAATTCACGGTTTTCGGTGGCCATTTCGAATTGGGACAAACTCGACAAAATATATAGAAATCTGGATCGCTTTGACTTCCCGTAACTCCAGTCAATTTTGTCGGATTTTCAAAATTTAAACTTTTTTCAAAAGATATTTTCGTTGTTATTTATGACCTATAATATGATGGATATTGGAAAGCTAAAAATTGAGAAAATAAGATTTTTGTTTTCATAATAAATCGATCGGCACGATCGGCTCATGAGTTATAGAAATCATCATAAGAAAACGAGTGACTCGTAAATGGTAGTTAAAATACTTAGATTGATCTTATTTTCACTCCGACAGCTGTTGTTCATGTCTGCTGGTTGTTGAAGTTGTTGAAGTGCATGGCTAACTCACAGAACAAACCCTGAAACATGTTTGTAAACATACAATTTGTTTGGCCCCTACCGCTTAGATCAGCCCAGAGGTTGTTCTTTTAGTGTTCGATCTGGGATTTCGAATAGTAGAGATTGAAGCAAAGTGAAGCTAAACTCGGATTCATATTCATTGAGAATCAGAATCATTTCCGGGGGAGGTCAAGCAGGTCATTCTATTAAAATCTCCTCTGTTCCACAAAGAGCTGGAAAATAGACCAATTCACGGTTTTCGGTGGCCATTTCGAATTGGGGCAAACTCGACAAAATATATAGAAATCTGGATCGCTTTGACTTCCCGTAACTCCAGTCAATTTTGTTGGATTTTCAAAATTTAAAATTTTTTCAAAAGATATTTCCGTTGTTATTTATGACCTATAATATGATGGATATTGGAAAGCTATAAATTGAGAAAATAAGATTTTTGTTTTCATAATAAAGCGATCGGCACGATCGGCTCATGAGTTATAGAAATCCTCATAGAAAAACGAGTGACTCGTAAATGGTAGTTAAAATACTTAGATTGATCTCATTTTCACTCCGACAGCTGCTGTTCATGTCTGCTGGTTGTTGAAGTTTAGATTTTGAAAATCAAAGTGATCCAGATTTCAATATATTTTTACGGGTTTGCCCAAATTCAAAATGGCCGCCGAAAACCGTGAATAGAGTGGTCTATTCTTTCTCCGCTGGTTTGTAATCCGAGTCCAATCCGAGACTGAGTACAGCATAAGATCATACAACTTAAGATCATACAATATCACGAATAAAATCAAGAGGAGAAATTTTAACTGAAGATTATTGATAATTTTGGCGTTGTTTGTGGAACAGAGGGGATTCTAATAGAATGACCTGCTTGATCTCCCCCGGAAATGATTCTGAGTCTCAATGAATATGAATCCGAGGCTGCCAATCCGAGGCTAGCTTTACTTTGGTCTAATGGATGGGTACAAAACGAAGATCAAAGACCAAAGACGGAAGACCGAAGGCCTATAAACGAAGACCACCAAAATTCACTCGAAGAAAACACCCGCGAAACTGTTGTAGACAAAATAAAGAAGACGGCAGGCAGAAATGAGTTTGGCTGCCTAGGGAACAAGAATTTCGACTAAACGCGTAAAGAAGTGTCTGGCGTTGTTATCGTCAACATCAATGGAACACTGAGCAAAAAACGGACCTTGATAATCATTATATTGTCCATCATAACCGCCAACATTATCCCAGCTGAACTCATTTTTTACTGCCAATTTCTTTATTTTGTGCTAAGTTTTGGAGTTTAAATGATGGCCAACAGCATTTTTCGGTGTTCTTTCCAGTAAATTATGGGGTCTTGGTTTCGTAGTTTTCCTGGGGTGTTGTACAAAACGAAGACCGCCGATTTCTTAATTTTGAAATCGGTTTTGGAGTCTTATGGACAATTGCTAAGGAAAATTGCTAAGATGTGCGAAATATGCCTTCTAAAAACAGTCAATACTCCCGTTTCGAGTTCTCTTTTACGCTGTGTTAGCCTCAAAACCGTGTAATATATTCTTTTATTCAGTAACAGCCCGTGGAAATTCAAGAGATCTGTGTGTAAAGAAGACAATAAAAATACTTTGAAATTTCACGAGTTTTATCTAAATTTCTGCATAATTTACGCACAATTGAGGCTAACACAGCGTAAAAGAGAACTCGAAACGGAAGTATTCCTCGCCGTACTGCAAAGAAGAGGAATGATTTTTTTAGGAAATTTTAATTTGTCGTCCCCGTATGCTGCAAACGCGCCATTCCTTAGTATCCTCTTTGTTAAAACCTAAAGAAGGTTGGCAAGCAAGGAAAAACATTTCTATTTTTTCATTTCTTGTATCGTTATTCTCTGCTAGCATTAGCAAACGATAATATACTCTGTTGTCGCACGAAAACCAGACTTGGCTCTGCATGCGAATTGTCAGTTATCACTGCAAACAATTAAGGGAATTCAAAACAGCTTCCTTGCGGAAAATTCTCCAAAAAGCCATAGGGCGCACATATACCTTTCCACAATCTACTCGAGTTACCAAAAAAAAAAATTGGTTTGGCCAGGTTAACTAGTATTTAGTCATTTCCTTCCTCTCGAGTAGAGCTATTATTTCACTTTCAATAGTTCAAGCAAATTGGAATCGGAGTCAGAAGTGGCTTACTGAGAAAGGCAAAATCAGAAAACGACGAGGAGTCTGAAGCGGCGGAATTTTTGTTTCCTTTTTTTCGACTCCGATTATAATTTCGAAACAAGTGAAAACTTACCAGCCTTATATTTACTGTGCAGATCAGAATCAATTCTCAAATAGGGTTTTGAAACAGGTATATTACTAGTATTACCAGTATTACAGGTATTGAAAATTGTTACACGTAGTATTTTTTTGTGCAATTTGAGCCTCGCGCAAAAAAGTTCAACTTGCACGAGCGTTTTTTAGCATGTAACACCCCTCGTGCAACCTATTTTTAAAACATACAAGTTGCACGAAAAGTTGATTTGGTTTCTACTTTCTCGACAAATTTCCGAAAGCTGCAACAACAAAAATACGTGCGACATGCTCCCGTGCAACTTGAACTTTTTTGCACGCGTCTCAAGTAGCATGAAAAAAGACTACGTGTAACAGCGGCTTCAGACAGCAACGTTTTGAAATTCTTTATGGGATTTGACATCTGAACTATCTATTTTGAGTAGACGTTAAAACAAACATAGCACTGTTGCTATAACATAGACCCTATTGTTGGCAAAGATGTTGTGCAAATATACTGATCACGTTTGACTTGACACGCGCATCTATTAACCAGTAAAAGGGATATGGATGTGGGATGTACTAACGCTAGCCTGTTCAAGGCTGAGGATGAAAGGGAAGGTGTTTCATGCATTCTTGCTCCACTTCACTTAATTAACCATGCATAGCTTTAGAACATTTTTTCCCGCATCCTTCCTTCCTTCCTTCCTCTTTCCTTCTTTTCTTTCTAAAGTTTGCTATGTATTCCAGGGAGTTCCCTCTTGCTTCTATAAAGAAGACTTTCAGGCTGGATACGAGATGATTGGAGATAAAGTTGAAACAAGCCTGGGCGAGAGAGTCAACCTAAGACGCATTAACTACAAGTCTATATATGGAAATGATTCTGAGACCATCACACTTGACATAGAGTACCAGACCAGTGACCGTGTACGATTCAAGGTAAAGATCTGTTTGAACGATAAACCACAGGGAGCCCGGTTCGAGTACAGGGTTTGAATTTCAGCTCTTCTCTCCCTGTCCATGTTTTACCAAGGAGTGCGTTACTTTATTATGAAACAAACAAAGCTAGTTAAGATCGTCATGCATGGTAACGCCTTCAACGCTTTATGAGGTTGCGTATTTGTTGCGTGACGTGGTAACTAAGTCTTCGTACTATTATGGAAATATGCAAATCTGACTTTCAAACTTGCCTGAAAAGTGCCAAAACTTAAAGGGTAGGGGGTGGGGGGTGTTTTGGGTGCATGGATGAAAATTGAAAATGACTTGAAACTTGGTTAAACTTATGGCCCCTGTAGTCGCTAAGCAACATATTTTCTTCATCGTCAAAAGTGGCGGATAAAATTATCGATTATTCGCGACAGAGGACCGCAAACTGCCACTTCACAGCTGATAAAAGAAAAAATGTCAGCCAATCAGAATCGAGAAAGTTTGCAAAACTGAGGTGTGATCCTTGGTAGCCCCTGGAGCGGCTCATTTATTTCTTTATTTCATTTATGACTATCACAATAAATTTATGTAAAATATCAAAATAGCTCCTGAAAATCAATGTTCATGAAATAACAATTTGGTTTCACAGTGACATCATTTCTACGTCACTTTTTCAGATCAGCAAGAAAGGATTATGGGAATTAACTTGTTGATGAGATCAAAAAATCTCTTTCCCCTCAAAACAACGCCAAAAGAATCATGTAAACGTTTCGTTGTGTGATTTACCCTTTTTTCTTGGTCATTCAGTCTTTAAGTGCAGGATCTCGATCTCACAAACCTCAAATTATTTTGTACGTTTACATGTATAGTAAGTCCCTATATCATGCATTTCTTCTATAACAATAATTCCTTATAGCAGTAGCCACATACAGTTATTGACCGCCTATTTTTTTTCTTTCTCATTTAGTTTTACGATCCAAAAATCCAAAGGTATGAAGTTCCAGTTGAGATGCCAAAAGCAACATCTAAGGCTGCAGATCTGAAATACGAGATCAAGTACACGAGAAAAAAACCTTTTGCTATGCAGATAATAAGAAAAGACACCAAAGCTGTATTGTAAGTACTTTCATTCATTCAATCATTCATTCATTCATTCCTTCCTTCCTTCCTTCCTTCCTTCCTTCCTTCCTTCCTTCCTTCCTTCCTTCCTTCCTTCCTTCCTTCCTTCCTTCCTTCCTTCCTTCCTTCCTTCCTTCCTTCCTTCCTTCCTTCCTTCCTTCCTTCATTCATTCACTCATTCATTCATTCATTCCTTCCTTCCTTCCTTCCTTCATTCATTCATTCATTCATTCATTCATTCATTCATTCATTCACTGGGATTAATAACTGACTAACTCACTGTTTGTCATGATTGCTTGATTTTTCACTTTTCCAGGTGGGATTCGTCTGTTGGTCTTTTCGTATTTAGCGATCAGTTCCTCCAAATCTCCACCAAGACCCCCTCGACGTATGTGTACGGCATTGGCGAGCAAGAACATCCGTCCTTTAGACACAACATGACCTGGATGACTTGGCCTATTTTCACGAGAGATCAGTTCCCTTTTGTAAGTCATTACACTCACGCATATTAAAAAAAAAGAAAATTAGAAAGCATCCGAGAGTATTTTTCTATAATAACGGAGCCATAACCTTAGAGGAAAAAGGCTATTTCGAAAGGTCACCTGAACCTACCCTTTTTGAACGAAGTAAGCTAGTTGTATGGATATCAATCTCAGGTTATAGAAAGAGAATCTCAATATTAGAAAAAAAGGCAAAGATTCAACACAATGGCGTTAAAGATTGAATGTTTATATCTCCATGCAGAATGGTGGTAATGTTTATGGTCATCATCCATTCTATATGTCTCTGGAAGAGGATGGCAAGGCGCATGGTGTATTCCTACTGAACAGTAACGCAATGGGTGAGATTGTAGCTTCCTAATCGAATTTTCTTTGTTTGAGAAGAATACGGACGGACGGACTGACCAACCGACCGACAGAATGATTGCATGAACTAAAAGAATGAAAGAAGAAAGGGAGGAAGGAATGAAGGAAGGAAGAAAGAAGAGAAATGAACGAAGAAAAAAAGGAAAGAAGGAAGGGAACAAGGAAGGATGGAATGAATGAATGTCAGAAACAAGCAAAAAAACAAAAAAACAAAAACGAACGGCAACAACAGACGGATTGAAGGTTAAGTAGCTAGAAGGAAGGTATGCGGGAAGGGCTCAGATTTTTCGTGTTATTCTCTACGATATCCGAACGAATTAAAATAAATGCTCTTCTATACGTTTTCATGGTTATACCGTTTTACTAGTAAGTGTTACATTGTTCATTTCTCTTACATAGAGATGGCACTTCAACCATTACCCGCCGTTACGTACCGCACCATTGGAGGCATCCTTGACTTTTACGTTTTCCTTGGACCGACACCAGAAGCAGTTGTAAGCCAATATACTGAAGTGAGTGATGCACAACACATCATATAATCACCATTAAGTTGTTTTTTTTTAAAGATTACAGCGCGACGCGCAAAAGTATGACCACTTTTAATGTATTCGCATACTTCTATGCACGGGCTTTTTGCTCCAAACGAGCTTTTACACGCCTTATTTGGTAAAAACAGACAGCTTTGCATCAATTGTGTCGGTTTAAAGTACAAAATCCCGTGCATAGAAGTATGCGAATACATTAAATGTGGTCATACTTTTGAGCGTCGCGCTGTAAAGTACAAAATCCCGTGCATAGAAGTATGCGAATACATTGAATGTGGTCATACTTTTGAGCGTCGCGCTGTAAATAGTATTTTGACTCTGACTTAATAACGTTTTTACTTCAAAACGTTTCGACTGTTAAACTACAGTCTTCATTAGTTGATAACAACGGTGGAAACTGCGCGCGCATCTATATTTGAATTTTTCCACATAGAGCGAGGCTAAGCCCAGTCTAACGCGCGGTAAACGTCTGGTATGGAAGTGTCGTCGTTTTCCACGTTCTGATCGTGTACAGAGTGCACGTGTACACCATTAAGTCCATGGCGTATATAATTGCCCACAGCAAAAGATTGGTCTTATGTATATAAATACCGTTTCTTGGGGGCGAGGAAGTGGTGTGCGTTACCCGTCACGATTAGTCCCTATACGCTCTAGTTTATTAGTACGCACTACTTTGTTACTAGTGAATGTTAATATCTGTGTTGAATGTTTTGTTTAAGGCCATTGGTCGCACCTTTATGCCGCCATATTGGTCGCTTGGCTTTCAGTTGAGCAGATGGGGATACAACAATATCGAGACGGTTAAAAAACTAGTAGAAGACATGCGCAAATACGATATACCGCAGGTCAGTAGTGAATGACTTGCAAGCTTATCAAAATCAGATATAACGTAGCATAGAGCAGTTTCCGTATGGCGAAAAGCTCCCCACACGAACGCGGTCGTGGCACTTTCAAGGCACGGCAAGGCAAGTCTGACGCCACATTTGCCCTCCATCCAATCAAATGCCTGAAACACATAGGGCACGAACACGACGCGGACACGGTCACGCTAAAGTCATGACACTTTCAGACCAATAACATTGTGTGAAAATGAAAATTGCCTTCGCGACAAAATAGGGCTTTGGTGGACGTTCACCAAAACCTTGTTGGCCCGTGACGCGACCGCGCGTTTCACTGACAGCGACTGTAATGTATAGTGATATTTTTTATTTGAATTGAATTGAATTTTATTCACACACATTATAACAATAAAGAAAATACAATATGAATAATTTACATAATTACAAATAGAAATACATATAAATGTAGTAAGTTATGAAAAAGTATAATAAATAGAGTGTGTGTGGTTGTTTCTAAAGGACGTTCAGTATGGAGACATCGACTACATGGTTCGACAGCTTGATTTTACATACGATAAGAATAGGTTTGCAGGTTTACCTGACTATGTTCGCTCAATCAAGAAAGAAGGTCTGAGGTACATTATTGTATTGGTAAGTTTTACAATGCGTGGTCTAGATCTATGCTACAATCCATCCATCCATCCATTAACCCATCCATCCATCCATCCACCTACCCATCCACCCATCCATCCATTCACCCATCCATCCATCCATCCATCCATCCATCCATCCATCCATCCATCCATCCATCCATCCATCCATCCATCCATCCATCCATCCATCCATTAACCCATCCATCCATCCATCCACCCACCCATCCACCCATCCATCCATTCACCCATCCATCCATCCATCCATCCATCCATCCATCCATCCATCCATTCATCCATCCATCCATCCATCAAATTTATCCATCCACACAACCGTAAAATTTATATACCAAACCATTTGGCTTGGTCTATGTTTCCAGCAATCCATATGTACATTTTTCTTATTTATTATCTCCGATTTCATTATCTCAAAGGATCCAGCCATAGGAGCTAACGAAAGTTTCCCATACAGACCATACGACTACGGCAACACACTGGACGTCTGGGTCAAAGACAACAAAGGAAACACTCAGTTTGGAAAGGTGAGGTTTAGTTTAGGTTTCAACCGGGAGTTGATTGCTTTCTTGATCTACACTGAGTTGTTGATACTGATACTTTTTCAGGTGTGGCCGACATACGAGAACGTCACTGTTAATAGCAGCCTTGACTGGGATGAGCAAACTAGAGTACGTAATATCGAAATAGACCTCTTGACCTTGGGTGTAATGTTCTCCCATTTATTTCGACCATTTGTCATTCTCTTGATACTACAATGTTTGGTTTTAGTTGTATACTTAGATTGATATATTAATTTGCCATTTTTTGACCAGTTGTATCGTCAGTGGGCAGCATTCCCTGACTACTTCCACAAAGACGCCACGACTTACTGGGGAACACTCATCAAAGAGTTTCAGAAGGAAATTGAATTTGATGGATTATGGATCGTAAGTATCGTTACCTATCAACAGCACACATCCTGGTCCCTGGTCCCTGGTCCCTGGTCCCTGGTCCCTGGTCCCTGGTCCCTGGTCCCTGGTCCCTGGTCCCTGGTCCCTGGTCCCTGGTCCCTGGTCCCTGGTCCCTGGTCCCTGGTCCCTGGTCCCTGGTCCCTGGTCCCTGGTCCCTGGTCCCTGGTCCCTGGTCCCTGGTCCCTGGTCCCTGGTCCCTGGTCCCTGGTCCCTGGTCCCTGGTCCCTGGTCCCTGGTCCCTGGTCCCTGGTCCCTGGTCCCTGGTCCCTGGTCCCTGGTCCCTGGTCCCTGGTCCCTGGTCCCTGGTCCCTGGTCCCTGGTCCCTGGTCCCTGGTCCCTGGTCCCTGGTCCCTGGTCCCTGGTCCCTGGTCCCTGGTCCCTGGTCCCTGGTCCCTGGTCCCTGGTCCCTGGTCCCTGGTCCCTGGTCCCTGGTCCCTGGTCCCTGGTCCCTGGTCCCTGGTCCCTGGTCCCTGGTCCCTGGTCCCTGGTCCCTGGTCCCTGGTCCCTGGTCCCTGGTCCCCTCTAGATCTATTTTTCCCTCTTTGTTTAGTTCATTTCTTCCTTCGTTTTTCATAGGATATGAACGAGCCTGCAAACTTTGTGAAGGGAACTATTTATGGTTGTCCAAAGACTAAATGGGATTATCCACCATACAAACCAAGAAGTAAGTCAACGATTTGTAACGTTTTGTTTGTTTTATAAAAGGAATACGCCCTTGTTTATTTGATTGGTTTAAGTTCAGTTTGGTTTTGGTGTTTGGGTTGGATGGTGTCCTTGGTGGGCAAATCGACCTTCTTCGTCGTGGTGTGATGGGAAGCAAGGGTGGCGTGGCGGTGAGGGCACTCACCTCTCAACAATGATACCATAGTTAATGGATCGTAATATTCCACTCAAAAGGTCTATTTCATAGTAATAGGGGAAACATGTAGACTGAAGCTTACAAGTATTCAAAATTTGCCAAAAACAAGAAAGTGAAAATGGTCAAATTCGGTCAATATATTGTTGTTAGTAACCATAAATGTTACCTACTCGTATCAGGTGTTATTGGTGCAATTCTGGCTGACAAGACACTTTGCATGAGCGCAAAGCACGCAACTGGCTTACACTATAACCTGCACAGCTTGTATGGATGGAAACAATCAATCATTACACAACAGTGAGTACTTGCCTGTGTTGCTCTCCGTGTTGCGAAAAGAAGGGAAGAGGCGCATAAAAGATATTTCCCCTTTTCTTCTTATCAACAGCGAAGACCACCCAGCAATGCCGTTATTTCTTAGTTGTAACACTCAATTTAGCCCTTAGGCTGCTATGCAACAGCTTAATAAATCAATCAATCAATCAATTTATTCTCAAATTAAATTAAATAATTACAGATCTTGCACAACCTGCTGATAGCTTTGCTAATCTAGGCAGGTTGTAGAATAGTTATGAAATTAAATTAAAACTGTAATAAATAGTAGCTGAAGTCATGTAATGTATATATTAAATTCAGGATTAATATCAAAGACAAGATAACAAAAGACAAAAGAAATAAAGAAACGGATATTACAATAATAATAATTAATTCGATGATAACAAATCTGAAGTCGTATTCTGTTTACATTTATCTATTTATTTATTATTTATTATATTATTTATTATTTATTATTTATTATTTATTATTATTATTTATTATTTATTTATTTGAAATAATTGATATCAATTGGGAAACATCCAAGTAGGCATCTTCATTCTCCAAAACTTGAAACAAAATTGATTTCAATTTAATTTTGAAAATTCTCTTCCTACAAATATCTATCTATCTAGTGGGTACTCGACTATTAGTAAATACCACGGTGTTCCCTATAATATAATATGATATCCATACAAAAGACAAAGAATTCTTTTCCCAGAGGATTTGAATTGGGTGGAACCGTACATAGCAACCCGTTGGCCTATTTGGTTTATTTAAAGTGGGGCTTCATTTGCGTTTAATTAATATCCATATAATTCTTTCCAGAGTTGTTCGAGATCTGCTTAAGAAGCGAAGTATTGTATTATCCCGTTCCTCCTTTGCGAGTAGCGGGAAATACGCGGGACACTGGCTTGGAGATAATGTTGCAAAGTGGAATCAAATGCATGCTTCGATTATTGGTGAGTTTTAATAAATATTATAAAATAACTTTGATATTACGCGCGCTCTGATTGGTCAAAAAGCCATGTTTAATGAGAGTATAATACATGCTCGCGCTATTTTTTTTTTCTCTCTCTCTCTGCTTCTTAAAAGCATTTGAGCGCTAGTTATTTTATAAAAGCAATAAAAAAAAAAACAGTTTTCTGTGTATTATACTCTGATAAAGACACTTGGGATGTGGAGAGAACACTGAGAAGCTGGAAACCACTCCGCTACGCGTTGTGGTTTCCTACGCTTCTCTCGTGTTCTCTCCACATCCCGCGTGTCTTTATCAGAGTATAATACACGGAAAACTGTTTTTTATTCCTTAAATATTAAATTCATTACGAGGCTACGTGCTAGAAATTGTTCAACCTGTCACGAGTCACGAACCACGAATCACTGAGCATTTATCATGAAGCCTCGCAGTGAAACCTTTGTGCGTGACAAGCGAAGCAAATCTCTGAAGTAGGCTATTGGTTGACATTAAAGTCTCCTCTATTTTCTGGCCAATTGCTGGGTTTCACTTGACGTCATTTCCTGTCTCGTGTAGACTGTCATTAGCGCAATCACAAGTTTTCAATAGAATTCTTCTTCTTCAGTGTTTGACCACCATTTGGAGCAGATAATAAGGTTCAAAGACTTTTATCAGCTGACTGAAGCACATCAGCTGTGTTGGTAATGTGCCAGCCGGTTAAGAACAGGTTTCATTTTCCCCACTACATTTTGCTGTATTATCCAATAGAATGATGTTATTTTTCTGTTTGGCAATGCACCTTTCCGTAGTCTTCCCACAATCCCTTATGATCCCAGCGCGAGCTCGAGGTCAGGGTAAAATTTGCATAAAAATGTATAAAAATTATGCAAATTTTACCCTGACCTCGAGCTCGCGCTGGGATCATAAGGGATTGTGGGAAGACTACGGAAAGGTGCATGGAAATGGTACTCCAGCAAAACAAATTGCTATATTTGGATTGCATTTTTTTGATTATATTATTCTATTCTTTTTTAAGGAATGCTGGAGTTTAATCTCTTCGGTATGCCTTATGTAAGTTTTGATCATGAGATTTCACCCACTTTACAAACACAATATACCTATTTAGCTTAGGGCGTAGCGTTGTCCCATTTCAGACCACGTGTCATTCCCTTGAGAACAAGACTCTTTGTTTGAGTTGTATCCACATCTATGTGTCCTCTCATGCACAACCGTTAAACAAAGAAATAATACTCTAGTAAATGACACGTGGTCAGAAGTGAGAAAATATTACAACTAAGGTGGACACTAGAGAAAAACGTTTGCGCATGCGTGCTATTCAGCACGCTTTCCAAGAATTGAAAATAGTCTTATTGAGAAAACACATCTTCGTTTTCTCCTACTATACCAACAAATCGTGGGTATACTTTTGTGGGACCAACATACTGTATTAGTTAAGACAATAAGAAAGAATGAGCCTTAAGTTTCAAGAAGTGACTTTAAGTTTTAGCAATTTCTAAAGACTATTTTTCAGGCAAGTGTAAAAGTGAAATTTGCATATTTTTACAATAGCGTGAAGACGCTTTTGGCTAATTTGCATAGGGACTTAGAGCATGCGCAGACATTTTTTACACGTCTCCCCAAGGTGAAGAGTTTTGAGGTACCATTTTTCTCTCTCTAAAGGTCGGAGCTGATATTTGTGGATTCTTCGATGCTCCTTCAGTAGAGTTATGCACGAGATGGATGCAGCTTGGAGCGTTTTATCCTTTCAGTAGAAATCACAATGGCTTCGATAACAAGGTGAGGAGAGGAGAGGAGATTGGAGAAGAAGAAAACAAGGGAATAGAATGGAAGGAAAGGGGAGAAAAAAAGAAAAGAAAAGAAAAAGAAAAGAATGGAAAAGTTTCCTTTGATTATCTCCTCGCTTCTTTTTTTCCCATTATTATTAACATCATCATTGTATCACATTACATTACATTTTTTACACTTTACATTTTTTCACGTCTCTAGGCTCAAGATCCAACTGCTTTTGGTCCCGAGCTTGCTAAAGTATCTCGTAAAGTGTTGAGAATGCGTTATTCTCTTCTCCCATATTTGTACACCTTATTCTACGAGTCGAGGAGGACTGGTGCTACAGTTGTAAGATCCATTATGAGCGAGTAAGTACATCTTTAATGATCCATATTTTGTTCAGTTAACCACAAGTCTAGATCGATATTGTTATCTATTGCGTTTTATAGAGGACCAATGGGTTATCAGTTCATTTTTTCCCATTTCATAGCAAATATCAGAATTGTGGCATTTCGGTCCATTTCTATACATTTACTCTATTGTTGATCCAGATGATTCGCCTTGAGACAATTGTTTGAGGGAAGTTTTAACTCTTCTTCTTTACAGAAGATGCATTGGTCTTGGGGAAAAGTTGATTCGGTTTGCTCCCTCTTTAAACAAAGCAATTATCAACAGTCATCATTATCATCATCAGCGGCAGTCATCATCATCATCATCGCCACCACCATCTCCATCATCATCATCATCATCACCATCACCATCATCATCATCATCATCATCATCATCATCATCATCATCATCATCATCATCATCATCATCATCATCATCATCATCATCATCATCATCATCATCATCATCATCATCATCATCATCATCATCATTATCATCATCATCAATATATAAAGAAATTGAACCATTTTCTCGCTGCAGCGTTAAACGAAGCAGCGTTTTCATGGGTATCAGTTGTTGCATTTATATCAGCAGCATATTCAATTCATTCTTGGACTTTATTTGGAATGCTTGCACATAGTTAACTTTCAAAACAACATCAAGTTATCCTGTTATATTTACCGCTCAGGTTTACCTCTGACAAGAACACGTGGGACATTGATACAGAGTTCCTGTGGGGGCCTGCATTATTGGTATCTCCTGTCTTAGAGAAGGTGGGTTTAGACATAAGTATTCCACGTTGAACACAAAATCTTGAGAGGACGAAAGGGTGAAGGAGGGAGACCGGACGAGGGTAAAGAGGAGGGAAGGGGGAATATCCAGACAGAAAATTGAAATAAGCAAAGTAGTGATCTCTTTTGTTACCTAGCCTCTTACTGCGATTTTCAATATTCTGCGAACTCGGTAGTTGCGAGTTGCCCGTTGGAATTTGGTTTTTCACTGCCGCCAGTCAAAAATATAAAAGGTACCGACTGATTAGTTTAGACTGACGGCAGCGAAAAACCAATCTCACGATAAGCATTTGAAATGTCTGAGTTCGCAGAATATTGAGAATCGCAGTAATTTGATTTTAGTTTTCGATAATATATAATCTTAGATTTTCATTGATTTTCAAGGGCAAAACAAGTGTTAGAGCCTACCTGCCAGATAATCGTTGGTTCCAGTACGACACGGTAAGATAGAGGCGTAAGGCGCCAGTAAATGACACAAAAGAAAAGAGAGCGTTTTTAGTATTATAGCGCGACGCTCAAAAGTATGACCACATTTAATGCATTCGGATACTTCTATGCACGGGAGTTTGTACTTTAAACCGACACAATTGATGCGAAGCTGTCTGGTTTTACCAAGTAAGGCGTGTAAAAGCTTGTTTGGAGCAAAAAGCCCGTGCATAGAAGTATGCGAATAATTAAAAGTGGTCATACTTTTGCGCGTCGCGCTGTAAGACAAATAATGGATTAAGTTGGGACCAAGATGCTGTATAGCGATGTTCACTGTTCACAAACATTAAAGACTTATTTGTAAGTCTAATTGCAAGTTCATGTATTACAGCAGTACATATATTTTCGACTAACTTGCATACAGACTACGAATATGCGCTGACGGTTTTCTCCCATATATCATGCATCTTCATAACTGATCACGAGATATGGTTTTACAATCATATGATATAGGGTAAAGAATGCCCTCACATGGGCCGCAAAAAATTTGTAATCTGGGAAGCTCCCTTGGACTACATACATGTACACGTCAGAGGTGGTTACGTGATACCCACCCAGGAGCCAGCCAGGAATACGATGCTTAGGTAAGCAAGGGAAGACATGTGGTAGCATAGACGCGGGGAGGGGAGGGGAGGGGAGGGAAGAAGAGAGGAGGTGAAGTAGAT
This sequence comes from Anthopleura sola, assembly GCA_023349425.1. Taxonomy (NCBI): domain Eukaryota; kingdom Metazoa; phylum Cnidaria; class Anthozoa; order Actiniaria; family Actiniidae; genus Anthopleura; species Anthopleura sola. Next base: position 4,645,596 of record JALHLI010000020.1, on the reverse strand, counting down.
GAACCCCTCCTCTCATCCCTCGTCTAAAAATTCACATTACTTTATTTAAACGAATTTTTATACAGAAATTAGAAAAACGACCCTTGAACTTTATATGACCTATTGTAAAGAAAGGTCTGAACCCAGGTGAATGTATATTTATCGAAGTAACAATATTTGTCGAAGAAACAATATTTGTATTATGATCATCCGGGTGGATGTACACCTACTTGCAAGAACGTTGTCATACAACATTTGACCATTTGTAGTTTAGTGGATTAGGAATAAATTAAAAGTACAAAAGAAGATCATTGAAGCAGAACTCTTTCTTTTGTACTTTTAATTTATTCCTAATCTTGAAACTACAAATGTTCAAATGTTGTATGACAACGTTTTTGCAAGTAGGTGTAGTCCTGAGAAGGACTGTCTGATGTGACTGAATGTGAATGACTTCCGCTCAGGTTTTCGAAACGTCAGTCACATCAAACAGTCCTTCTTACGACTACATCCACCCGGATGATCACAATACAAATATTGTTTCTTCGACAAATATTGTTACTTCGATAAATTTACATGATCTTTCTCAAAGGTCAAAAATCACATGATAAGAAAAGTATCTAGGGTGTTTAACATTTACCTGAAAAAACCGGTAATTCCGGTTGGAAACCAAATTGTTTGTGTCATTGCGATCGGAAAGTTCCAGAAAACTCGGTTTTACAATTGAGGTATTTCACTTTTCCCGCTCTTTTCGGTTCTTCCGGTAGACGCGTGTACCATTTGTCGGAAGTTTGTCTGATTAGAATCGAGATTAGAAATTCCTGCACCTTTACAAGGATGGATTATTTTAAATGCTAAACATCCCTGATCTCTAATTTGTGTTTTTTTATTATTATTATTATTATTATTATTATTATAAAATCGTTTCTTCCTCGTTCTTACCGTTAGCCGCAAGAACAAGATGGGTGTCGTGGTTGCCATGAGTGATGACTACAAAGCCAAAGGACAGATGTTCTGGGATGACGGCGAGAGTATTGGTAAACATAATCCACAATAGATTCCATTTTCGCATTTCATATTTCAGGGATAATGGTAATCATTCCTAGAGGGAATGGATTTCTTACAAATCGACGCAATTTTAAATTATTCCTTTTTGTTTTTCGATAAATACCGCTGTGCACCTTGACCGGAGACCCATTTGTACAGATACGCTTTAAGCGTGGTTCACACTAGCGACGCATTTGTAAGCATAACGACATACGTAAGCGCAGATAGCCTTTCTTGGTTAGCTAGTTACACCCTTCATATTTGGACAGAACAAAACACACAGTCGATCTTATTGTCGTCATGAGTTACGCTTGCTTCGCTGGGCTTTAGAATGAATTACTCATAAATATAAATTGGAATGTGGCAAATGTACCACCAAATGTACCATAGGTTTTTAAAAGTATCTCAGAATACTTTATTTACTAACGAGACTACAATCTTGGACAAAAAGGGTTGAGAAATTTTGATCATATCAAAAAAATGGAATTTTCCTCATAAAATATTATCTAAACTGAAATCCCCCCCCCCCCAGCACATGGTTGGTTCCATTGGCTAACACAGTTCCCGCTCGACAGACCCAACACTGTTCTGGGGGAGGGGGGGTCGTTGGAGAGGGATTTAACTGTGTTTTACACAATATATTCTTACAAACTCAAAAATTCTCAACCATTTTGTCCAAGATTGTAGGTCTTTACAAATAATTGTGTGGTCATTGCAAACAGTGAAATTTTTAGAATGAGAAAAGGACTGCTTCCCTGGCCGTACAATTTTGCTGCCCCTGGCCCGACCCTCGCTCGCCATATATTTCCTACTTGTATTTTAACAGTTAGTTTATCATACTGATATATATATATTTATTATTTTCCAGATACTTATGAAAATGGACAGTATTTGCTCGTGAACTTTACGGCAGACGCAGTAAGATTTCATTTTCACTTGACTTTCAATTCCACATCATCTATAATACTTAACAATTAGTCCTCGAGTCCGAATGGTCTACGAGTCAATAGCCCAGAGGCCGAAGGCAGAATGGGCTATTGACTCGTAGGCCATGAGGGCGAGAGGTCTAATTGTTTTAGTAAAAACCTACTAATCGGTCCAATGAAAGGATGCAAAAAGTTTTGGATTTTGCTTTAAATATATATTTTTTGGTTTTCAAAACCGGCGCTTTTCGCTACTAGAGGTCTATCACTAATAGACCCCTAGTAGCTCAGCCACAGGGCTCGATTGGTAATAGACCATTAGTAGGTTTTTTCTAAAATACAATAAAATCAGATTATGTTAGTTAAATAGTGATTTTTTGTAGATAAACAATTTATAGTCATTTGAATTGTTTATATGCTTAGCTAAAGTACCAGCTGAGTTGACCTCACTCCCCTCCCTCCCACGCTTGGTAAGACGTTTCTTTGTTCTTTCGAATAACTAGTACTTGCTACCAGCTGAGTTGATCGCTTTCCCCGAAAGGAATTATGGGTCACTATTCTTGGTTAGCATTTTTCGAGCATTTTCCGAGTATACAATGTAGACTTTTCTTGTTGATTGAAATACAATTCCGCCATGAGTTCGACTAGAGTTTACGATTAATCTAAAGAAGGAAGAACTCGTATTTCATAAATTCTCTTGGCAGAATAATGGGAAATGCTAATCAAAATACGATGTCGAATCCTCAATTCTGATTGCTTGACCTTGAGTTTGTTCTGAAGGTCAACTCAGCTGAACTGAAACGGACAAATGTAACGATACCGATACAAGTTTTATTTTTTGTCAGACGTCACTCAAATTAACCGTGGTCAAAAACAGCTACAATGGTGCCAAAGGTCTGGTGTGGGGATCTGTTTACGTTTATGGACTGAAAGCCAACAAGATCTCATGGGTGAAAGCTAACGGAAATGACGTCACTAAAAATAGTACAACCACCGAAAAAACCATGGTAAATACTATTTTCCATCGCGCGCAAAACTATGTCTGATTCATGATGTTGATAGTAGACGTGTTTCCAATTTTCGAACACCGTAGCTCTTTCACGAAGTCATCTGATCATAAATACTTCGCCGTCCTTGCCCATTGTCTCGTTGTTGTACGCTGATGGCAAGGGTAGCGTATCGGTAAGATGTGCGCGTGTCACCACTGTGAGTCCTACGGGTCTGTTGCAGGTTTGATTCTTGCGGACGCCATATGTGAGTGTAGTTTGTTTGACGTGTCGTTCTCTAAATTTGATTGACGGAAGCTAAAGCGCCAGACGTCTGGAGTCGGATGGTCTTAGAAATATGAAAAGCGCTGAAGTAATGGCCACGTCACAATAGTATTGTAAGTTTTTTATTGTTGTTGTCAAGTCATTGACCAACGGACAACTAAAATAGTTTTATTCACAACTGCAGGCTTTGAAGATCAATGGGTTGCAATTGGACATCACTAAAGACCACGTTATCACCTGGGATGTATCGCAGGTCTCAGCATCGGTTCATCTGGCGGGAAAACCCATCCTTTACCTGGTGCTGCTGCTGACCCTAGTGATCGCACTCACCGAGTATTAAAAACGGCAGAGCGTGTGTTTCCTTTACAGACCATTTGTTGCATTCCCTTAAGTAATATTTCTTTGTTTAATGGAAGATACTTCAAGATAAAGCTGTAGTGAATAGCAGTCTATGAAACTAAATGTCTAAATTCCTAGACGTTGATTTTTTTAGCTTTTAAAGTACCTAGAGCTACCATTTTCATCGTGATTATTACTATCACAGACTTAAAAGCTGACCCATGGCCATCTACTTGAGATGTTTGCCAATTGCTTACTATCAATCACGTGACTTTTCTGGATTTAACTGGTGGGCAACCAATGGTTGACTGGGAGGCAACTAGTGATTTTAAAATCAAATCATGTCAAAATAACTCCTCAAAGTATTCTATCTGACTATTTGTACAACATGAAACCAGAAAACAAGATACACACACAACCTCCAACATTCTCCAAGCCAGTGAAAACAGAGATACTACCGGAAGTGACGTCTATTGATAGTAAGCAATAGCATGAAATAATAGGATATGCTAAAACTAAATACCATTAAATGAGTAAATAAAGAAAAATGTTGATTTTTCATTGATTTAAAGAAACCGGGTACACTGGGCTACCTTGGACCTCGATCTAAGAACCTAAAGAAGTGAAACGTTTCCTAGTGATAAGATCTAGATGTTATAACTCACATGCAGAAAGGGTCGAAAATAGAAAATATATACACTCTCAAAATTATTATACCAGTTAGGGAAAGAATGACCTGACTGACTGATAATGTTAACAAAGTTAAAAGGCATGATATTGTTATTCTCCCACGTTGATAACTGTTTTGGAATGAAAAACACTAAACAACACATCACCATCCCTCTTCCCTTACCATACGATATTCTTCATATATCATCTTCTTCATTCTTTTTTTCTCCAAGATTCCCTGTTCGATCTGCCGTAGTTAACCAATCTATGCCCTGACTTTGATAATCCCATGCCAGAGGTTGATTCAGGGTTTGAATGAGTTATAGCAGTGCCCTGACTTTGATCAGCCCAGAGGTTGTTTCAGGGTTCGATCTGTGAGTTAGCCATACCCTGACTTAAATCAGCCCAGAGGATGTTTCAGGGTTCAATCTGTGAGTTAGCCATGCCCTGACTTAGATCAGCCCAGAGGTTGTTTCAGGGTTTGATCTGTGAGTTAGCCATGCCCTGACTTAAATCAGCCCAGAGGTTGTTTCAGGGTTTGATCTGTGAGTTAGCCATGCCCAGACTTAAATCAGCCCAGAGGTTGTTTCAGGGTTCGATAAAATTGGCATTTGTTTGTTTGAATGCTTGCTTGTCTGATTGTTCCGGTTTGTTTGTTTGTTTAAAGCTCAGTTAAACCTTGTGGTCCTGATCATATACACATGTTTTCATAATGCCGCACCCACTTTTATTAAAACAACTATATACTAAACAACCGCGTTGCCAAGACAACTCTCGCCATCAACAGTCTATAACTTACAATACAAACTAAATCATTGCAATAAGATTCCTATGGTCTATCATGGTCTATTTCAAAACTTGGGCTTCCTTTTGTAAACTACCGTTTTTAATTTGGGCTACCTGTGGTTTCTAAAACTTTGGATTTCAAAATTTCCTTCAACATTTAACCAACTTAATGTCTTCTACGTTAAGGTCCATTATCCCGGCGATCTTCTCGTCTGTAAATGTTTTATCTACATTTTTTAAGTTACAGACGCGTGTTTTATCTGCTGGCGAGAGCGAAGATTTTGGGCAGTCCTTGGTTAGATACTCGACCTGTTGTTCTGAAACACCGTCAATCCTAGAAAACATACAAACATGTGCACTGTAAGAATCAGGGCTGGTCTTAATTCGCTGGTAACAAAACGAGTAAGGGACTGGGTTGAAGTTTGAAAACTAATTCAATTAAGGTTAAAGAAAAAATACCAATTACATGAAAGAGCAACATACAACATGCTTACTAACCATGTTTCAGGATGTTTGATTTTATAGAAACAATATTATGAGGATTCAAACCCTATAATCCGAAAGCAGTAAATTCGATCGGGGACTGGGTTTACTCTCCACCTCAGTTCTCAGTCCCCCAAAAGAATTAACCAGAAATAGTCCTCTTCATAGTTCCCTGCGCCATCTTTAAAGGTAGCCGTGCCTTTTCATCGAAGCGAGACGAACGGTGAGTGCAATATCAGAGACATCTCTATCATTGCAAGGTGAGCGTTCGTCTTGCTTCAATGCAAAGGCAGGTCTATCTTTCAAGATGGCGCAGGTGACTGTGAAGGTGACTATTCAATGCTTGCAATTAAGACAGAATGCCAACTGCCTTCCCTTTTTTGCAGAAAAGCTTTCATAATGACAACTTTTAATTGTCATTATCTTTAGGGTTATTCTTTTCTTACTTGTCGGCAATTTCCTTATTGTTGTACTTGTCGTTCTTGTAGTCGCAAGCCAGGGATTTTCGTAATGGTGAGTTCAGAATACAATCTTCCTGAAAGTTTTCCTTCTGCGCCATTTCTGCCAAACCGATTTTAACAGTTGGTTTCTCAATGTGAGCGTATCCAACCTAGAAAATAAAAGAAATATACTTTATACTCTACCAATAGATCTTTCACCGTTAGCGTACTGTTTTCCTATTTCAGGCAACGTGCCATTCTTTTGAGAATTCGATTCTTTGTTTGAGTTGTATCTATAATATATCAGTGTGTTTTCTCATGCGCAATGGTTAAACGAAGAAATAATACTCAAGAGAATGACACGTGGTCTGAAATGGGAAACATTACAGCTAAGCTGAAGAGGGCTTATATCATAATTCGCCTGTCTGTCAGTCAATGTCCCTCTACTGTCGTTCTGCATTGCAATCTACAGCTTCATTACAAATATCTTCTGTGCATCATGCTTCACATGCTATTGCTTATTATCAATAGACGTCACTTCCGGTAGTATCTCCGTTTTGATCATGACCGGCTTGGAGAACGTTGGAGGTTGTCTGTGTATCTTGTTTTCTGGTTTCATGTTGTACAAATATTCAGATAGGATACTTTGAGGAGTTATTTTGACATGATTTGATTTAAGAATCACTAGTTGTCCCCCAGTCAACCATTGGTTGCCCCCAAGTCAAATCCAGAAAAGTCACGTGATTGATAGTAAGCAATTGATTGTACTCACGCTTGACTACAATGCATCATATTTTGTCGAACCTAGAAAAGGCCTATGGGTGACGCTGTGATCTACTTCAAACCTGACAGCGACGGATGGACGAAATTTCGAGTTTTCAAAACGAATAAACAAACACTAAATAACGAGTCTTATGCAGGTTCGTTTGAAATTGATACTGGCCGAGCTGTCAAACATATTATCTATCTGACAACGTAGAATTGCAGCACACACCAGAGCCTAGAAACAAGCCCTTGGAAGCTCGAGTGCATGCACTGATAATCTCTAGCCTATTTTTACCTTATTTTCACAGTTGTTGGCATTGGTGTCAAACTGTTCAATTCCTTGGCTGTAAAGAGCTTCAAAGGAATCGGTTCCTCGTTTGCATTCACGTAGGACGTAGTCAGCCATCTGGACTTTTTCGGTGTAGCAGTCGAGAGTAAACGGGAGGGAGCCGAGCCCTGAGAAGATAGAGAATAAGAGACCACAATCAAAGCACTCATCAACCCAAGGGACCCATGTAATAATTTTGAGGGAAAGGGGTGTTTATCAGAACAGAAGAAACGTAAGCTCCTCTTACGATCGTTACAAATCCGATTCCAGCGCTTACAGCGCTAGTAAGAACCTCACTTAAACGTTTGTGGCAAACGAGTAGTTTGTACCTGCAGAGAGATCCCTGATCATTTCATACAGCCTCTCATATCCATCCACGACTTCAGCTTTTTCGATGTAATTTTGTACTTTTTCCGCTGCAATTTTGAGATCTTCACTTTGTGTAGATAGACTAAGGATGACGTTCTTGACCTCCTTCAGATCATCGATGAACTCGGGGCTTGTGAGATCTTCTCTCATGTTCTCCCATGCCTAAGGAAATGGCAATTGCGGTAGGTGAATGTAAATTCGGCAATAAATATAAGTCAAGCTAATATGGGATGACGCAAGGACCGCGCGGAAAGCCCTTAAAAGTGATATGATTTGAATGGTGATCGTTCTAAAAAACAAAAAGTTGAGATCGATTTTCAACGCGTAAGTGTTTTCGCTTTAACCTAGAAAAATTGCAGTCCTGTTGTAGGGTAACATTTGCAGCTTTCAATTGCCATCTTATTTTAAAATATTGCGTCTTCTATTAACTTTGATCGGATGAACAGATTGCGCAGATTGACCGCATGTTAAAAATATTTCAGATGAATTGTACTTGGAATCTTTGCAAGACGGAAACCAACATTTGTATAAGCCTCAACCCTGGCGTCTGAGATCTCTTCCGTGTTTTCGTATTGTTGGTCTACCGATGCCTATAATAATTTGGCCGAGAGAAACTAAAAGCAAATAAAGCAACAAAGCCTTATTTCTTCTCCCTATCCCAATACCTCCACAGGAAGCCCAGTAAACGAAAGAGATCCTTGCGGAGGATGCTACATTCGACTTACCTCTTGGACAAATTTCTTGGCTTCTTTAGCTTTAGCAATTGATTCATCAAGTGCTTGGTCGACCTTCCTGTATTCCTTCAAAGCTTCGATCACCTTGTCTTGTTTTTCTTTACAATTCTGTGCACTTGCAATGATGTTGTAGATGCCGTAAGCTGAGGAATGCATAAGAATGCAATGTTTACAAAGGGGTATCCTATCGACCAAATGCAGTATTTACATTATTTACATTTTTTATTATATTTTGGCATATGTATTTACTGCTAGTATAAGCTCTTAATTTTTCTTTGTCCCTTGTTTTAGTACTTTTTCTTTATAGTTTAAATTATAATATATTATTTGTATCTTGTCTCAGGCTGAGCTTGTTTGGGCTTCGAGTCTGTTCCCAGCCTGTGCTAAGCCGTTAAATAAAAAAATTTAAAAAATGATAATAAATCCATATTTCTCTTGAGAGGGGTCACTCCCTATAAACCACAACAAAACAACCCTCCCAAAAACTACCCCTAAGAACTGCAAATAGAAAAGGGAACCATCCTCCGATCCTGAACAAAACTGTTGAGAATCTTCCACCGTTTCTTCCTTTCTTTGGATTGAGACGACATCCTTTTAGACCGAAACCTCCCCTCTCATCTCCAAACAATGTTGAGTTTAGCCTAATAGCCTAATCACCATCAAACCTTTCAAGGGGAGATTTTAGGAGCATCTTTTTAAGTAAAGGAGTCCCCAAACGTCTTGTTCGAGATGGAAAGGCGTATTGTAGGAACATTTCATATACGACCTTGATGCCTAACTAGCACGTTCATGAATGCAGAGTAAAGAGAGTTTAGAGTAAAGATTTCGTTTGGCTTTAAAATTTAGGTTCACATTCTTTTTTCTCTCCTGTTCTACTCCTTTCGAATCTCGTTCCCAATGGCGTCCCCCCCCCCCCCCCTGGCACCCTCTTCCTCGTGCCATTCATCGTTCTTCTAATTTCCCCTGCAAGCCGGATATACTTACCGTTCTTCGCTCTCCTTCCAGTTCCTCTCTCCTCGCATAACCTTACTATCCAATCTCCCTAATGATTTTTCTTGTTCTTCTGTATACAAACCTTTGGCCCTCGTTCCATGACCGAATTGGAGACGTTCATTTTTGATGCAACGTGTTCCATGAAAATATATATGATAAATCAGTTCCATGCAAAAAATTAAAAATTAAAAAAAATCCCACCTGATCCAATGTAACCCAAAATCAATACCAATCCAGAGCCAATGTTCTTCATGACTTTGACGGCCCCTCCATATTTTGTATTCAATTTAGTCTTGAAGGACTTCAGTTTAGCATCTATCTTCGCCTTGGGTTTGGCTAACCAGCTTTTGAGAACCGAAGCTTTTGAGCTTGTTGGTGGAGGCTTCTTTAGGGCGTTGTCCAGTGAGTGATCAAGCTAAAATGGAACACGTTAAAACAGCTGCAGCAAAAAATTGCGCCTAGGTTGTTTAAGTGCAGAACCATATATAGCAAAGGAAGGGGCTGGAGGGCTTGAGCTGAATGTTTTGTTCTGTCCAAATATATAGGGGTTAACGAACCGTAAAAGATTACTTGCGTTTGCTTATGTCTTGTGCTTTTGCTTGCGTCGCTAGTGTGAACCAGGCTAAAAGACGCCTTAGCTTTTGTAAAATGTTTGCCTTAAACATTTAATTTCTTTGTTTGACCTGTATCCAAAGGGATATTCTCATTCGCAGCTATTAAACAAAGAAATTATACTCTAGAGAATGACACTTGGTTTAAAGTGCAAAACATTACACCCACGATGAAATGGTCTATTGAGTATCACTCAGCGATGCGACAATTCCGCTCGTGTGTACTGTGGAATTTCTAAAAAAAGCTTGTCACCGTGACAGAATTTTGTCCCTAAGACATGTCGCACGAATTCAAACTGGTTTGAATTCATGCGGTATGTTGCAGCGACAAAACGAGTGAAAGTGGCATTGTCGCATTGTGTGTACACACGGGAGTTACTGTCCCGCGTCGTGCTGCAGTGACTTGACGCTCAGTGTGTGCCAGCCTATAAACCCTTGCAAACTCAACACCGTATACATTATATGTGTTCCAAAGATTGTTCAAAGTTGTTCTGGTACCATTATTCTTACCGTGTAGGAGCCCCTGAGCCCCATTTTTGTCTCGGCAAACTTGATTAGTTTAGGAATGCCAGGGATGATAACAGTAATGACTGGAATGGTTATACCGAGGGCAGTCTTGATCGCTGAGTCGTACATTTTTTGAACCTCTATGAAACCAAGTTCCTTTCCTGATTCTTTATTCTTGCGGACAAGTTGCTATTTCAAAACAAGAAAAAAAATATTGAGTATAAGGTTCAAATCGAAGTGCTTGTCCCTGATTATAGACAATATTTATAAGAACAGCACCGCATGTTCATAGCTTTAATTGTAGTCATAAAAGAATGTTCATACTCACTTTTCAGTCAGCGATTAAAATTGTCTACGCAGGTATATATACCTTGACCTCAGTGACTATCAATCTCCAGCCCACCCTACACAAGTCTACCTTGACCTCAGTGACTATCAATCTCCAGCCCACCCTACACAAGTCTACCTTGACCTCAGTGACTATCAATCTCCACCCCACCCTACACAAGTCTACCTTGATCTCAATGACTATCAATCTCCACCCCACCCTACACAAGTCCACCTTGATCTCAGTGACGCTATCAATCCCCACCCCACCCTACACACGTCTACCTTGATCTCAGTGACAATAGATCCCCACTCCACCCTACACAATTCTACCTTGATCTCAGTGGTTTGTCTCTCAATAGCTTCCTTTACAGCAGGTGACATTTTTCTCACGAGTGTTTCAGCGTTATCTACGATGGTATTCAACTTGAACAAAACAGCTGCAAACTCGTCGCTTGTAGATTCTGTCCATTCTTGGAGGTTCTTGGCTGCAAGCAAAGTATGAACTAGCTGGTTATCGAGTGATACTTCTTAGTACCCTCTACCTTTACAAACGCAATTTTTATTCCAATCAACGCTAATACTAAATTTCAGAATTTTTGGAAGGATGGGTAATGCACACTGCTAATGCACCGCCTCTCATCAATGGGACCCGGTTTCGATTACCTAACTAGATCTAGGTGTCGCATGTGAGTAGAGTTGCTTGTAGTTGGTTCTTTATACTTTTGGGAAGGAGGGGTAGTACACACTGCTAATACGCCGCCTCTCGCCAATGAGACCCTGGTGCAATTACTGAACTAGATCTAGATGACGCATGTGAGTAGAGTTGCTTGTAGTTGGTTCTCGCTTGTGGTTCGTGTTTTTTTCTCAGGGTTCTCCGGATCTTCTCCCTCCGCCAAAAAGAATTAACTCTTAAATACTAATTCAATCTGGTGTCGGGTGCTTTAATAATGAGCCTCTGGCTCGGGAGTCGACTGAGCAATCACTCCCTGCATGTACATGTTCGACGTAAAAAAAATGACATTTTTAAACATGCACTTTCTAAGGTATTTCTAACGTTTTCCTTTCTTTCTCATTTCTTTTTATTTGCTGTTCTTTTGACTGCATGTCCCTTCATCCATACTGCATCCCAAAGTCTTACAATATGTACCTTCTTTGTTTTACAGTACCTTCGAGCTGAATCCTATCGAGTTCGTCACTCTTGGTAGAGATATTCGTTCTGAGTTCGGAGATTTCTTTGTTCCCCTCACAGGCCTTTGGGTAGTCGGTGCAACAACCGGCAATAGCACGGAAAACTGTGTTGCCAATACTAGCCAGTAGAACCATCTTGGGAATAACTTGGTTCCCTACCTTTAGTACCTTGATAATATTCGTTAACACCGACCCAAATCCTTGAAATAAAAGGTAGGTTTTTATCAGCGTTACCTCGAAATTCCTGCATCACTTCAAAACCTGGGTGGCTTGAGTAGCATGGGTAGCATGCGACGATACGACATGCTATATCTCAACACTGTGTACTGCATGCCTTGTTTCGATTTTCAGTCACTGAGCATTTTTATGTTGTGTTTGTTCGATATGTTGCTCTCTCTGTCTCTCTCTGTCTCTCTCTGTCTCTCTCTCCCTCTCTCTATCTCTCTCTCTCTCTCTCTCTCTCTCTCTCTCTCTCTCTCTCTCTCTGTAACTTGTGAGTTGAGAATGGGTGCTGTAAATTGTGCATGAATGTAGTGGAAGTGCGTGTGGAGTGAACCTCAGGGAAGAGCCCGTATTGGGAGTGATAAAATTTAAACGTATTCTCATCGTACCTCGCCTGGTGGCTTTTTCGTGTTCTTTCTTTTCGTGTTCTTTATTTCCATGATGCTTTTTCTGTTCGTGTTTCTTTTTGTCCTCGATAGGTTTATCCTCCTCGAGCTCCGCTTCAGGCTCCAGATCTGATTCTTGGTCTTGTTCCTCTGTTCACAAATTGGGAATAATATACATTAGCTTGGTATGGCTGCAATGATTTTTCATTTCAAACCACATGTCATTCTCTTGAGGATAAGATTCTTTGTTTGAGTTGGATCCATATTCATGTGTCATCTCATGCACAACCGTTAAAAAAGATATGTTACTCTAAGGAATAAAACGTGGTCTGAAGTGGAAAAGCATTACGTACAAGCCAAAGAGGTTCATAGTTACCCAAACTTAGATTACAATACTACTACGTCATTCATTTACAGAGGGTTTATCAGTGCTCTTAAGTTGTCTACCATCAAAGTTATAACGACCATATCTACCTTGTCCAGGTTCTTCATCAGCTTCATCTAAGGCCTTATCACTAAGAGGCTTGATATTAGCGAAGTGCGCAGGCCCAAATTCATGGAGAAAGAGTAATAAACACAGCAATACAGCAACACGAGAGTGATAACGAACCATAATGGACTGAAAAAATACGAGTAAAAGTACGATGACGTCAACAAATAAGAAATCCAATTTTTAAGCATTCCAGCATTATTTTTTTCAAAGTTTTTTGGAAATCTGGCAGTTATGGGAAACACTGATTATACCCAATTGATGAGTTGCTATCATTCCTAAGAAAGTCGAACGACAAAGACATGGTGGCCATGTTTGTGGTATCAACAATGTATTATAATGAGAAATCTTTTGTTAAATGACCACCAACATGGCGGCGATGACGTAACGTGCCATCGAAGAATAACGACCGTAAAACCCTTTAAAATTTTTTAAGTTTTTTTTTTAGGAAGCAGGGGGAAGGCTGCTTAGACAGTGGATATCAACAAAAATGGATCTTTCTTGGTGTTGCAGGACACCTGAGACATGAACACAATTAAACAATTGCCAACAACAAAGAATACCCTGCAATACAAAATACCCTAGCCTTAAATAGGATAATTCCTGCAAAAAAAAAAAAAATAATAATAATAAATAAATAAAAAAATAAATAAATAAATAAATAAATAAAAAAAAAACTAGATGTTAAAAAAGTTGTTTGATGAAAAAGTATATGGAATGCAGATTATTGTCAAAATAAAATTACGTTGAGATATAATTCTTTTAAATGGAAAAAGGAAATGTTCTACTCAAAAATCATTACAAATACGTTTGATGGAATAACCAAAACGACAAGTAAACGTGGATATTGAGTCAGGAGTTATCAAAGGGGAAAATCAGGCACCTACCAAGCTTCCTAGCAAGATTCTTTTTCTTCTTCTTCGCCTTCTTCTTTTTCTAGTTCGTCGCTCCTGTCATTCATTCGTCTGACTAACGAAGACAGCGTGCATTTGCTTTAACGCTGCTTAAGTCAGACTTCATTCAAATCCCAGACAATTCCTTACGGTTCACGGGATACGATGATCCCAGCTAATGAATTTTTAATGATTGCTAATTAGAACACCCGTTATGTGGGTTAAAGGGCATTTGAAGATGTTCAAAACCAATATATCTTGTTAATGTTTGCTCTGGTTGTTTTTCTTCTGGTTCAAATTTTTTGACAGAAGCAGTTCACTGTCGTCGCAAATCTAATAGTTTAAGAAGATTTTGCCCATTTCCTTTTCCTTTTTTTTCTTTATTTGTCTCGTCCCTTCTTTCTTTTTAATTATGGTCATCAAAACGTTTTCAAAGGCCTGTTTACGCTGGCAAGTTTTTGCAGCGATTTTAGGTGGGATTTTTGCGGCAATTTTGGTCATAGCCAAGAATCTTAAAGAATCAAATTCTATAATTTTATTCAGGACACCAAGATGACCTGGACAAATGTTAGAAACATAAGACAATATTATTATATTTGCAAAAATCGCCACAGAAATCGCAGCAAAAAATCACCAGTGTTAACCGAACGGGCCTGAACTAAATACAGTAGATAATGGTGTCGTGTAAAATATTTAAAAAAGCAATCACTTGAAACTGTTCTGCTTTCCTAGTATCTGTTTCAGGAATCATTCGTATTTTTGTTCGTCGCTCCATCCCTCACGCATTATTCATATTCTGAAGTATTTAGATTATTTTATTAAAAAGGTGTTGCTATGATTTATTTGATATCAGTAACTAGGAAAAACTATTTTTGGCTTATGATCTTTGCGTGAATGTGACTGGCGTATCGGGTAATATCAGTATCAGCCATGAAACACTAATGACTATTATTTTAAAAAAACGTATGGAGCCACCTTAAAAACAACAAGTTCCATAAGCTTCTTCAAAGATGACTGTCGATGACCTACAAGCCACAACAGCCATGTGAAATTTGGCCTTTCACCTTCAACCTTTGACAAATACGTCACTCATACTTTGCTCTTTGATTTCAAATTAAGAGCGAATCCATTCAATTGATTCCTGAAAGCACAGGCCTTGGGTTGGCTCGCTTGATGGAAAAGAAACTACCAACATTTTTTAGACCCTTTTCTCGTGACGTCAGTGCAGCTCAATTTGGAGGATAAAGCCAAAGAATTCCAGTCTCCTGACAATTGTAACCTATTGTCTTGTTCTCCCTATTGAGCTGCATTCCGACTTGCTGCAAGAGGTCTATTTATCTCTGTTATTAAAAAATCAAGCAGGGGTGTGGTGGGTGAGAGTGAACTTCCCGATGCCTACACGCTTGTAGTTATTAAGTCCATTCGAACAAGCTGTGTAAAAAAATAAAATAAAATTGTCATGTCTAGAATATATAACTACTTGTAGAGGTGCTAGTCTGTTTGTTGCACCTGCCAAGATTGCAAACAAGAAAAAAAATGAAGGCGTAAACACATGACGAGTATGGCTTACTTATTAAATTTTCACCAAGAAAAAAAAATATTCGTTTATTCATTTGAAAGTGTTCACTGTGTTTGTGAAAGCTAAGAAATGAAGGGAATTTCTAGACGAGAGTTCGGTTTGTTGTGTTTTCTGCTGTTTTTGTTTCTTTTTTGCTCAGCAAAATCCAGCCATCTTGATGTTGTTTCTCAGATAAGAAACGAGGTAAAACCAAGAGAAAACGGCGAGCAGAAGAATAACACAGAAATTGAGAGAACAACTGGTAAAGGTAAAAGAGAAGGAAACAGTTCTTAGAGCGACTGTAAACTGACAAATAGCGTACGTTTGATCATTATGGCAGCCATCATTATGTTTTTTTTTTTTTTTTTGATGTGTTATTTTTTACTTATTTGTTTCTTATTGTCCTCCTCCTTTTATTGTTGCTTCACTCTTTCGCTCGTTTGTTCCTCTGCTACTACGCTTCTTTGTTCTCTCATTCTCTCTTTCCTTCGTTTTGTTCTTCCTTCCTTCATTCTTCCTTCTCATCCTCCCATCCTTTCTTTCATCCTTCTTTCCTTCGCTTCTTCTTCATTTGGTTTCCTTGATTTCAATGAATAAACATTTTTCTCTCTCAACCTAATATGTAATGTGTATTAAAGGAACTCCTCAAGAGAATGAATTTGCTGCTGCTTCCAAAGCAATTTTCGAGATCGGAAAAGCCTTAAAGCCCGAGATGGCCAGCATCACTGATAACAGCATTACAACCATCGATTCTATTTCTCGCTGTTGTAAGAAGTTTCCTGAAGCATGTGAAGCAAACAAGAGGGTTGTGGAGCTACAAGGACTGATAAGAAACACAGCTGATCTCATTCAAAATATACAACTAGAAGGTGAGTGCGTTTTATCCCTACAAATATTATCTTTCAATTTTGTTCTTGTAGGACGCATGATTGATTAAAAAAGCCTTATCCACTACGGTTGGTAGGTTGGTAGGTTGGTAGGTTGGTAGGTTGGTAGGTTGGTAGGTTGGTAGGTTGGTAGGTTGGTAGGTTGGTAGGTTGGTAGGTTGGTAGGTTGGTAGGTTGGTAGGTTGGTAGGTTGGTAGGTTGGTAGGTTGGTAGGTTGGTAGGTTGGTAGGTTGGTAGGTTGGTAGGTTGGTAGGTTGGTAGGTTGGTAGGTTGGTAGGTTGGTAGGTTGGTTGCTTTTAACAACAATAATATTGAATGATGTTAAATTCAGTAAATTCATGTTTCATTGCTTAAATATAATATTTTGAAGCTCTAAATCTTCAAAAGTGGACTGAATCAACCCAAAGCCAGTTTTCGTTGATGATCATCGAGTTGGGCAAGATAATCCAGGACTCGGAGATGGTTTTGAAGAGCGTTTCACCTGAAACTATGGACCAAATAAACAAGAAAACATCTGATATTAAAGTAAGTAATAACAAAACCCTTAACTTCAATTCATTAAACCCTGAAACAATAATTGAGGCAATAATTGTTGTATTTCAACTAGGTATATACCACGTCTTTTCTATCTACATAAAAGATAATTTTCAATTTGAATCTTTTCTGTAGAAAACGATAGAGGAGAAGATAAAGGGTGGTGAAAAAGTAGAATATGTCGAAATCAGTACCATGCTCAAACAGGCATTCAAATCTGTCATCAGTGATAGCATGCCGATCTTTGGCATCCTTTTAGAAAGCATTCCGAAGGTCATTGAGTTTGCAACTGACAGAGTGGCTAACAGAACAGCAAAGGCGGTAGGTTTAGTTTGTCTTGCCTTGTCTTGTTTCGTCTCGTCTCGTCTCGTCTCGTCTCCTATTCTCGTTTTCTCTAGCCTTTTCTTGTTTTCCTATGTCTTTTCTTTATTATTAACTTATCAACGACTCCACAGCTATTTCTTTTTCTTTTTCACTTGTTTATCGTAGTTGGACGAACAAATTAACAAACCTCCCTCAAACCAACCACTAGAATCGCAAGGCTGGCTAGACAAGAGTAGAAATCAAATTTCGCGTGACTTAGCCATAATAAAGAACACCCTTCAAGCCAAATACTCCAAAGCAACACAAACTCTTAACAAAGTGAGCGAAGATGTGACTCTCCTACAAAATTTACTTTCAACAGGTAAATAGAGAAATTTACAATATTTACTATACATATAAGATAAGTGATAATCGTATGCGCATGCGCCAAATTGTCCAAGGAAACGAACATGGCGGCTGGAAAATGTTGCATATTGCACGAAAATTGATGGAGATTTTTAGGGAATGGCATTTTAGCACAAACAAACTTTACATGCCATAAACACACTCTGCATTTTTGTAAATGAATTTAGGATTTTTTCGAAAGAAAACATAGTCATTTTGTAAACCAAACTGAGGCGAGCCCGCGATTTTACCCGATTTTGTGCTCTGTCGAGTAAAGTAAATTATTTTGTGTTGCCGGTAATCAATGATATTTAAGCAAGAGGAAATTTTCACTTCGGACGATGACGGCGGCTATGATGGAGGATAGAAAAATTCAGTTTGTTGTTTCTTCTAAATTGGCCTCTGAATTGGTCTTCATATGTTTCTTCTGTAGGTAATAAGCTGTACAGAAAAGTGAATTCCGCTAAAAGTTGTTATAAGAAAACAAACTACGTTCTTGATGCCGCAGGGGAGTTGAATAACGCTTCACGGATTATGGAAATTGTTCTGGGTGAAGTCAGAAGCTCAAAAAGGATTATTGAAGAGGTAAGTGGTGACAATTAACAAACTGGATCGACGTTGCTAAGGATACCACAATAACAACTACAGCAGTAGCAGCAAAAAACAAAACAAAAAACCTTCAACAGCAGCAGCAATAACTAAAGAAAAGTTATACAATTATTTTTAAAGATCTAGACCCTAAGAGTCAGTGAATTGCTCAAAAAATGAAAAAAAAACTACTTGCAATTGAAATATAACAAAAAGTTTTGGTAAGGCCGATTTACATGGTACAAACTTTTGCTTACAACTGTCGCATGCAATCTGCTTACGCCTCACTTACAACACGAATCGCGTCGTGTAAATTAACCCTACAACTTTTTTGTTGTCTTACACAACAGCTATTATCAGGGTTGTTGTATGGTTGATGGAAGATTTGAAGCATGGCGTAATTAGACTGCCGTGTAAATTGGTCTGTACACATTCATGTTGCGCAATCTTGCGCGCGCGTCCAAAAATATATGCCGACTAGATGGATTCCCTATGATCTCAAAAAAGCAGTTACCAGTGATTGCACAATAACTGATGTATTTTCGTTATCCTTTTAGGCATGGTCTCTCATGCAAAGTCATTTAACAAATAAAGCGCTTGGTAACGATTTGAATCACATCAACAAGATGCTGAAGGACATTTCGATGTCAAATCCAGAGATTGAGCTGATGTCGGTCCAGATAGAAAATTTTCTTCGAATAACGAAGGGAAAGGCGTCAGAAGAGATGACGTATAAGGCACTTGAAGGATTGACAAGAGTGAGTGGATAGGAGAATATAGACCATTATATTTTTATTCAAAGTTAGGGACAACCAAATCCAACAACCTCCGAACGATCGACCGACCGACCGACCATCCATCAACCAATCAACTACTCATCCAACCAACCAACAAATAAAGTAATAGATTAACAAACCAAGTAACTAACCAACAACTATGACGACATATTTTAAATACCACTAAAACCAAAAATAAGCAAACAAACAAACAAACAAATAGACAAACAAAGTTGATTGTATAGAGTTCGACGGTCGAGTAAACGTAGTATTTCTTTCAACAATACCATCAAAATTAAATACAATTAAAAACCTTAAGATAAGCAAACAAACAAGCAAACAAATAAACAAACAAACAAACAAATAAAGTTAACTGTATAGATCTCGAGGGTCGAGAAAACGTAGTATTTCTTTTCATAATCACCAAGAGACAAAGTCTAATAATTTATTGCAATAACAACTTTACTTAATACCTCTAGGTGATACGCCAATCTGAGTTCACTATCAATTGCTACATCACCAAAATCCAGCTGATTAACTACGTCATCACCGAGTGCAGCAAAGGCACCACCGACATCAATGAACTCTACGAGCAAGGTGTTGCAATGCTGGATACTGACGCCAACCAATGCGAAGGAAAACTAGGGATCGTTCACATTAGCAAAGACGTCTTTAAAAAGAAGCTGCCTCAAATAGCACAAGTAAAGAAGTTTAACCCAATTTGTGTTTTAAACTCGAGGATGAAAAAGGAATACTGTTGCCAGCTTTACAGTAATGGGTTTTCAGTAGAAGATGTTGCAAAAAAGTATGTCTTAATGGTTACAGTATAATTGTTGTCAACTGCTCCCACCCCTCCTTCTCCATTAGATCTTCCGTCACTCGGAAGAAAACGTGAATAGTCTACGAGGTTGGGGGAACAGAAGGGGGAGCGCAAAGGAGAGCAGCAGAGAGCAGAGCAGAGCAGAACACAGCAGAGAGCAGAGAGCAGAGAGCAGAGAGCAGAGAGCAGAGAGCAGAGAGCAGAGAGCAGAGAGCAGAGAGCAGAGAGCAGAGCAAAGGAAAATAATGGAAAGGAAAGAGAAAAGAAGGAAGCATTAACTTTTAATAGTTCCCAACTTAGACAGCCCTCTCGCCACAAGACTCTCACTGACAGGATTACTGACTTAATCTATTATTTGTTTGATAGGATGAAGCTAAGCATTGAAATTGTGAAGCAAATAATTGCAAACTGCCCTCAACAAAGTATACCACCTACAATGAAAAAAGCTATTTGCAAACTGAGGAAGATGATGTCGAATGAAAAGATTGCCGAGATATTGAAACTGGACGTGAATGATGTAAAGGGTGTAGAGTGCTAAAATTCTTAAACTGATGCACGTAATGCCCACATATTGCTTATTTTACCCCCCCCCCCCCCCCACCCTCAAACCAAAACAAATATGACAATAAAAAAACAATTGCTATTGGCATTTTAAAAACGAGTAAGAGACTGGGACGAGTTTTGATTTTTGATATAATTAGCAAAACAATTCTGTCATCTGAGAGAGCATCACAATAATTCTGGCAAATTTGAACGTGTTTTGTTAAAAAAGAAAAAAGAAACAGGTTACAAGGCTTAATAAAAAGTGTCAAATATGAAATTCCTTTTTCGTCTTCGTGATCATGATTGAACAATTTCTTAAGGTAGCCGACAACGATCCTTTTCATCTCATACCCGTTAAACAACAACCACATTTTTATGATTCTTTCGGAAGCGTGCCACAAAGTCTGTACATCGACAGAAGAGAACATTTGCAACTATTAACTGAAATCCGATTACACTGTGCGCTGTGACAGCCAAAGGTTCTTCTGGTTTAGCATCTTTGCTCGAGTTCTTTAATTTTGGTTTAACCAGTAGGATTTCCATTTTTTGTCTTGACATGTAATGACCCAATGATGAAGAGGGGAGGGGCTTGTTTCTATAAGAACATACCGGCAGTAGCTAGCCTTTACAGTTATATACATAGAGAATATTAATGTCGCATGCAAAAATAAAAATATGTACTGTAAGTAGCTAGAAGTCCGAAAACAGCTATAGCTTTGAAAATTAGTTTACGTACGGAAAAAGAGGAGTTCGGGCAGCGGTACCTTTCGTAACGACCAGGTACAATAAAAACCAAAGCCTGTACAGCTAAAAGACAAAGCAGAAAGAAGATGAAGGAAAAACTAAACAAACATACAAAGAAAAATGAAAAGGTAGATATAGCTCATCCTAAAGTTACAAGGCAAAGTAGCCTGCTTTATATGTTAGAGGAAGCCATAACTATAGTGTAGGTTAGTATTTGTAGTATTCTCTTTGTAAATGTGTTTCATAAGGTACACGAAAAAAAATAAGCGAATTAGATAAGTATTCGGCATCAGTAGCTTCCTTCGATGTTATATTATTGCATACATTTTGAGCAAATCAAGATTTGATAGAACATCTGGTGCTTTTTTTTTTTTTTTTTTTTTACAAAAAACTAATCTCGGCGCTTTGGGACTCTAACTGTTATGAAAAAAACCTTTCAATCAAAATCACCTATGAAACAAGCAAGTCGTTTTTCGGTTGTCACAGGATAATGATATATTTCTTCACAAAAGCTGGCTTATTCGGTACATACTCTACTACTTTCATTGTCATGCATGACTTCTAATTTCAAAGTTAGTATAGGTAATAAGTGTGTAATAAGAGTGTGTTTTTCAAAGAGTTCAAATTGCACGAGACCGTAGGTCGAGTGCAATTATAGCTCTTCGAAAAACACACGAGTGCA
This sequence comes from Anthopleura sola, assembly GCA_023349425.1. Lineage (NCBI taxonomy): Eukaryota > Metazoa > Cnidaria > Anthozoa > Actiniaria > Actiniidae > Anthopleura > Anthopleura sola. The sequence continues at coordinate 4,624,006 of JALHLI010000020.1, read as the reverse complement.
AATTTTCCCAAATTGAAGTCGAAACCATATTATTACTTGTTAATAATATATATGAAAAACCTTACAAAATTTACCGTCGTCCGACATTGAAAATCTCAAGAAAAAATTCTGAAACTGAAAACGACAAAACATTTATTTAATAACAAACAAAATCACCAACATTTTAGCCGTTTTCACCGCTTAAACTTGTTCCTTCGCGATCGGAAAATGCATAGTCTTGGTGGTTAATAATGTTATCATGAGCAGAATATAAAAAAATTGGTTTCAAGACCGTTTTCGGAAGTTGTAATTTGCACTGTGTTACAGATTTTTGCACTGTGTTACACTTGAACTGCACTGCTCTAAGCCAATCAAATTCGAGTATTTATTTCATGTATATTATTACGATAGTAATTATCACTTGAATTATTTATTGATTATATTACTTTCTAGATCTCGCGCGCAGGCCACAGATGGCTGTGATATCCATCAGTAGCTTGATTCATTGTTATATAACCAAAACATACATTTTTAGCAAAGAAAACAAATAATAGAACTTCTGATTTCATTTTATTGAAACTATTCTCGGCGTTTTGGGGCCCTAGGTATTACGAAAAACATTGAAAGCACCTATGAAACAAGTTGGTTTGAAACTGTTACATCTGCTGTAACTAGAACTTGTCAAATGGGCTCAAAAATTCCAAACTAGTTTACTTTCTGAACGCCTACAGTAGCTCAAAATAAAACTAGATTCGTTTATCGGACATTTTCCAATAAAATAGCTGACTAAGCTTAACAGATCTAACATGAGCTGTAACTTCATAGGCCGGATATTTGACCTGCGGTCCTATCAGGTTTTGGTCCGCGAGAGAAGATAATCTATACTTTCATAAAAGCTGCCCTATTTGGTACCTACTATACCACTTCTATCATTGCATGAGTTTTCAAAATAAACGTCATAATTATCACTTACTCAAAGATTGTTCGTGAAATATGTTCAAGCAGATGTTGTTTGTTCGTGTTCGTGCTTCGCAGATTCACATCTTCAGTGTGAAACATGACAGCCTTGGTGGTGCTTGTGTTGAAACTGCTTGTCGTGCTTCATCGAGTCAGTGGTCAAAATCCTACAAGTAAGCGTAAGGCGACTTGATTTTTTTCCTTTCGCATTGATTTTTTTTATTTTCAAATTTCTTACTCAAAACTAAAAAGAAAATAAGATAAAAAAGATGGTTGTTTAGGATGTATGAAAAAATAATAATAGGCATCTTGGTCTTGTAGAATTCAAAATGATGCCGTTTTACGAGTTTTGGCCAAGGTCTTTCAATCCTCTCCTTTGTTTGTTTGCTTGTTATTTTTGTTTATTTTGGTTTTTAATGAGTTTTTATCTAAATCAAATAGTTGTTTGTGGGTTGTGTTGATATTCATAATCCAATATAATTGATACTTCAACCCTAGAAAAAAAAAAATGGCACCAAAGGAAATGGGCAGAAGCGTGGCAAATTTCGAAAAACAAGAGCATTATTTTTAACAAAGACAGTGGCAGAATTCTACCATTATGCTACCACAAATTTATGTAACATTTGCTATTGTCATATTGCGGGCGCTATGTTGTAACTTCCTCGCGCTTTTTCAAATTGTGTTAGCGTATGTTTTCTTCGCGAGTTTATTCAACTGTAACCCTGAAGATGACAGTGAAGGTCGAAAGCTTGGTTAAGAAAAAAACATTTAAAAAACTAGGGTTGAAGTATCAATTATATTGGATTATGAGTTTTTATCTGTTCGAATAAATGTCAATCTTGCAATGTATATACCAAGGGAAAATGCCTACGTTAAGCAAAATATTATGAAAATAGATTTAAAAAAAAATTCAATCTGCGCGTCCATTATTTTTAAAATAAATAAAAAAGGTAGATTCGTTCTTCGGACGTCTTCCAATAAAAGAGTGGACTAAGCTTAACATATTTAAAATGAGCGGCGACTTCATTGACCGTCAAAGATGATAATGTATTTCCTACAAAAAAAAAAGTCGGCTCATTCGGTGTCTACTATACTACTTTCATTGTTATGCAAACGTTTTCAAAATAACCGTCATAATTATCACTTACTCAAGATTGTTTATCAAATATATTCAAGCAGATGTTGTTTGTTCGTCTTTGCGCCAGAGTCGTTTATTTACACTTTCAGTGTGAAACATGGCAGCTTTGGTGTTGCTTGTGTTGAAACTTCTTCTCCTGTTGGAGCTGCATCGAGTCAGTGGTCAAAATTCTACAAGCAAACGTAAGGCGACATTTTCTTTCTTTCGAATTCGCATTTGTTATTTTTTTTAGTTTTTAAAATTATTATTCAAAAGTGACAAGAGAATAGATGCAATAGGGTTAAGGGAAGGATGTTTGGCAAAATTATATCAGATTTCTTAGAATAGGAGACTTCAAAATTGGTTGATGTCGTTTTAGTTTTCACCATAGTCTTTCTTTCTTTCTTTCTTTCTTTCTTTCTTTCTTTCTTTCTTTCTTTCTTTCTTTCTTTCTTTCTTTCTTTCTTTCTTTCTTTCTTTCTTTCTTTCTTTCTTTCTTTCTTTCTTTCTTTCTTTCAATATTTTTTTCCTTTCTTTGTCATCTCACATTTGTTTGACTGTTCGAATATCAATAACTAGTGTAAAGCTTTTTGAATCTAAAATTGGTAAAGTTATCAAGGGAAGGCTTGCGTTCCGCAAAAAATTATTAGATGTAAGTAAAAGATACAAACTTGATGCGTTCATTACCTTCAAAATACTTAGGCAAGCTAGTTTTCTCAGTCCGGTGCAAAAGGAAAATGTAACAGCATTCAAAAAATAAATAGATAAATAAAAATAAAATAACTCATCAAAAATGTACCGGAAACGAAAACAAAGATACAGGCGCAATACACTAGCGATTTTCGATGCAATTTTTGCGGCGATTTTCGATGTAATTTTGAAAATATAGTTGTGGAACCTGAATTTTTGGCGTTGACTTCAGCGGTTCCTGGATCTAGATAAATGGATTACTTTTAAAAGGGGCATTTTAAAGTTGTCCCTGAAGTTTTGAATTTTAAATTGACAGATTTTCTAACTGAAAGTTTCACCGTTAATGCCAAACATACATCTCTATACATAAGAAAAGTATTTAACGTGATGTAGGGATTTGAAGACCCAAGGGGCAACAGTTCGTCATTCCCATTTGAGAAGGTTTTGTTTTCAACGTCTAACCAGCAACTATTTCTGATTTATTTTTAGATCAGACCATTCTATTTTTCATAAAGCTTGTAATGTTAGCCATCCTCTACACAGTTTTTTACCTAAAGTCAAGGAGTCCTCTCTAAAACTTAGAAATAATAGCAGTCTCCTACCTAGAGTTAATATGGAACGTTTCAAACCATCTTTTATAAATAGGCTATATTTTAGATATAATTTAATTGCTAAATAGTATAGTACAATTGTATATATTTTTTGATCTCATAATATTGATTGTAAATAATTCGTATGTTATCTAGATATATTTATTGTAAATAATTAGTATGTATTTTTACTAGTTAATACACAGGGAGCCCGGCTTTCCTTTCCGCATTCAATATTCATTATTCTTTTACGTAATTGCTTTTTATGGGTTTCCTGTGGTTTCCTGTGGTTCCTGTGGCAAAGGAAAGCCGGGCTCCCTGTGGTTAATAAAGACATTATTATTACCTCCGGCTCCTGAATGCTGGTAAGTTGAGCCAAAAAAATCTTGCATAATCGTCTGTCCAATCCTCTCGTTTCAGTATCATTTAGAATTAGAAGATTCTCAGAGAAAACATCATCGGGTCGTGTGGAAGTCTCTATCGGCGGAATCTTGGGTGCCGTGTCCTACAAAGGCTGGACGCTTGAAGCAGGGAATGTAATCTGCAGGATGTATGGGCTGCATAAGGCCACATCTATACCGGAATCTTCCATCATTGGTCGCCTGGGGATAGAATGGGTGCAGGTGAAACACTGTTTTGGTAACGAGTCTTCATTGGTGGATTGCAGTCTACATGTTCTAAAATCCCCAGTGTACTCAGACAGCAGTGATGAAGCGGGGGTCATATGTGGTCAACCCAAAGGTAGACAGATACATTCCTTACAGATTATTTTACGTGCAAAAGTAGTTGCTTTACCTTAACGCATGATGTAATTGCAGATAAGTTATTTCAAATGAATTATCAGAACAAATAAACATGCCTGCATTTGTTGTCTTTGCCATTGTTATTTTACCTCAACTTTACTTTGGTGGTTTTTTTTATTTATTTCTTCCCTCTTCCTCCTCCTCATTTGTTAATTTTCTACTTCTTCCACGACAGTTTCTGTGCGTTTAGGAGGATTCCCAATTACGATTAATGAGACCCGTAAAGGTAAGACTGCCTTCATTGTTTGCTTTTGTTCATTTTTATTTTATATATATTTTTTGGCCATGTAATACTCGAGTTTCGAGTTCTCTATTGTTCAGTCTAGCTTAGCCTCAATTGTGCGTAAATTATTCACCACGGAGAGCAAAACCCATGAAATTCTAGAGCAATTGTATTGTTCTCATACACATTCCTCACCTCATTGCCACGAACTGTTAGTAATAGTAAAGAATATATTACATATTATTGAGGCTAATTCTGAGCTATAGAGAACTCGATGATCTATTATTAATATCCTCAGGCGTTAATAGAACGTTACTAGAATCGTCAACTACTAGCAACGATGGAAATCTCAACACTAACCCTACACTTACCCCATATATTGTTCAGAATGATAAATAATTAACAATTAGTCCTCGAGTCCGAATGGTCTAATTGTTTTAGTAAAAACCTACTAATCGGTCCAATAAAAGGATGCAAAAACTTTTGGATTTTGCTTTATTTAAATATATATTTTTTTGGTTTTCAAAACCGGCGCTTTTCGCTACTAGAGGTCTATCACTAATAGACCTCTAGTAGCTCAGCCAATCACAGGGCTCGATTGGTGATAGACCATTAGTAGGTTTTTTCTAATAATTAAATTTTTTCTCATAAAAAAAATAAAGTCTTTCCAACTCCTCTGCCTCCAACAACGTTTTCCTAAAATATAGGTGCGCCACTAACCTTTATTATTATATTGATATATAATTATACATTAAATATTATATAATTATTATATTTATTTATTCCTCCTATCGCTTTGACAAAAATAGGGCTTCTGAGGATAGGTGAGGTAGTACTGGAAATCGAAGGGATTGCTGCAGCAGTTGGTGCAACGAACTGGAATGACAATGCCGCAGAGGTGGTTTGTCGTATGTTAAATTTTGATGGACCTTATGACGCGCTAACAATTTATAGAACAAAATTGCCTGTTTTTTGGATGGACAAAGTTAAATGTTCTGGAAATGAAAGAAACCTGTTGGAATGTAGTCACCCAGGGTTACGAAATTTACGTCAGATTTCGCCATCATTCAAAGCAGCAGTTCGTTGTGGAAAACCAGAAAGTAAGACAAACATTTATAGAATACACGTAATTGATAACTGAGCTACAATCGGATGCTTTGCTTGAATATATAACAATATATGGTGCTATAAATCAGTGACATTTATTACATTATTTTTTATCGATTTCAGCCAAAATTGCTTAGATTTTATTGAATTGATTTAGAAATATGCATTTTTATTTAATTTTATTTATACTATTTTATTATAATAGGATATTTTATTCGTTTTTATATTGCATTTTATAATTGTAATTGTTGGGTTTTATTTCATTGTAACGCATTGTAAAGCGCGTTAGATCATATCCATATGTATAATGCGATTTATCCCACACCATAGAAAATAGAGCCAATCAGAAAGCAGGGAAGCCGTTGTATATTCTTCGGTATTCCACTCTTCCTTCCCATCATGTACTGCGCGTTGAATCTACGCATTTGTATTTTCTATGGTGTGGGATAAAATGGTTATGCAATGGTTTCTTGTGGCATACTGCGGATATCCCACTCGTCACTTGTATTTTCTTTGTATTCACACTCGCCTAAAGGCTCGTGTGTATACTAGAAACTACAAGTGACTCGTGGGATATTCCACGGTATGCCACTCGAAACCATTGTACAATTAGTATATATAAGTATTAAATTTATTATTATAATCGTTATTTATTTCTTGTTATTTGGATTCATTTGTTCGACTAACACAACACTCGTACATAGAATCAACCATTAAAAGTCCTCTTCACACTTCCCTGCGCCATCTTGAAAGGTAGCCGTGCCTTTGCATCGAAGCGAGATATGGGGTAACCTTGCAATGATAGACTTAAACACCTTGGGCAATTATTCACGTCTCTGTCATTGCAAGGACACCGTTCGTCTCGCTTCGATGCAAAGGCACAGCTACCTTTCAAGATGGAACAGGGAACTATGAAGGGGACTATTAATCAGTGAACCATGCAGTGAACGTTTGTGCTTTTTGTTTTGGTGGATCATTCTTTATTACTTTATTCAAGGAGCTCCATACGGTCCGGGGACTAGAGATCAATATTTATATTTTTTAAATTTTTTTTGTCATTTCAGTTTCTCTAAAGATAACAGGAGGGCGTAACGACCAAGAAGGAAATGTAGAAGCTTATATAAATGGTGAGATGGTCTTCCTGGAACTAAACAATGACAATGAACAAAACGTTTCCAAGGTGATCTGCCGTACTCTTGGACTACCTTCACCAATCACGTTCGCTCGAGCCACTAAGCCTTTATTACTGTACGATAGTTCCAAAAACTATCTTCGAGTCGATTTGCTATGCACTGGAAATGAGCAGAATATTTCAGAATGCAAGACTAAGATAGAGCCCATTATTATCATCTTCTTTCCTTCAATCAAATCACTGCATGGTGTTTCGTGTAGAAAAGGTATATAAATAATAATAATAATAATAATGATAATGATAATAATAATAATAATAATATAATATATAATTATATAATTATATTTGCAATTTTAATGATAATATTTATATAGCGCCCTTTCTATAAATATATTCAAAGGCGCTTTACGATCATGAGAGGTGGTTAGTATGAGCGTAGACACTGAGGGTGGTCACTGCCAGGGTTATTTTACGTCCTCAGTGGTTCTTTTACGTCCCTCCGATATTGGTTAGTGATGAAGTGTGGAGAGACGGGACCGTGGTTGTCCGAGCCACTTGACAGTCTAACCGTTTGCAGATGTAATTACAAAGGCAGCACTTTCTCCTCAGTTATTTTAAGACCCTGAGTGTTGGTCCGACCGGGACTCGAACCACGACCTCCCGCACGAAAGTCCTATGCTTAATCAACTGAGCCAACCGGGAGGCGGTTAAATGGCATTTACAAATGTTATTTTTTATGTAAATAAAATAAAGTCCCCTAGTACTAATCTCAACAGCGGATAGGTTGATAACCTACATTGAAAAGACATCACTCCCCGTAAGGGGTTCTTCTGATACGTTTGCTCCGCACGACCTTCTTCTGCATGAGCTATTTACAACACACGACACTAAACCAACATTTTTAGATATGGAGCTAGGAAAATTGGAGAACCAGAGAAAAAACCGTCATGGAAACCAGCTGATCCGAGAACAAATTCTTATTATCTCATTATCTCATTAAAAATGTTAACCAATCAGAATAAGAACAATTTGCAAAACTGAGGTGTCACCCTTAGTAGCTTTGCGGCTGGGAAACGGACATTTCTTTATTTGATGTTTTTCATATCAATAAAGAATATCATAGTAAAAGTACACAGGCTTCATGACACTTCAGTTTTGCAGTGACGTTATTTCCACGTCACTATTTCAGATCAGCTGGAAAGGAGAGAACAACACATGAAGGAATTTCAACTTACATAGGCGGTTAAGTCGAGACTCAAACGCGCGAAAAGGCATGATATACACAATGGTAAGAGACAGCGCCGTAGCAGCCCATGCTACCCATAACAGTACACTGCACTCCAGCACCCGTACTTGTTATAATTTTTTATTCCCAGATTATCAGTGTCCCTCAGGCTGTACATGCAATTTGGTCGATAGATACAGTAAGTTTTTTTTTAATATTTTTTATCTTCCGAAGGCCATACGAAAGAAAACTTAGAGGTTTCAGTTAAGATTGTGTTACCCTCGTAAAATAAAGATTAGAATATATGAAATAAAAAAAATATATAAATAACTAAATTGGTGCGGTCAGCGCCGTCAACGCCACAGCAACCATGCTTCATGCTTCATGATAGAAATATTGATTTCAAATATTTGTCAACAGTTCGGTGTGTCAACTCCAACCTGACCGAGACCATTGACACTCTTCCTATATACATAGAAGTTTTGTAAGTATCAAGGGATATTGGCAGTCAGCACAATATACATCATTATTATATGGCTACGATAGTACGCTCGCCCTGACTGGTTGATTTCCGGTCTGAGAATTTCCCATGAAAGACCGTTACCATGACAATTGGTCCGGATCGTATATCAAATTTGAGTTTGTTTACAATTTTCACGGTGTGAAATTTGACATTTTTTCTCGTTAAACAAGAAATTTATAAGCAAAAAAAAAAAAAAAAAAAAAAAAAACAACAACAAAAAGCGAACAAAGAAATTATGAGCGACGAAGAGGACCATTCTCCGAGCGAATTTTACTACCCTGACGAGCTCGAAGTGGACATGAAAATGAAAACCAACAATATTGGCAGTCAGCACAATATACATCAATCTCATCGAGCCATGGAACAAACTCTAGGGCGATCATATTTAGGGGAATTGGCATTTATAGGGTTGAGAGAAAAACCAAATTCGACTAGAGAAATACCTTCAAATCAAGGGAGAGATTTACAGATAGCTACAGCGATGTTGGTTGCCTGTAGGGATTTAAAAAATACTTAAGATAGTACGCGCGCTCTCATTGGTCGAGAGCTGTGTTTTCATCACGCTATGAAGGCACGCAAATGTAACAAGCATTTTTTAAGTATTTTTAAAACAAATAAAACATTTTCTCCGATGCCTTCATAGCCTGGTGAAAATCGAGGCTACGCGTTTGGGAGAATTCGAGAGCAGATCAGTGAAAACCCGAGACGACTTTCTTAAATAATGTAGACAACCAACAAGGGGTCTTAAAGCACAGTAAACCGATGTATGGGGCCGAACTGATGGAAAGGGGTGAATGAAGCCCGGGGGTAGGGTTACTGCCTATAATTGACTATACGGGGATGCTCCGCCCGAAAGGGGTACGTTTTTTAGGCCGCAGGTATAGAAAAGGGGTGGGAGTTTGTGAATTTTGGTACAAAAACGGGTAGTTTTTCTTCAAAAGTATATGAAAGGGGTACCTTTTTAGGCAAAAAAAGTATGTAAAAGGGTAATTTTTTCATGAAATTTGGTATATCAAAGGGTATGGGGTCGAGAGTCCGGGCAGAGAATCCCCGTATGAAACGATCCGAAGTACCCCCCCCCCCCCCCGGAAATGAAGTATGTTCTGCATTAATATTATGTGCTGATTTCTAAAAGATCTCTTGTAAACAATGGCGAAAAGATAGAGATGGAGGAAACACACCTTCTTCGATTACCTTATCATTTAAAAAAATTGTAAGTGATCATATCATGCAGAGGGATTTCTTGAAAGGAACTGAAGATGACCTACGATATAGTTAGCTTCGCGACAGAAATTGGTTGCTCTAGATCTACAGTGTCATGTCACAATATGATATGTTACTAAGTGACTAGCTGTAATGTACAGTTTTAAAATAAATATTTTTTCAAAAGTAGATTAAAGATAAAATCACTAGAAATTGATATCGTGAAAATTAACGTTCCACTTTATTAATGATATGGAAATTAACATTAAAAGAAATGAACACGACTTAAATTAACGCGAATTTTTTTAAATTCGCGTTAATTTCATGTACTAGCGTTAATTTCCTATAATATGTAAATATATTTTATTTTACGAAGGGAAATCAAAGGTTATGAAATTCATCGACTTAAAAGGAAATATTTCTTGAAGCTTGAATATTTAAGTGAGCTGTAAGTACATGTCCACCGACAAGTGTCAGCATAATACTCTAGTTTAGAATCCTCTGTTACTCAGGGAAAGCCTTGATTTCGTATGGAAATACTTTGAACATTGATGCATTCCAGTGGAGGCCCGTGGAATAGACCATTTTCGAGATGCCCGAGCGCTTTCAAAAATATCGCAGGCGCGTACATGATTTCGAGGCATTTTCGGGCAGAGTCAATAGCGCGCGTGATCTTGCCCGAAAATGCCTCTTTTTCATGTCTGCGCCTGCGATATTTTTGAAAGCGCTTGCGCATCTCGTTTGTATTGTTGGAGTTGTGCATTCTTTACTTTACCGTTGATATTTGTGATTATTTAGACACTGAAATGAGGTTTACCCTGAGAAATTAGCCTGTAATCACGGAAGCCAGCTGTATTTGACAAATTCGAAAATGGCCGAATAATGTACACGTCAGCTTAATAAGGTATACCTATCAAGTCCAAATGTTTCCCCCTTGCATTTTAGTATTTTACATGAAAATAACCTCCAGGAAATAGAGCCTTGGAGCATTTCAAGATTAGATATGGACAAAATGTGAGTAAAACATGCTAAAATCAAACCTATCTTACTGAAATGAAGAATGGATAGATGGAATGGATGGGTGGAATGGGTGGATGGAATGGATGGGTGGAATGGATAGATGGAATGGATGGGTGGAATGGATAGATGGAATGGATGGGTTTAATAGATAGATGGATGGGTGGAATGGATAGATGGAATGGATGGGTGAAATGGATAGATGGAATGGATGGGTGGAATGGATGGAGTGATGAATGAATCGATGGTTTGAATGATAAATGTCTATGCACTTGCTCTCATAGACGATGTCACTGGTCTGCCACAGAAATGTATTCTGGGACTGTTATTTCAATTAAATGCGACAAACAAAATACGCCATGGTTTGTTTTTCTTTTGTTTGGACCCCCGTTTGGTGCTATTTGATTGAGTTAAAAGCCCCAGAATGCATTGCTGCAGAACAATAGCGATATAGTTAATGTTTTACAGAGATATACAGAACAACAATATTACTCGCCTGAGAAAGCATGCTTTGATCGGTGTCTGTCGATGCAAGGCGATGTAAGTACAACAGAAATAGACTTTCCCATTGCTATTTTTTTCTGAAAAACACCAAGAAATCCACTTTAAAATTAAAAATTTAAAAATTTAAAATTTGCATAAAAATGTATAAAAAGTATGCAAATTTTACCCTGACCTCGAGCTGGGATCATAAGGGATTGTGGGAAGACTAAGGAAAGGAGCATAGCACTAGTTGCTGTGACGTAAGCTTTTGTCATTCATGTGCCAACCAGCGAATGATTGGCTGATGAAACAAAGCAGCTTGTGAAGAGTTTTAGTGAAAATGGTTGGCAAATTAACATCACAATGCTAATGTTTGTAAACACCAACTAAAGAGACCGTGGAGCGGTGGGGCTCTATAAGAGTCTAGTGTGAGAAAAAGTGGAGGGGCTAAGACTGGAAAATGTAAGACACTAGTGCGGGAAGAGGAAAAAGTGGTAGGGATGTATACAGCCCCTCATTTTCTGCAGTCCCAAAAATAGCGCTTTATATTACTTTAAAGAATATTTCTATTAGAAACATTAGAAAGATAGAGCTTGAAGTTGGAAACTATTACTTCCAAAAGACTTTGGATTTTGTTGTCAAAACAATCGATAGAAAATGATACTTGGCCCATCGACCAACTAAAATGACTAATTGCAATAGACGTCTTTAGTTTGGGCGTAATGTTTTACTCTTTCGATCAAGAAAGTAAGAGTAAAAAAAGTATAGAAAGGTAGTGAATACTTTTCTTTCCATTTTGTTTCAGGATACTTTTCAATAATTCAATAGAAGTTTTAGAGGAAGATGTATTTGGATTGGTTTTCTCATTGTAAGTACCATATAGATGTTCTGTAACACAGTAATGAAAACATGTACATTAGCCAAAAGGACGCAATATGAAGGGAGAATCATGGGGGTGTGAACTGGGTAACAAGTCACCCTCCTTGGAGATAAATATAATAAGAATAAAGGATAAGATAAGATAAGACCAATAAAGACACTATGTAATGCCATGCTAGGTACCAGTCACCCCCTTGTAATGTAATTGCTTGCAGGGTAATCCAACGAAACCACATTTCCACCACCGGAGGATGGACGCTCCCTCAGAATTCAAGGTGAATAAAAACAACAACAAGAACAAGAACAACAAAACTTTACTCAGACACAAAAAAAATCTATCCGTTATTATTATTTTTTATTTATTTATTTATTTTTTGGTGTATTTTTTCATTTTCTTTTCTTTTCCTTTCTTTTTTCTTTTTTCTTTTTTTTTTTTTTTTTGTGTGTGTGTGTAAAATATTTGGAATAGCGCGGCAGGTTTTGATCAACAATCGGCTTTTGAGTTTTTCGATCAGCTGCTGTTCCATCGTTTTATAACCTACATGCTCCCTTCACCCTACAACGTAGTGTAGTACTTGCATATTAATAGTTTACACAATTTCCAAAGACTGGCCAATACATGTTTACCAAACATGACCCTACCACTATCCCTACCCCTACCCAAATAGTAGTTTCGTATTTTCTATTTATCGATTTAACTTATGTCCAAAGGTTGAAAGAAATGATGAGAAGCAGACTCTCAGAAATTGAACAAATGTATACCAAACTGAAAGTGCTTATTCCGTATCCCCCTACGCCGTATACTTTGTAAGTGCAGACAATATTGTTAACCCACTTAAGGGGGCACTTGGATGAAAATAGATGAAAATTGGAAATGCCCTGAAACTTGGTTAAACTTATCTATATGGCCCCAATAGTAGCCAAGCAACATATTTTCTTCACAGTCAAAATTTGCGAATAAAAATTATTTTTTTCAGCATCTAAATTGTGAGTAAATGACGTCATTTACTCAACCCTATTGTTCTTTTAGTTTTTAAACCAAAATTTCTCAACTGCGAGTGGCTCCCTGGCTAAAATTTTTGCCAATCTGGTTTTCATAATCATGATTGAGTCATATTATTCTTAAATACTTGAACTATTCGGACTTTCAAAATATGTGGCGTTTTCATCCAAGTGCCCCTTTAAAACAACACCCAACTAACCAAAACTCAAATAATGATAAATAATAATAATTTAATTCTTAGCGCATCACATTCGAAATCTCAATGCGCTTACATAAATAGACTCAAATAAACTAATAATAATTACAAAGTAAAGTGTTATTAAGAAACCCCACTGGAAAGGAGGCAAACTATTCACAAGCATGTTCGAGAGGCTGAATTGGACCTAATCGAAATCGGGACAAATACAGTCTTAGCTAGTGGCCAGAGCGGGACTCGAACCCGGCACCACCGGATTGCGAGACCAACGCTCTGACCACTCTACCAAACAAACAAACAAACGAACAAACAAGACTAACAAAGTCTATTAAAATAAGTTAAAAAAAGTGGGAGAGTAGTTGCCTCTGGTACCATGGGAGTGTACAGAATATAGGTAAAATATTTAAAGTGAGTGGGAACGTGTCGTACAGTATTTAATGAAATGAAATCTGTGAGCAAAAACAGCTTTTAACAACTTCCCATTGACTATGTTGGTACATTTTACACTATGAGCGAACGGACGACCATATAAATAAATTATACGGGAAAAGAAAAATGCTAATGAATTAATGGATAGATGGATGGATGGATAGATGGGTGGGTGGGTGGATGGTTGGGTGGACTGATGGACGGACGGATGGATGGATGGATGGATTATCCCATTTACTCTAATTCAAATTGGGCAACTTGCGAACCAAAAGTCCAATCAAACAAACCACAATCAATCAACCATGAACGCATCCTAATTCAAGACCAAACCCCATTCAAACACAGCCAGCCAAGACCAATAAACCTTTTTTCCCTTTCTATTACTTTGTACCATTTCAAGTTATTGTTTCTATAGGAATTTAAAAAGTAACAGAATATCAACAATTCGTGAAATACGTGGAGGAGAGATCTTTGGAGATACCAGAACAGAGCTTTCCATTCTGTTAGTATTCTAGTATTTTGCAGGGGCTGGATCACAATTGGAATGCAAGCTCTTTTCCTTTTTTCCTAGCACACTCTCAGGCCCCGTCCACACTAGTGCGTTTTAGTTTGAAAAAGCATACATTTTGATGCCTTTAGGCCTTCCGTCCATACTAAAACGCATCGATTTGAAAACGCTCTTGAAAGTGGATCAAAATGAAAACGCATACATATCGTATTAGTGTGGACGGTTGAAATCGCATCGAAATCAAAACGCTCACGTCATATGTACTACGTGAGCATGCGTATATTGTCTTATATAACGTATATCATGCCATCGTATTTCGGAGTTTAAGCCGAAGGTTTTCTGTCCTGGATTAAACACGTCCGTCCGCCATGATGGTCTTATCACACACAATGGCAGATCCAGAATTTCACAAAGGGGGGTTCCATTTCGTCTTCACTTTTTCAACAACTGATACGTAAAACTTCATTGCAGGATGCATTCTCATTATTTCATATGCCCCTTTTCAAAGGGTCTGATGCTCAAAGGGAGGTTCCGTGAAACCCATAAAACCCCCTCTGGATCCGCCACTGACACATCCTTTTTATTATTTCAAGTATATTGACAGACAATCTAATTAAAAAGATCGACAAGGGAATGTTTTATCTTCATAAGTTCAATTACTTGTAAGTACAATTTATGAACTAACACTAATGTCACGAGTAACAAATAAGTGCAAAATGTCTTCGTACTATTATAAAAATATGGCAAAATGAGGAGCGGCTCCAGGATTTGCAGGATTTGTGCTTGGGGCCGTTCAAAATTTTGGCTAGAACAAACAAATAAACAAAAAAACAAACAAAAGCTGGCTTTCAAAAAGCTCAGTAAAAAAAACCCAAAAAAAAACAAATTAGATATTTTATCATTAAGCGGTTCGTCTTCCTTATTTAAGCGGTTTACTGGAGTTCAGACGAACCCCCCTTCCCCTAAGCCTCGTAACAAAGCGGGAAATTTCTATGCAAATATAGCAGCGAACAAATAAACGTACCGAGGGGAAAAAAGAATATATTTATTTGACAGATTCCACATCATTTTTCAGATACCTGGATTCAAACCCCTTGGAAGTGATTGAAGAAGGAGCCTTCCGTTATCTTCCATATTTGCAAATGCTGTAAGAAAGAAGTCCATATGAACCTCATGCGAGTATGGTCTCCCGATTCATTGTTACGAATAAATCGTTATTATTTTACTCTCTGCTCTGCTTTGCTTCGATCGCTTCGTTTTGATTTGGTGCATAGGTTGGTTGGTCTTGTTGGTTGGTTGGTTTTTTCAAAGGCCTTGAAACATCCTCTCAGGGGTTGATCGAAGTCTGGGCACGGCTAACCCACAGATAGAACCCTGAAACATCCTCTGGGCTGATCAAAGTCAGGGCACGGCTAACTCACAGATAGAACCCTGAAACATCCTCTGGGCTGATCTAAGTCAGGGCATGGCTAACTCACAGATAGAACCCTGAAACATCCTCTGGGCTGATCTAAGTCAGGGCACGGCTAACTCACAGATAAAACCCTGAAACAACCTCTGGGCTGATCTAAGTCAGGGCATGGCTAACTCACAGATAGAACCCTGAAACAACCTCTGGGCTGATCTAAGTCAGGGCATGGCTAACTCACAGATAAAACCCTGAAACAACCTCTGGGCTGATCTAAGTCAGGGCATGGCTAACTCACAGATAAAACCCTGAAACATCCTCTGGGCTGATCTAAGTCAGGGCATGGCTAACTCACAGATAGAACCCTGAAACATCCTCTGGGCTCAAATAAGTCAGGGCATGGCTAAATCACAGATAAAACCCTGAAACAACCTCTGGGCTGATCTAAGTCAGGGCACGGCTAACTCACAGATAGAACCCTGAAACATCCTCTGGGCTGATCTAAGTCAGGGCATGGCTAACTCACAGATAGAACTCTGAAACATCCTCTGGGCTGATCTAAGTCAGGGCATGGCTAACTCAAAGATAGAACCCTGAAACATCCTCTGGGCTGATCTAAGTCAGGGCACGGCTAACTCACAGATAAAACCCTGAAACAACCTCTGGGCTGATCTAAGTAAGGGCATGGCTAACTCACAGATAGAACCCTGAAACAACCTCTGGGCTGATCTAAGTCAGGGCATGGCTAACTCACAGATAAAACCCTGAAACAACCTCTGGGCTGATCTAAGTCAGGGCATGGCTAACTCACAGATAAAACCCTGAAACATCCTCTGGGCTGATCTAAGTCAGGGCATGGCTAACTCACAGATAGAACCCTGAAACATCTTCTGTGCTCAAATAAGTCAGGGCATGGCTAACTCACAGATAAAACCCTGAAACAACCTCTGGGCTGATCTAAGTCAGGGCATGGCTAACTCACAGATAAAACCCTGAAACAGCCTCTGGGCTGATCTAAGTCAGGGCATGGCTAACTCACAGATAAAACCCTGAAACAACCTCTGGGCTGATCTAAGTCAGGGCATGGCTAACTCACAGATAAAACCCTGAAACATCCTCTGGGCTGATCTAAGTCAGGGCATGGCTAACTCACAGATAGAACCCTGAAACATCCTCTGGGCTCAAATAAGTCAGGGCATGGCTAAATCACAGATAAAACCCTGAAACAACCTCTGGGCTGATCTAAGTCAGGGCACGGCTAACTCACAGATAGAACCCTGAAACATCCTCTGGGCTGATCTAAGTCAGGGCATGGCTAACTCAAAGATAGAACCCTGAAACATCCTCTGGGCTGATCTAAGTCAGGGCATGGCTAACTCAAAGATAGAACCCTGAAACATCCTCTGGGCTGATCTAAGTCAGGGCACGGCTAACTCACAGATAGAACCCTGAAACATCCTCTGGGCTGATCTAAGTCAGGGCATGGCTAACTCACAGATAGAACCCTGAAACAACCTCTGGGCTGATCTAAGTCAGGGCATGGCTAACTCACAGATAAAACCCTGAAACAACCTCTGGGCTGATCTAAGTCAGGGCATGGCTAACTCACAGATAAAACCCTGAAACATCCTCTGGGCTGATCTAAGTCAGGGCATGGCTAACTCACAGATAGAACCCTGAAACATCTTCTGGGCTCAAATAAGTCAGGGCATGGCTAACTCACAGATAAAACCCTGAAACAACCTCTGGGCTGATCTAAGTCAGGGCATGGCTAACTCACAGATAAAACCCTGAAACAGCCTCTGGGCTGATCTAAGTCAGGGCATGGCTAACTCAAAGATCCAAACCTGAAACAACCTCTGGGCTGATCTAAGTCAGGGCATGGCTAACTCACAGATAGAACCCTGAAACATCCTCTGGGCTGATCTAAGTCAGGGCACGGCTAACTCACAGATAGAACCCTGAAACATCCTCTGGGCTGATCTAAGTCAGGGCATGGCTAACTCAAAGATAGAACCCTGAAACATCCTCTGGGCTGATCTAAGTCAGGGCATGGCTAACTCAAAGATAGAACCCTGAAACATCCTCTGGGCTGATCTAAGTCAGGGCACGGCTAACTCACAGATAGAACCCTGAAACATCCTCTGGGCTGATCTAAGTCAGGGCATGGCTAACTCACAGATAGAACCCTGAAACAACCTCTGGGCTGATCTAAGTCAGGGCATGGCTAACTCACAGATAAAACCCTGAAACAACCTCTGGGCTGATCTAAGTCAGGGCATGGCTAACTCACAGATAAAACCCTGAAACATCCTCTGGGCTGATCTAAGTCAGGGCATGGCTAACTCACAGATAGAACCCTGAAACATCTTCTGGGCTCAAATAAGTCAGGGCATGGCTAACTCACAGATAAAACCCTGAAACAACCTCTGGGCTGATCTAAGTCAGGGCATGGCTAACTCACAGATAAAACCCTGAAACAGCCTCTGGGCTGATCTAAGTCAGGGCATGGCTAACTCAAAGATCCAAACCTGAAACAACCTCTGGGCTGATCTAAGTCAGGGCATGGCTAACTCACAGATAGAACCCTGAAACATCCTCTGGGCTGATCTAAGTCAGGGCACGGCTAACTCACAGATAGAACCCTGAAACATCCTCTGGGCTGATCTAAGTCAGGGCATGGCTAACTCACAGATAGAACCCTGAAACATCCTCTGGGCTGATCTAAGTCAGGGCACGGCTAACTCACAGATAGAACCCTGAAACATCCTCTGGGCTGATCTAAGTCAGGGCATGGCTAACTCACAGATAGAACCCTGAAACATCCTCTGGGCTGATCTAAGTCAGGGCATGGCTAACTCACAGAGAGAACCCTGAAACATCCTCTGGGCTGATCTAAGTCAGGGCACGGCTAACTCACAGATTGAACCCTGAAACAACCTCTGGGCTGATCTAAGTCAGGGCATGCCTAACTCACAGATCAAACCCTGAAACATCCTCTGGGCTGATCAAAGTCAGGGCACAGCTAACTCACACGTCAGTCAAATTGGAATTTAATGAGGTTTTGCCGGCGAAGGAAAGAAAACCGAATCTGGGACTCAAGTGATGAGATGCCAGTGGATTACTGCTATCACCTTGTCTACCATTACCAAATGTTTAAGACATCTGTTGTTGATGAAATGTAATTTTTTTTGACCAGAAATTTGATAGACACCAATTTGCAGAAGATATCAATTGGATTATCGCTTCACATGCCATATCACCCATCAAGAAGAAGAAGAAGGTCGATGCCATTTTATTATGGGGTCATGAGAATATCGATACAAGTGTAAGTAATTTATAATTCATAAATTGTAGAAGGAAAAGAAAACAAAATATGTTTTTTTTGCGAAATTTGCGATTTTGCATGAGGACGTAGTTTTGAGAAACCTTTGTGCCAATTTTTACTACGACGCAAGCACAAGCACAAGGATCAAAAAACTCACTTATGCTTGCGTTATAGACAAAACGAAATTTTTGCTTGCACCTGTGCTTGCATGGCTAGTATAAACCAGGCTTTATGATAGTATGTTTTTGAATCTAAGATCCTACTGTGGCTACTGCAAGACAAAAATTGCCACAAATTTCACTGTAATTGAGCAGAGTCGTACGTTCAGCCGATGAAGCCAAAAATGAATATAGTAGTTTGTAAAGTATTATATTTTGGCCATTCTTGTTGGTTAAGAAATGCTCAAATTTTTTGTTTGACCTCCTTCACACCTTAGTACATCACAGTTTAATCAAAAAGCTTATTACGTCTATTAAAATGAGGTGGAGTTACGCACTACGAATTATGGTCTTACGCACGCGAGTTACGTGCTCGGACGCACTTATTTTGCTAAAACAACGCCCATTTTGATATCTGTACGTAACTCGAAGACAAACGTCATTGAAATAAAACTCGAATAACGTAACTCGAACCTGAAAGAATGAAAAGTTATTTTCAAATTGCGCGCTAATTCCGTAACTTGATCCTAAAAGTCGACAAATGCTTTTTCCAGTTTTAAAAATGCATCAGAATTAAGAAAATGCACCACAGTAACTCCAAAAGGTATTTGTCGACTTTTAGGATCGAGTTACTGAAATAGCGTGCAACCCGAAAATAACGTTTCTCTGTGTTGGGATCGAGTTACGTGACCCGATTATTTCAACGATGTTTGTTTCGAGATACGCACATATGTCAGAATAGGGTAATAGATGTTCTTCTGTTTTTCTTAGCTTTTTTTCTGTGTCTGTTTTATTGTTGTTCCCTAGTGCTTTTTTATTTTGCTTTTTTCGGTTTCAGTGGATTTTTTTTTTTTGTTGCTTTGTTTGATTTTTGGGTCTTTCGTTGATGTCAATGTTGTTGTTCTTGATGTTTGTTTTTCTTAAATTGACTCCAGGTATAAATCACAAATTCCTTTTTTATTCGGTTGCTCTGCTGGAGTCGCAAATCTCTATTACGAAAGGGGATACAAGTATTATCCATCGAGTGATGAGTGCCAAGCTTGTCCACTAGGATCCTATAAGGTTGGAACAAGAGATGGAACATGCATACAATGCCCAGCTGGTAATTATATAGCACTTAATGACTGGTCCCGAGGGAAACAGTTAGTTTTGTTTCCCGCGAATCTCAATGTTTCCCGAGGCTCCGGCCGAGGCAAACATTGAGATTTGAGGGAAACTGACGAAACTGATTTCCTGAGGGATTAGTCGACATTAAGTGTTTTATCATATACTCTAGTCAAACGAAGAAAAATTTTCTCTCTATTTTGAAATTTTTTATTTACAAAAAGAATTTCATTATGAATTACAAAGTGGATATATTCCCCTCTCACGCTTTGATCACGTGCACGTGATGTACTCTCGACCAATAAGAAAACGAGTTTGACTAGGATATATAATAAAACATGTTGCTCAATTTTATTGCAGAAATTACTGTAGTACCAGGAATATAATATTTTAATAAATCCTACAATGCTTTATTTTCCGCGTTTGACGTCAAATTCATTCTTTGACATTTGTTCTTGTGAATGAAATTGAAAAGAATAAATTTGACGTCAAACGCAGAAAATAAAGCTTTGCAGGATTTATTAAAAGGGTCTATAGATGTAATAATTATTTGAAGATTATTAAAATTCTCAATATTCTTCGAACTCAGGCCTTTTAATGGTTGGTTGTGAAAGTGTATCTTTTTTACTGCCGTCTATCAAAATGACGTCATCTTCTGAACCAAAACCATATCCGAATCATGCAATCGACCGATCGAGTCGAGAAAAAAAAAACATGCAATGTTGTTGAACGAAAGTCCCTCTTTTGCAGTAATTCCCGAGATGCAATAGCGCTTTCAAAAATATTGCAGGTGCGTACATGATCTCGAGGCATTTTCGGGCAGAGTCAATAGCGCGAGTGATCTTGCCCGAAAATGCCTCTTTTTCATGTCTGTGCCTGCGAAATTTTTGAAAGCGCTCGCGCATCTCGAAAATGGTCTATTAAGCCAAGGATCTGGTTCATCTTCAGGTGGGTTCTACCAAGATGAAGAAGCTCAGTTCAAGATCCTATCTCACGGATTAGGGTGTAAGCAGTGTCCACCAGGATCATTTGTTACAGAGGAACAAGCGCCAGGAAAGGATCGAGCTGAATGTCAAGCTTGTCCAGATGGTAAACTAAGAGCCATGTTTGAATGGGGATGATTGTGTATAGTGTTAATTGCACAAACGTACGAAACAAAATCCTTCAAGATTTATCGATACTCTGAAACGTGTGGATTGATCAAAGTTAGGGCACGGCTAACGTTATCACAGGTTGAACCCTCAAACAACCTCTGGGCTGATCAAAGTCAGGGCACGGCAAACTCACAGATCGAGCCCTGAAACAAACTCTGGGTCGATCTAAATCAGGGAGCGGCTAACTCAAAGATTGGATAAACGATCCAAGAGAGAAGCCCTCGTATCAATCGAACCCGAGACCCTGTAACTGACTCCTTCTCAATTTAAAATAAACTCCGTAGTCTAGTTAAAAGTGACGCAAAGCACCACAGTTTATTTAAAAGGAAAACAATACCGCTGACTGGCTAGCTAATGGGTAAACATCTTTTGCTGGCCATAATTGCACTCGGGGTATTTTAAATCGATTAGAATCCAAATAAACTTCGTTTCTTTTTCAGGAACACACTGGGACCTCCCCGCCTTGTTTAGAGCTTGTTTGTGTCTGGATAATCATTACCGCGTTCATCGCTTTCAGAAGTGTCTGTCATGTGATGAAGGTTACAAATGCGTTAACGAGTCAGTCAACCTCTTGCCTGGTTTCTACTGGAAATGGAACTCAACACATGCAAAATACCTTTATACTAACTTCTCGGCAGAGTTACAAGTTAGGAATAAGACTTACAATAAAAACTTAACGTCTTATTTGCTGGGTATCCCGAAAGCATATGCATGCCCAGTTGCAGAAGCATGTAAGGGTGGTCTAGACTCTGAATGCTCTCTTGGCTACAAAGGTCCCCTCTGTGCTGTCTGTAGTGAGGGCTTCTATATGCTGGCATCATCATGTCGTAAATGCCCGTCCTTACCATGGATTATAGCTCAGCTTCTTCTCATCACTGTCATAGTTGCCGGTCTTCTTATATTCATGGTTAAAGAAAAGAAAAACAAGTCCAACACAAGATCGCTATCCGACGCCATGACAGCACGACTGAAGATTATCATTGGTTTCTTCCAAGTCACTTCAGGAACAATATCAGGTTTTTCTTACATCAAATGGCCTGATGTTATGATTTCGGCCATTAAATATGCTGAGCTTTTCCAGATGAATTTTCTTCAAATCGCTCCACCAGAATGTCTGACTCGTTCGCTGAAAACAGACATCCATGTCAAGTTGATGTTTATCTTTGCATTTAACAGCACAGTCATATTCTTAGGTTTGCTGTATTACTATATTAAAACCCGAAGCAAGTCAATGAATGGCGAGGAGAACGAAACTGTCAAATCCTCCGCTCAACAGCAATGTTTTCGCGCCGTTTTTCTGATCCTTTTCATCACATACCCGCTGACGAGCAGCCACATTTTCATGGTTCTTCCGGAAGCGTGTCACAAAGTCTGTACATCGACAGAAGAGAACATTTGCAACTATTACCTAAAATCTGATTACACTGTGCGCTGTGACAGCCAAAGGTTCTTCTGGTTTAGCATCTTTGCACGAGTTCTTTTGGTTTATCCAGTAGGATTTCCATTGCTGGTTTTGTATCTTCTTTGGAAGCACTACTATCAAAAAGCCGACACAACGAAAAGAAGAAAGGACGCACTTGGTATAGCCCTTGGATTAAGGTTTCTGTATGAGAACTATGCAGAGAATGTGTGGTTTTGGGAGATCATTGAATTGATACGCAAAGTCATCCTTACATCAGTCATCCTTCTGCTTAAAGCTGGCAGTCGTTTTTCCATTGGCATCACTGCTATAATATCTGGTTTATATTCCATCACTTTTGCGTATTTCAAGCCTATGACAGATGTTTTTGAACACTGGTTGCAGTTGACTTCTCTTTTGGCAACGCTGGTCAATATGATCGTTGGAATATTGCTCGTAACACAAAATGAGGTCTCATCAGCCACTGGAGAAGCTTTGGACGGAGCAGTAATCAAGGTTCTGTTGATGTTAGCCAATGCAGCAGTCGTGGCTATAATGGCTGGTATGTATGAAGATGGCAGATTTTAATGTAAATTAGCAGAGGGAAGTGCGGTGCAAAAAGTGAAGTAGGTGAAAAAGGGTTTTGGGAGGGGAGGGTCAAAGATCATAGATACCAATCCAAATTTAGTTGAAAAGGTTGTTTTTAAGTACGCTAGCAGCAAAGCAAGTGATGTGTAGTTAGATGATCACATGTGACCTTGTTTTGACTGCACTCTCAAGACCCTTTGTACATTTAACTTCATAAACACTACCAAATGAGGGTCCTGAAGGGGGGGGGGGGGGTCCTAATCCCATTTCCCAGCTCAAAAAGTTGCAAAATCCCAGTCCCAGTCATTTAAAATCTCAGCCCAAGTTATATGTATGTATAACTTTATTTAAACACGGAAAATCATCAGTCAATATTTACAAAATTAAAAAATGAAATAGCTACTGTTTTACATGATTGCCGTGTGGGAATCTCATAAATTAAGAGTGGCCTGGTTCAATTTAGATATAAAACTTGTTAAATTATATTTATATTTATATTTATATTTATATTTAACTTGTTAAATATAGTTCGAGTTAGAGATTTTGCTAAATCCCACTACCAAAAATGGCTAAATCCAGTGCATGAAATCACATTTTCCCAGCCCAGAAAAAAGGGAATCCCAGCTCCTTTTTTACCCCTTCAGGACCCTCTCAAAACCAACCGCTGACGGATAGCGAGATACCAGCATTTATTTATAGCTTGTATCACTAGTTAAAATACTGTGGGTAGAATGAGATTACAAATGCCCCATTCTGTTTGTTTTGTGTGTATAAAATATCTTTAAAGCCTGGTCCTCACTAGCGGATAAGCAAAAGCAAATTCATCTCTAACCTGCTGTTTTTTCCTTTTTTTTTTTTTGTTTTTTTTTGTTTTAGCTCGTTATCTAATTACTCTGGGACAAACCTTTTTAGCTATTAGAAGAAACCCACAATGCTCACTGTCATGCTGTCTGTTCCTGTTTTTAACTATCAACGAAGCAGGGAACGAAGTGGTAGACACGTCAAGTAAAGGCATAAAACGACAGCAGAACCTCCAACTTAATTTTGGAGAACCGCAGTTAGATTTGTCCCAAGCAGGACTTTCTGTTGAAATGGAGGAAGAAAAGCTCTCCTAAAGTAAATGCTTTTCTTTTTCTTGGCTTGTAATGAGAAATAACGGGAGTATTAGTCTCTAGTGCTATAAACCGACCCCCCCCCCCCCCCCCCCCAAAAAAAAAAAAAAAAAAAAAAAAAAAACAAACTAGCTAGCTATTTCTGTGTTAAGGGGTCGGTTAATAATAGAAGGCGGCTAAGCCGTTAAAAAGCTATTGATTGCATTAGTTTTATGTAGAATCATTTCTTTAGAATTGGTTTATAAATTTGACGGTTAACATTTTTTTTTTCTTTCCTGAATTATTCTCAAATATATATGCTAATACTATAATTGCTAAATTATTCAGGAATATATAGCGAAACATAAATGTAATTATGCGGTTGGCACAATGTTTTGTTTTAGTGGGAATCGAAAAACTGTGGGCATCGGAAATATTTCAGAAATGGTGTATCGTTCGTTGAACAATCTGAAACAACTCTCTAACTGCAAGAAGTTCAACTGATTTGTAGTCAGATAAACTTCTTGTAGTTAGAGAGTCGTTCCTGATTATTCAACGAACAATAAACGATTTCTGAAATATTTTTGGGTGCCCCCGGTTTTTCGATTCACATCTTATACAAAATAATCCTTTTTCGTAAAATACCGCTGTGTTCCTTGACTACAGATTCATTTACGCAGGGTTAGCCTCGATTTTATGCAGAATACTTATGTGTTCCATGCAGTGAAATTTCCCTTCGGAATTTCAAAGTGTTTGTATGGTTGAAGCTGTGCATTCTTTACTTTACCGTTGGTATTTGTGATATTTAGGTACTGAAATGAGGCTTACCCTGAGTAAATGAGTCTGTAATCAAGGAACACAGTGTTTTTTTACGAATTCGAAAAAGTACTATTGATCATATATTTAATCTTTGTACACTGTCTAAAATACAAGCATATTATTGGTTAAAACTGATCACGTGATTTGGCTTGCTTCACGTGCCGGTTATTGACATTAAAACGCAAATTGAAAGATGTAGTGAGTTAGAGGACAAAAAATGGTCAACATCTAATACCATCAAGCATGAAAAACACCAATAACGGAGAAGCTCAATTTAAAATAAAGGTAAGACAGTGATTCTTTTGCAATGTTTTCAAGTCCGAAAACAAAGCTTTAGCTAATTAGGCCTTTAGTATTAGTGCTGTGTAGCTTTGTCAGTAAAAGCTGATTATTCTTCAAAGGTTGAATGAAGCTATTCCCAAATTCATCTCCTTTTAGTTTATACGATGTATTTTGCTAATTTCTCCATACTGTTTTGAACATTTTTCGTTCACTGTACAGTCAATGCGTGTGACTTGTAAGCAAAACACTTTCATCAATGCAAAGTCTCTTACAACTAAATATTTAAGCTGACTTTATCCTGCAATAAATATGGGCCACTATAGTAATATATCCTGCCATATATGTTAGAGGCAGGAAAAAAATATAAAGTAGTCTAGTATTCTTTTTTGTAAATATGCTTCATAAAACTACGAGAATGACAAATAAAGCGAAAGCTTTAGCTGCACAAAGTCGTACAGTTGTTGTATACAAGCAAAGCCGAATTCAATCATGAATGAAGTTGAATGAAAATCTGTGTAGTTACTTATAATTATCGCAACCTGAGCACCAGAGCATCATTGTTTTGCTTACCTTTTAGTTGAATCTTGAAAATAAGCGAAACTGGGTAAGATTTAAAGCAAAAGATCAACGAGTCTTGACTAGAAACAAGTTTGTCTTGCACAACAAGCCGTTAGGTGACAAAAATACACAGGGAGCCCAAATGAACACAGGGATCCCAAAAGTACAACACAACGTTGTCAAGAGGATAATTAAAAAGTGGAAGAAAAAGAGAGAAAACGACAAAAAAGAGAAGAAAAAGAAAAAAAAAAAAAAAACCCCACACACACAGCAAACATTTGTACCTTTGTGAACTCTAAACTTCAAGACTTTAATTTGTGAAATAGCATGGAAGTGATTTGGAATCTAAGCACTGATTATTTTTTGCCAAAACAAATTTTTTCACCAACAACAATGAAATATGCTATTTCTAAAATATATTAGCTGAATCTTTCCACTGCTCAGTTTTATTTTCTTTATTTTTCGAGTAAAAGCTATTTAATCGATGGCTTTCTTGC
The DNA here is from genome assembly GCA_023349425.1 of Anthopleura sola. NCBI lineage: Eukaryota > Metazoa > Cnidaria > Anthozoa > Actiniaria > Actiniidae > Anthopleura > Anthopleura sola. The sequence continues at coordinate 4,597,556 of JALHLI010000020.1, read as the reverse complement.
CCACATATTTGTCTCCCCGTTAAATGATGTTCCCTTATTTGAAAAAAAGAGTGTTCCTTGTGCGAGTCATAATTTTTCCAAAATCTACCTTTTGTAAAATCTATAAATACTTAATGTTCGCACTGGTTAGATGTTTGACATTGATTGACAGTTCAGTAGCACTTGAATGGGTTCCAATTTATAGTCATAAACATATCTTACCAGTCGATATGTCAATACAGCTTATCACTGGTGTATATTGATACTGATTGATTGACAGTTCAGTAGCACTTGAATGAGTTCCAATTTATAGTCATAATCATATCTTACCAGTCGATATGTCAATACAGCTTATCACTTGTGTATATTGATACGGATTGATTGACAGTTCTCGGTGACACTTCAATGGGCTCCAGGTTAGAGTCATAATCTTATCTTACCAATACAGCTTCATTACTGGTGTACGTACATAAAGTGAATGACATTGATTGACAGTCCAAAGGGCTCCGCGTTTAAAAATAACCTCACCTTACAAGTGACTTTGTCAATATAGATTATTAGCTTGTGATAGCTTATAATGGGTACCTTACAGTGTCGATAAGTCCAAATTCCGTACCAGTTTCCATTTTTTATATATATTTCCTTGATTGGAAGATTAGATTCTCTTTTCAGATTTTCCTCCTTTCGCAAAACCTAATAAGCTATTCCATTTAGTGAGTTATACCAGCCCAGAGGTTGTTTCAGGGTTCAGTCTGTGAGTTACCATGCCCTGACTTAGATCAGCCCAGAGGTTGTTTCAGGGTTCGATCTGTGAGTTAGCCATGCCCTGACTTAGATCAGCCCAGAGGTTGTTTCAGGGTTCTATCTGTGAGTTAGCCGTGCCCTGACTTAGATCAGCCCAGAGGTTGTTTCAGGGTTCTATCTGTGAGTTATCTATGCCCTGACTTAGATCAGCCCAGAGGTTGTTTCAGGGTTCTATCTGTGAGTTATCTATGCCCTGACTTAGATCAGCCCAGAGGCTGGGTTAAGAGAAGGTAGTTGATATATATCTCAAAGACAAACCGCATAATTTGATTTTTTTTATTATCACGATAACACAAAAATTAAACCCCAATCCTCTGCGTGCAAAGATGTATCGAGGGACCTGGGACTGTAGTTTAACATTTCACGGAACGTACATCATTCACATCTAGTTTTAACGCGTCTGCTACTTTAACGTCAGATAATCCTAACTTTTTCAGATTGCAGATAGCATTTTGCAAGGTAGGAGTTATCTCGGCTTTTGGGCATTGCTTGGTCAGAAACTCCACTTGATTCTTTGTTAGCTTTGCTCTGAAAGAAAAAAGGAAAGAATTTGAAGAATTTTGACATTCCAAACGAACGTAATTAACCATTGGATAAATCATGTGATGTCTTGTGACCAAATGACATTTTGTGACCATATCAGTCACCCTCGACCAAGCATGTATTCAAATCGTAATATTCAAAACGGCGTTTGAGTAGGTCTGCTCGATCACTCAAGAACACAAATTTACCATCATTATTAAATGACCAATCATCGGCTGATTCGATCGATTGTAAGATCAATTCTAAGATGGTTAGCCACTATTTCATATTGGATTGAATTTTTTATACGAGTTTGTTAACTTATGAACTGCTGCATTATCAGTCTCTGGATTCGGGGCATTCTGTAGTCGATAAATTACTATTTATCTCAATTAAGTTTTAAATTGAAGGACCACATATCATCCAGAAAAAAAGGGTGTGTGTGTTAATGGGGATCTGACATATTAAGAAATAGTGTAAAGACAATAGCCTTCCAGATCTACTTTTTTTGATGACCAAATACCAAGCATGAGAACAGGTGCCATCTCTGGAGCTTTTTCTAGAGTGCAAATTCATAAAAAAAAGTGCTTTATAGATAGTCCGCTAAAGAAATTTGTCATAAGCTATGTAGCAGTTTTACTACTACGAGATCCGTGTTTAGGGGTCGAAGCGTTTAGAAAACCCACTGAAAGTTGCCAGAGACAAATATTCAATCTTACGACTTCAACTACAACTTTATAATGTTATTAATAATAATATAAGGAATTTACTTTTCTGCAACTTCTCCCAGAGAGTAACCACTGTCTTTCAGTTGGCATACATATCCCTTTTTCAGTTCAGAATTCAGGATACAGTCTTCATTGAAGTTAAATGTTCTTGCTTTTTCTGACAACGTTTTCTTGATACTCTTCCTGTCCATATGGAGAATGCCTATCTTTCCTTTACACAGTTTGGCCCTTTCGTCAAATAACTCTATCCCTTGTTGGTAGAGATTGTTGAACGTGTCCGTGCCTCTTCTACACTCTTCCCAGATGTAATTCACCATTTGGACTTTGTTGTCAAAACAGTCTATAGTGAACGGTACTTGGCCCATCACCTGAATGGAATATATACAAGACCGCTTTAGCTTGCATTGGGCGTAATGTTTTATTATTTCAATTCAAATCAGACTACATATCATTATCTTGGGAATACAATTCTCTGTATAAGCTGTATTCATGTGTGTTCGTCAAACAAGGAAATGATACTCTAGAGAATGACACGTGGTCTGAAATGGAAAAACAAATTACGACCAAGTTAAATGGATCTTTAAAATTGAAATCACTAACGTTGCAGCCGAGTTGAAACTTAAAAGATTTTTGGTTAGTTTTCCAGTTTATATTGACATCAATTGAGTGCATTTTCCAAGACCCCCTTTTGAAAAATCAAACCTCATCAAACTAACCGTTGATTCCCCCACCCCAACCCACCCCACCCCGGTCATCAACCCCGATTCCCAACCGATTTGCTGGGTTTATTGCGTTATTACAAACCGTGGTCAGATCATCCAATAATTGATAGATATCATCTGGTGATGTAGACTTGGTAGTTTGGGCGATTTTTGTAATGTAGACATCAATCCCGGAAGATATGTATTTCACATTAGAAGATGGTTCTGAGATGGTCGCTAGGATTTTCTGCATTTCTTTCAAATCACGGGTCAGGGCTTTACTGGAGATTTGTCTATGCATTGTTGACCATGCCTGAAAACAAGAAAGACCATGGTCAGCGGTTGACACCCTTAGTATTTGCAAGCAAGTTAAGGTGCGTATGAAAAGTGTGGTAAAATGCTCTCAACTGAAATTGGCTGCATAAATGTGTCAGACATTGGGCAAGGTTATAATTACACAGGAAACAGATATTATGCATTTTTTGGTGAGACATTGACTGAAGCAATAAATTTGGATCTTTGGGAGATATTTGTACCTGAAGAATAGGGAGGACGAGAAGTAGAAGACGTATGATGACCGAAAGAAAGAAGAAGATACATGATGATATATAATGGTGATGGTAATGCTCTTGTTGGTTATAACCATTGTGATGAGGATATAGATTAATAGCAATGATGGCGATGATGTTGTTGAATATGATGACACAGATGATTATGATCATTCATAATAATGATAGTGATGATGATCACTTATGTTAATGATGATGATGATGATGATTATGATAGTAGAGATGATAAGGATACAGGTCAAGAACAAGAAGATGATGATCACTTATGTTAATTGTGTTGATGATGATGATGATGATAATTATAAGTAACTCACACCACTCTACCTTTTCAATCACCATCTTAGATCTCTTTACTTTATAATAGATGTCATCCAGCTCCTTTGAAGCTGATTTAAGTTCCTTTAGGGACTCGAGCACATTGTCCCTCTTTGCTTTGCATGTAAGCGCAGAATCAATAATACTGTACAGCTCATAACCTAGAGTGAAAAATTAGATATCTTAAAAACTATATAGATTGCTTTCCGGCGGTTTTATACTAGTTATACAACGGTTTCGAGTGGCATACCGTGGAATATCCCACGAGTCACTTTTAGTTTCTAGTATACGCACGAGCCTTCAGGCAAGTGTGTATACAAAGAAAATACAAGTTACGAGTGGGATATCCACGGTATGCCTCGAGAATCATTTTATCGCACGCCATAGAAAATACAAATGCGTAGATTCAACGCGTAGTGCATGATGGAAAAGAAGAATAAAATACCGACGAATATACAACAGCTTTCCTGCTTTCTGATTGGCTGTATTTTCTATAGTGTGGGATAGTTTTTTTTTTATATGCTTTAAAATATTCAAGCAATTAAGGTTTCGGCCATGGCGGCAATCATAAGGGTTATGAAAGAACATATTTTCAAATTTATCTGCGTAATTAATGGAAATTCATAGAAAATAACAATAACGCGAGCTAGCAACTAATTAACTACTGAATTGATTGAACCATTGATTGTATAACTTACACCGCGTGGCCCAGATATTTAGCTCGACTAGCCTATTTCTAAATGTCTGTGCTCTCATCAACTGAAATATAATAATTCTATAAAAAATTCATATATAATTAAATTGTAATGTCACCTCAGGAGCACAATAAATAAATTGTTGTTGTTCTTGTTAATTAGATAAAGCGCGAGGAAGCGAAAAGCAAATGAAACGTTATTTAATCTCCCTACCTGAGGTCAAAGTATCAAACAAAAACGACAATCCTTTGCCAACTTTGCTTAAGATACTGACAGCGTTGGAGTATTTGGCTTTGATTCGTAGTTTAATGGACTTGATTTTGGTGTTGATCTTTGCTTTTGTCTTTGCAAACCAACCTTTTGCTCGAACAGCTTTGATGGAATTTGGCGGTGGAGTTTTCAAACCATTTTTGAGGATGTCATTCAGCTAAAGGAAAGAAAACACTACAGTGCCCTCGCGCCATCTTGAAAGGTAGACATGCTTTTGCATTGAAGCAATACCAACGGTGAGCTTGCAATGATAGAGCCCTTTTTAACACCTTGGACAATTATTCACATGTCTGTATCATTGCAAGCTCACCGTTTGTTTCACTTCGATGCAAAGACAAGGCTAACTTTCAAGGTGCCGCAAGGACTATATATTGGATGACATTATGTTTTGGAATTTTGCTTAGCAAAATAATGAGATATGCTTCGTCTGTCACGCAAAAAGGTTCCAATACGAAGCTCCCTGCTAAATCAAATATATTCTTTTCATCTATGACGAAACACTGAGCATTTATCACAAAGCCTCACATTGAAACCTTTGTGCGTAACAAGCGAAGTGTGCGTGACAAGCAAAGTGTATCTGGGAAGTGGGCTATTAAGAAACCTTGTTGAAGAGGCACTTGGACGAAAATCGCTCAAAATTTACTTCCCATGGGAATATCAAGAAAAAAATCAATCAGTGATTATTAAACGCTTCTAGATTACCCCAGCTAGAAAACTTTAAGCTTTGGACAATTTTCGTTGTGACATTAAATTGATGTAACAAAATAAAACCGGCAATCTATGCAATCTATGTCTGGCCATTGCTATTTCCCTCTCGCTCTCTCTTCCTATACTCCACTGTTTATCATGGAAACAAACAAAGAATACAATAGAAAAATGAAATTTTCTACAAACCTGTTGTGCTTTTCGGACAGCAAACTTTTCGGCTGCAAATTTAATGACTTTTGGTAAAGTAGGCAGGATGAGCTCAAAAATTGGTAGAGTAATGTCAAGGAAAGACCCAACTGCATCACCATACATTGATTCAACAGTATCAAGATCTACCTTTTCACCGATTTTTTCCTTCTCCCTCACAAGTTTCTGGGGAGGAAAGAAAATCGTCTTAATTATTTCTATTACGGCATATTTCGACGAACTTCGACTGCAAGACTTTGAATACTTCGTTTGCACTAATGCATTAGGTGGACGTATATCATTCGCTTCAGTTCTCTTCTACCGTAATCTCAAATTACTAGGGAAACTGAAAGGTATATTTGGACTAAATTTTCTGGATGAAAAGAAAAGCTCAAGCAAAAAAAAAACAACAAAAAAACAAGCTAGTTGTTGAGCGAGTGTGACGTCACTTCAATGAAGGACGTCTACCTTATGTATTAGTACAAACGAAGTATTCAAAGTTTAGCAATCGCAGTTCATCGGAATCGGCAGTTACGTCTACTAATGTTGTAATGGTACAATGCTAAAGCATGCGAAAAGTACAGTGGGCCTGAAAGAAAGTGCTGTTTTTTGAGGCCGAGTATTTTCAATTTGGAATAGGGAAAAATACCCATACCAATACTAATAATACTCCTACTAGAGCCACTACCACAACACACACTATAGATCTCTTTCACGTGACTTCAAAGCAGCTCATTCTGGAGAACAAAACAAAATAATTTTTGTCTCCCAAATTGAGCTGCATTCCGACGTATTACCTCATTGCGTATTGCACTGCCACTTTTTTTTTTGCTACTATCACTATCAATAATACTGCTATTTACCTTAATCACGACAGTTTGGTTGTTGACTGCTATGATGGCCTGAGGTGATACGCTTCGTACCAATACATCTGTGTTGTCGATAATCGTAGCCATTCCTGACACTAACAATGAAAACTTGTGTCTTGACGATTCAGTCCATTCCTGTAAGTTTTGTGCTGAATATACAATAAACAGAAGAAAATTTTCAATTCGCTAAACATTTGCTTGAGTATTATTACTTTCCTTGCCAGTAACGCTTAAGAAGATTTCCTTAAAATTATTCTATTGAAGTTTTAAAATTTAGGATTAAATCGATTTTTGGAATTTTTTAAAAGTCCATGCAAATCCTCAGCAATCTCATATAAAGAGAAAACTATGAAAACTTACTACTATACTACTTGTACTGTTAGAAAGCACAAGTATTTTTAGGGCGCTTTTCATTGTAGTACGAAATGGCAGGCCATACCAGTCCAACAATAAAAAAAGAATTACGTTATCAATGAAAACTATCCAGCAAGATCAAGTAATCCCTATATTATATCCACTATTCTAATAGAATGTATGCTCCTTTCCGTAGTCTTCCCACAATCCCTTATGATCCCTGCGCGATCTCGAGGTCAGGGTAAAATTTGCGTATTTTTTATACATGTTTATACAAATTTTATCCTGACCTCAACCTCATGCTCGGATCGTAAGGGATTGTGGGAAGACTATGGAAAGGTGCATATGAGAAATAAGACGGAAAACTCTGAAGAAAAAATCCTTCTCCCTTTTAAATTGACTGGTCTGGCCGGTTATTTTCGACTAATGGAACCTTAGCCAATTTTTAAATTTTTAAAAAGCTCCCTTATATTCTTCTTGGACAAACCTTCTAGCTGCAAAGCGTCAATATTCAAGCTCTTTTCTCGCATTTCTTCTTGGAGTTTGGCGATTTTGTCATTGCCTTCACATGCTTCCGGGAAGTCAAGACAGCAGCCTGCAATAGCACGAAATACCGCATTGCCGAAACTTGCTAGAGAGATCAATTTTGGGATGACTACTGCTCCAATCTTGAACCCTTTGTAGACAGCCTTTGCTATAACGGCAATAACTGGGGAAATAGGATAGCATTATAGTCGAGCATGCTAAACATCGAAAGATATGGAAGGAAAAAAGGAAATAACTAAGATTATTGAATGGATTGATGGAAAAATGAAATGAGAGAATGGGGAATGAATAGGAGGATGGGAGGATGGGAGAATGGATAGAAGGATGCAGTGAGGTATTTCCATCCCCAGCTTGGTACGGATGGATGAATGATATGTAAGGATCGGAAGATTGGAGGATAGATGGAAAATATACTGATGGATCGATGGATAGGTAGTCGATGGATGGATGGATGGATGGATGGATGGATGATTGGACGGACGGACGGATGGATGGATGGATGGATGGATGGATGGATGGATATGTGGATGGATATGTGGATGGACGGATGCATGGATGCATGGATGGATAGAAGGCTGCTTTGCGGTATTCCCATCCCACCTTGCTAAGTCAAGTAAAATCTGCAATTATATTACCTGATTTTCCCTCTTCCTTTTCGTTTACGCTTTGCAATTCTTTCTGATACTCTTTTTTTAGTTTATAGCCTTTGTCGTGAACTGCCGATTTTCCTATATGCTTTCCAGCGTCAAGGCGAACCATATTTGCTGGTCCAAACTCATTCAGAAGCAGAACACAAAGCCAAAAGGCTAATTGGAAATTCCTGGCCATCCTACTGATAAAGAAAGAAGAATATAGATACAATTTTAAGTCAAGCTGTGGCTCTTCTTGGATCAAACTAATGTAAGAATCTAAAGAGGAAACTTGATACTGGATAGCCAGATGAGCGCAGTCCTCCTAAATCTTAAAATCAAACCATGTAATGTTATCGCAGATTTGAATTTGGTTGAAAGAAACAAAATAAAGTTTTAATTTTTTCCTGTGTATAGATATATATAACTTGCAATGAAAATGAAAATGAGACACGATCCAAAGTACTTAGACAAAGGGTAAACGTCGAGCTTCGCATTAGCCGTACGCAATAAAACGAATGGATAACAGAACGGTCTTTTTTATATCATTAGATTCGGCTCATGTGAAGATCGACGTTTGACCTCAGTTTTAGACCATTGTACGCCGGAAGACGGTGTCAAAAAATATAGTTCTTAAAATGGCTACTTAGTGCTTTTTGGCCAATAGACCACACGACTAAAATAGGAAGTTCTCTTGATGTCTATAAGTTATAAGGCCTTTAATTTAGGGGATTTTTGACACAAATACCTTGTTTTCCCCTGTTATGTATTTTAACGTGTCGACCGATATCCTGTACAGCTTACAATCTTTCTCTTTCTTTAAGCCGACAATTTCCCAGCAACGTTCACCAACCTTTGCCTGTTTTACATACCTTAGGTCAAACAAGGTCACATGGAACACGTTTCAAAGTATGGGAGGTCAGAGTGTTGGTAAACATTAGCTGATTGTGTTACCATTGTTAGGACGGATTTAGGGATTTTTAAAAGAGAATTTCAGATAGAAAATCAATATAGCATGATTGAGCTTACAAGGGAGGGCAGGGCGTCGAGTTACTGTGTTATTGTAACATGAAAGCAAACACTGAGCTAAATAAACTTAAGAATATACAATGAATATACAAGAAATCAGCCATTTGAATTTTGAGCAAAAAGTGGGAGTTTCACCACAACAGCCATGCCGTCAGCGAAAAACCTCGTTTTGAGGCCCAAAATGGCCATTTTTTCAGTTTTTTGGACCAAAAAGCTTTTTTTTCCAGCAAAACCCTGTTTTTCTCACCCAAAATGTGTTTTTCTCGTGCAAAAGGTGCGTTTAGCAGTGAAAACGTCGTGTTTTGACCAAAAGAAAATTCTCAACAAAATTCAAATTTTCGTCGTGTTTGACAACAAAAATTCGTAGATAATTCTGCAATGCTACAAGACAAGAAAAAAAAACACGAGAAAACCAGAAAGAAAAATAAAGTTATTTTTTGATTACAGGAAATTAGAAGTTTATTTGTTGGACAACAATCGAAACAAGAGCTGAGTTTGGGTGCCATGCTCTGAATCTTAAGTTACCTGTCAATCATTAGCGACGATGACGTCAACCGGAAGTGTTAATAATTTCTCTTTGAGGTTCTGTTCATGAATAAATTCGACTTATCCACAGGGAAGACAGACTTTTGCGCGAAACCCCAAAAGGAAATTATTTACACTTCCGGTTGACGTCGCCTTCGAACTTGCAATTATTTGATGACGCGAAAGGTTACAGCAACAACACAAGACCCGTTAATATTGATTTAGCGGGTTTTAAATAATAAATGAACCCAATTTAGGGCAAAGCTGGGCTTCTTGGCCTGATTTTTTTAGTTAAGGCTTGTATGCATGTAATATTGAAATGAATACAGAAATAGTAGTGTGTGAGTGAGTGAAAACCGGCCAATTTGGGAACCAATTAGAAGCAGTACCACACCAAAATCTTGAATATTGTATTATTGAGATTGAAAAACAAAATATACCAGAAATAAATTTCACAACTTTCAACTAACCGTAAAAAAAGGTTAAAAGTTCGTCAGACAACCTGCAAAATTGTCTGGTTCGACAGCTTGGAATGCATCTATAAAATCGTCTTTGTACTGTCTGACTGAACACATTCGAATCTAATAGCTGAGAAAACAAGTCATACTTCGAAAGCGTGGTAAGTGTTTTTAACTTTGATATAAGAATAGTCGACCAGTATTTTGTCAATTTTGGTCAAGGCATTCGGTGGAAAACATGATCTGACACGCGTTCCGTTTTTTCCTAAAAAATAAAAAAATAATAGCTAAACCCATGAACTCCATCTTGGAACTAGGGAATCAAAATCCCAAAGTCACCAGATATATGTAGTTTCACGGCATCTGCTAAGGCCTGATAAAAATGATTTTAAGCGCTTACGACGCTTGCCTTACAGCGGTACTAGCGGTCTTAACGAAAAAGTCGGTCAAACTGATTTTCCACAAAGTCAGAGGTCTAAAAAAGCCGGACAAAGATAATGTTCAATTCTTAGCTAGAACCTCTTTGAGAAAAATAAAAAGAAGAGGAAGAAAAGAGAAGAGGAAAGACGCAAGCAAGAAAAAGGAAAAGGAAACTAAAATCAAATAAGATTTTAAGGAAATTTGCATTACAATCTACTTGTTTTAGTGTCTTGTGGAAAACATTACGCCCTAGCTAAAACAATTTGTATACTTATGATAAGGAGCAAAGTAAAACTAACTTTACTAACGAATACATAAATTTTGAAGACTAGTTTTTAGGAGCACCTACTGTACAAACTAGATCGCAGCTATGGCTCGTTCTTCACCGGCCTTTGTTCTAGTTCTCTGCGTCTCACTTCTGTTGCAAGAATACTTTGTTCATGTGCAAATGGCAAAGGTTCTTGGTCACAAGCAAAATGATGTCAAAAGGTCTCATGTCAAGAAACATGATCACAGCAAAGGCAAACAAAGCGGTAAGTGCAGGTGAAGGCAACCTGGTGTGGGGACCAGGAATGAGGTGTTCACATAAGAAATATCTCCTGTAGCTCAGTGGCAGAGCGTCCGACTAGTATACGGAGAGTCGTGGGTTCGATTCCCATCTGGGGCTCAGAGTTTTTTTCTGAGATCATTTCACAGTATGGTACGATCATATACACATTTATTCCAACATCATACACATACCATGTTTATCGTATATATTTCCTTATACATTTCTGACATTGACATTGACATTTATGGCCATTCTCAATATTCTACGGAGTCAGATATTTCAACGGCTTGTTGTGGAATTGGTTTTTCGCTGCCGTCAATCAAAACTAATCAGTCAGTACCTTTTATATTGTTGACTGGCGGCAGTGAAAAACCAAATTATACATATCGGGCAACTCGCAAATACCGAGTTCGCAGAATATTGAGAATTGCAGTAATACTTTTTTTTTTTTTTTTTTTTTTTTTACATGTAAAGACAAAGTGACCCAAAAAAACGAGAAAAAGCCAGACAACCCTAATGAATACCAGTGGGTATGGTTGGATGATGCTGGCCCGGATGACCTACGGCCACAAGCACAAAAACAGCAAACTTCGAGCAAAAGAGGTATGTATTACTAAACTAATAAGAAACGTTGCTAAACTGAACATTTAAGTAGATAATGTTTTACTGAAGCAGTAGACAAGAGCACTGACCGAGCAGCTCGATCTGTGAGTTCAGATCAGATCTTTTTTTCTTTTATTCCTTTACTCCAAAATCTGTAAATTTATACTATGTAATCTCCCACGATGAGACTAACTCTTGGAGAGGACACAGAGAATTTATATGTTTAAATAAAATTTTAAAAAAGATCAGATCTCCCACCCACAACGTTTTTTTGAGATAGGAGTACATCTTCAGTATTGATCACAGTGTCCATGTAATTTATGTTTAGGATGGATCAAAAGTATTTTCTCGATAGTTAAATTTGGCGGGAAAGTTACATCGGTCACTACCTCAGTAGCAGGACTTGCCAACTCCATTTTTCGCGCCATTGCCGGTTGCTGCACAGATTTTCCCGACGCTTGTACTTTACGAGATGAATTCCTTGAACTTAAAACTAAAATAGCCACGAAAAGTCAACGAGCAGATGAACTTCAGCTTGAAGGTAAGCTAAGATTTATCTACTATTTATTCAGCGTGCATTACAGTGTGAACACTCGAACCGTGAACACTCCTTTACCCCTTGTGTGAATCGATTTGAAATATGATTTATTTTGAACAATAACATTATTTGAGTTCAGTGCTACATTTTCAGAAGGTTTGAAGCAGTAGAAAGTTCATGAAATAAAACATATAAAAATATCAAGTGTTCATGGTTAGAGTGTCCTGACTGTAACATTGGGGGCTTCGATGATCTTAGTCGCTTTGTATTAGTAATTCACTGTTTCGATTCTTTAAGTGTTGTCCCGAATCTTCAGCTAATTAAAGCATTGTTTGTGGGTTGTCTTGGCTTGTTGCTTATCGTTTGTTGCTTTCGGCTGCAACAACCTTTATTGAAATAGGTGTATATAAGACAAGGCCGTTAGCAAGCCTTTAAAGACTTGAGGGGGCACAAAGCAACATGTGACCACGAAAAACAAATATTTAATTCCATACTTGCTTTATTTTTCTGGGGAAAACTGGGGGGAGCAACCCCCTCCCCCAAAAGGCAGGCCCCTCCCCTTGTTACCAATTTACTATATTTACAACAGTCATCCCAAGGACATATAAATATATCTGATCGATTTTAGCTGAGAATATCCAAGTCTACACCAACTACAGCATCAATGCATTCGAGGATATCATAGATCAACTTAACGAGATTGAAAATTCTCAAGAAGAATTTCTCAGAAGCATTTCACCGGAGGTCTCTATTGCTCTCAACAATGAAACAAGCAGAATAAAGGTATGGTTTAGGTGAACCATGCACCTTACATGTCAAATATTCAAATATTTTACTTTCTTATCACCCACAACATCCTACCAATTATCTACCTTCCATCTACCAAAAAGAAACCGACGACAACAATACGACAATTAGCCGACTCCCAACCGACAACTTAGCGATGCCTATCGACAATGTATCGATAATAGACCGACAAGTAATCCTGCATCAATTTTGACCACTTTGAGTTGAACCGCATAATTTACTTCGTGCGTGATTTTGTTTTCCACCAAAAGAACATTTCTCAAGGGAATGTCATGTGGTCTTAAATAGGCAATTTGTATACGAAGCTAAAGCAGTTTATTGATACCACGCTTTGAATTCAAAAAACAAAAACAAAAAACCTTAAAAGATATTAAAAAGTGCACTATACCACTGACCAACGGTACCCTTGATTATTCATCAATCCTTCGTCCTTCAACAAGGGAAGGAAAAGCATCTAGCCCCGTTCCCCACTCCCTACCAATGTTTTTTTTCTTTATGCTTGCAAATAGACCCCTTGCAGCACGTCGTAATGCAGCTAAATTTGAAGGGCAAAACAAAATAAAAATTGAGCTGTTTTCCGACGTGCTGAAAGGGGACGTTTTTGCTATAACGAAGATTTTCTACATTTTCGACATCTCGTGCTATTGGAACAAAAGATGTACGAACTTTCTTTCTCTTTGTACGAACTGATTTTTTGTTCATAAATAATAGTAGTATTGGTAATGATGATTTCGACTGCCTTTATTTTTAAACAACAAAATGACAAAATAATTCGTACATATTTTTGTTCCAGCAGCACGAGATGTCGAAAATGTTCTTTATAGCAAAAACGTCGATTCCTATATATGCTTCTCTCGTCATCCACATAGGTCTCCGTGCTTATTTAATGTCCGGAAGCACTAGCATTTAGCATGAAGCCTTACTTTTGGACCTTTGTGATGACAAGTGAAGCATATCTTCGAAGTGGGCTATAGACCTCTTGCAGCACGTCGGAATGCAGCTCAATTTGGAGGGCAAAACAATAGGATCCAAACCTCAGAAGATAGAAATTCTTTTGTTTTGCTCTCCAAATTGAGCTACTTTGACGTCATGTGAAAGGGGTCTATTTGGGCCTAATTTTTGGTGTTGGTCCCATTCTTTTATTGTCCACAGAAACTTATCAAAGAGAAGAACGAGAAAGGAGAAGCTATTAAATTCATGGAAATAGCCAGCATGTACGAATCAACCCTGCAGAATGTTTTGTCCATAGGGTTCCCAGCAGTGGGCCTGGCGATCCCTCTTTTCAAGAGCATCTATGACTTTGCTGCGAAGAAGAAAGCAGCTTCGAGTGCAGCTAAAGTATGTCGTTAGTAAGAATAAACATATAGACCCCTGCAGCACGTCGGAATGCATCTCAATTTGGAGGGTAAAACAATAGGTTCCAATTCTCAGGAGATTAAAATTCATTTGTTTTGCCTTTCAAATTGAGCTGCTCTGACGTCACATTCAAGGAGTCTATAGATAGATACTAGGTTTGATAGGAGATTTTGGTCCAAACAATGTGTGAATATTAGCATTATGATATTGATGTGCTACCCATTTGAACAACAGGATATTTCTTGGGGACAGCACTTGGTTGTCACTGTGTGACCGCCATTTGGACCAGCTAATGAGATTCAAAGACTTTTATCGTCTGATTGAAAACCAGCAATAGCTGGGTTTTAATCAGCTGATAAAAATCTTTGAATTTCATTATCTGCTCCAAATGTTGGTCAAACACTGACCACCATGTGTCAACCAGAAAGAATTCTATTGAAAACTTGTGATTCAGCTGATGAACATTCTGCACGAGACAGGAAATGACGTCAAGTGAAACCCAGCAATAACAGATGTAAGAGTTCCACACCATTGCCTTCAAACAATTGCTTCAAGTCGTGGCATCTGGCTCAGTTTCTATACATTTTCTATTGATGGCCCAAATGCTTCGACTTGAAACAAATGTTTGCAGAAAATGGAGTGTAACTATGATATCTGTTAAAGGAGAATCCAACAAAGCAAAGAGACATATCCTGTCAGTTGATGAGATTTTCAAAGTTGATGAGATTTTTAAAGACTTTCATCAGCTGAATGAAAACCCAGCAAAAAAGGCTATGAATTTCTTTTAAAGGTTGAGTCGGAGACTTCTGTGAAGTTAAAAGATCCAAAGACATCCAGTCCTGATTACAAAAAGGGGAAAGTGCGCCGATGGATGTCACGAGGAGCCAAACAGTACAGAACAGGAATTAGTAATATAAAAGCGAAGCTAAATCAAAGGTTTGGCAAGGCTGTTAAAATTGCATCCAATGTGTACAAAGGATTCAAGGTTGCGCTCAGCTATGTTAGTTCAGGTACGAATAAACTAAATCAAATATTTTTTTAATTGGAAATTATGCTTTACACCCGCAACGTAAAGCTCTTTGATAGTTACTTAAACATCAAGGCAGTGTTGGGTACGCTTGGTGTACTCACCTCTCACTCTAGGGACCGGAAATGGAAGAGAACTTTTTCCCTTTTCCCAAACTAGTCACTCATACTTTCCAATCTTAACGCACCAGTTTTTGCTCTGCGGTCCCTGACTTCTGGGATCTTGGATTCATTTCGTAGACTCTTGATCCTCCCAGAGGTTGTTTCATGGTTCAGTCTATGATTTAACCATGCCCTGACTTAGATCAGCCCAGAGGTTGTTTCAGGTTTGGATCTTTGAGTTAGCCATGCCCTTACTTAGATCAGCCCAGAGGTTGTTTCAGGGTTCAATCTGTGAGTTAGCCATGCCCTGGCTTAGATCAGCCCAGAGGTTGTTTCAGGGTTTAATCTGTGAGTTAGCCATGCCCTGGCTTAGATCAGCCCAGAGGTTGTTTCAGGGTTTGATCTGTGAGTTAGCCGTGCCCTGACTTAGATCAGTTCAGGAGTAGCACCAGGGTTCTAAACGTAAAGGTTTAGTAAAGTGCATGTAATATAACTATTTTTATAGGGCTAAACATATACATGATTATTGCAAGTTACCAGTCATGCAAACAAAGGCGGGATGAGGCAAAGAAGGCCAGAGACGAACTGTTGGAAGCTTCGAAGTATTTTGATGAAACAGTAGAAAAACTGACAGAGGCAAAAGCCATCATGCAGCAAGTAAGACGATAAAACAAATTACGAAATACATCCATCCATCTGTCCATCCATCCATCCGTCCATCCATCCATTCATCAAACCAACCATCCATCCATCTATCCATCCATCCATCAAACTATCCATGTTTCCATATGCATCCATCAATCCATCCATTCTCCCGGCATTCAGCCATCTAGTTCTAGCTATCCGTCCATCCATCTATCCTCCCATCTCTTCACCTTTTTATGTCTTCCGTATTTATTGTAGTCGTTTAGGTATTTGAGAGGGAACATCACACACGAGAGTACACTTGCTGTGCTAGAAAACATCAAGGATATGGTGGAAGGAATATCTGCACCAAGTCCAGACCTGGTAAGCGTCAAACTTAAATTTTCGAGTTCAAAAATATCTTGATAAAGCCGACAAAAAGGCATGCATGAGGCTTGTAGTGTAGATCTGGGAATATGCTGGCTCACATTTTCAGTATAGGACATGGATGCTCCTGATCTGGGAACATGCTTTCTCATATACCCAGTACAGTATGGGAGATAAATGCCCCTAGTAACGAGCTCCTGATCTGGAAATATATATTCTGGCTCACAAACCAAGTATAGTCGATGGGTGCTCCTAGTAATGGGCTCCTGATCTGGGAATATGCTTGCTCATATACCCAACACAGTATTGGAGATAAATGCCCCGAGTAACGGGCTCCTAATCTGGAAATATATTCTGGCTCACAAACCAAGTATAGGCGATGGGTGCTCCTAGTAATGGGCACTTGATCTGGAAATATGCTTGCTCACAGACCCAGTATTGAGGGTGCATGCTACTAATAATCGATTTTTTTCCAGTTTCAAGTTGCTTTGGATCTTCAGGAATTCATTGATAACATCGTAGAAGCGAAATCTCTAAAAGGAACGTACAGACTCGAGGAAAACCTGATAGGCACTCTGAGAAA
Source organism: Anthopleura sola (assembly GCA_023349425.1). NCBI lineage: Eukaryota > Metazoa > Cnidaria > Anthozoa > Actiniaria > Actiniidae > Anthopleura > Anthopleura sola. Next base: position 4,580,673 of record JALHLI010000020.1, on the reverse strand, counting down.
AATCCCCTTCACCGTCAAGTGCTACACAAACAAAGTACGGCGGAATATGAATATACATCTAAGTCATTCTATAGAACTGTTAAGCTGAGACGTATTTCCGGGTCCAACTGCTTATAAAAAACTCTAAAATGAAGCGAAAATTATAAACCAGTTCACAGTTTAAGAATCGTTTTCAGTGCGCATGCGATTTTATCCCGAATTCCTCATCTTCTTTTGTTTAAACCTTCTTTTGTTTTTAATTAAACAAAAGAAGGTGAGCAAATCGGGATAAAATCCCATGCGCACTGAGTCCTAAACTTTGAACTGGCTTATTCTCAATGATTTAACCTCCACCTGAAATAATTTGGACTCTGGACAACAAATCCTGTAAAGGAGAAAAAGTAAGAATTTTTTTTATAAAACTCCTTTTCGTTTTGGACCCGGAAGTTTTTTTTTTTTTTTTTTTTTCATTCAATCGACGTCACATTAAGAAGCCCTATACCCATATCAGGTCACCTTGAGTGTTGCAACTTCTTTGCACCTCTCCCCTGATCTTGATTCTTCTCGGCGACAAGATGGCATGGGTTGCGTACGTTGCTAACATTGCGTTGTCTTCCACCACTGTAAGTCATACGGGTTGGGTCGCTGGTTCGAGTCCTGCGGTCGCCACATGCGAATTGAGTTTGTTTGTCTGTCTTCTTTTCATTGCCACGAGGGGTTTTCTCCGGGTTCTCCGGTTTTCCTCCCTACGTACAAAATCAGCATGTGAGTCGAGAGTTGTGTATATAGAATATATTGAATGTAGTAAGGAGTGTGTATGGAGAAAACACGGGCACTTAAGCATCTAGCTAAAAAAACATACAACAACAACGCATTTTATTTAGAACCTTAATTGAATACAATATATTCAAAAAATAATAATTAAAACTTAGAAATTGGCTAAGCTAATAACATTAACCTTTGGGCTAATCTAGCTAACTAGCTACATATAACTTTAAGTGGTCGACTGGGGTAAATACAACCGACGTACCGCTGACCTAAGGTGGTGTGTATAGCTGGGTTTCAATCAGCTGACGAAAGTCTTTGAATCTCATTATCTGCTCCAAATGGTGGTCAAACACTGACCACCATGTGCTGTCAGCCAGAAAGAATTCTATTGAAAACTTGTGATTCAGCTGATGAACATTCCGGACGATACAGGAAATGACGTCAATAGTGAAACCCAGCTATAAATAACAAAATATGACCCTGACATTGCGTTTGCTTGAATCAAAGATCAAGATGGTAAAATACGTAACAGATTCCTGTCAAGAAGGAATATCGTCCTTTGACGATCTTTACGACAAGGGAAGAGAACTCTTTGACTTTGGCGATGAAGAGAACTCTAATAGCCAGGAGAACTGTGCAAGGAAGACCGGATTCCGGTAAACTAAAAATGAAAAATGTATAATTGAGCTCTTTTTAACATGGTTGAGAGGACGCGTGAGGGCTGCACAAAAACTAGCATCTGTTTTAAAACATAGGAATTTGATTATCCAACTGTTTTCTCCACCCAGATATATCAACAAAGAACACATCGCCAATGGTTGGCAAGAAATGGCGAAAAAACGAAATTTTCAAGAAGCGTGTTTGCTGAATGATAAGTCAAAGATAGAAACGGCATGTGGATTAATTAGAGATGGTTACGATGCTAAAGTGATCGCAGAGAAAATGAGAATAACTGAGGTAATGAAATATTTTTTCCATTTTAAACCACATGTCCTTCCTTAGAGTATCATTTATTTGTTTAATGTTGCACATGAGACATACAGAAACGGATCCAGATTTCTATATATTTTGCCGGGTTTTCCCCAATTCAAAATGGCCGCCGAAAACCATGAATTGGTCTATTTAATACCACATCTATAAAAAATACTCGATTCTGATTGGCTGACGAACTGTGAAATTTTTCTTAATACTGTGCAATTAATTAATTGCACACATCCGGGAACTTCGCGCGTAATTAATTACACACATCCGGGAACTTTGCTTTCGGAATGCTTGACATCCATTCAAGAACAAAAACAAACTTCAGTATTTTATTCTCAGAAACTCGTATTTTTTTATAGATTTGGTATTAACAGGAAATTACACCTATGTTCTCGAAGAATTAATGAAAAATACCGCTTGTATTTGATGAAAGTGAATTAATACCACTCGTGCTACGCACTCATTAATTCTTCTCGAACGGTGTAATTTCCTATACTAATTCAATTCCTTTCTTCCTTCATTCGTTTTTTCAGGCCGACGCCCAAGCGCTGACCAAAAACTGCCCTGACGTTACTGAGCTCACCCCCAAACAAAAGATTCTAGTCTGTAATTTGAGGGCCTCTTCTTTCGACAACAAACAAATAGCAGATCTATTAGAATTAGACCTAAAACTCGTGAAAGCTACCCATTGTTGAAAGGTAGGTGCTCCTTGTGTATGATGAAGGGTTGCCTGTCAGTATGTAAAATATAGGGTTCCCATGTTCTTGGAAAAATACTTCAGTTTCGCCATTTCCGCCATTTTGAATTGCGATTCATAATGGACTGTCCAGTGGGCAAAACTTGGAAAAATACTTCAGTTTCGCCATTTCCGCCATTTTGAATTGCGATTCATAATGGACTGTCCAGTGGGCAAAACAAAATAAATAGCGAATAGTCTATACATTTTTGCTTATTTGTCTTTCTTTCATATCCATCTTTTTAAATTAATCTCTCGTCAAATTGTCTTGTGGTGAACTGTTAATAGCAATCGAAACTATTACTATAACAAAATTTTGTATATTTGCCCCCTACCAAGATGGCCGCCGTATAGGTTACGCTAAATCAGTGCTCTATAGCGTCTGGGCCACATATTGGACCATTCAGACGTACACCTGATTGCAAAAATGTTGTCATACAAAAATAAACTTTATGAAAATAAAAAATAACAAATAACAAATAGGAATGAATTAAAAATGGCAAATTTAATAGATTTTTCTTAAGATTCAAAACAAACAAGGCACAAAAGCAGTTGTTTTCATTTTATTTAATTGATTTACTCATAGCCATTAATGATATTTTCTTCCATTACAAAGGCAATATTACATACTGAAACTTATTTCTGGAACTGGCATCGATTCCTGTTGTGAGGCAAACGTTTCAAAAGAGGTGTTACACGTTAATAATAGACTGTCTTCTAAACTACGTTTACGAAACAGGAAGTTTCTTGTTCTCGACTAGAAAGCTCCTCTACGTGAAACTCCGTCTCATGGACTTTATCAAAAACGTTAACACCTTTAATTAATTCCTATTTGTTATTTTGTTATTTTCACCTTTTTTTAAAGTTTATTTTCCTATGACAACATTTTTGCAATCAGGTGTATATACTGTTTTTATTATAATAATAAAACGATTATGTATACATGGTGTGAAAGATTTTCTATTCATATGAACATCTCAATCTTCTATTTTCATTCACAGGTCAGGTCCAGCGATTCAACACATCAATACCACGGCCAATAAGTTATCAAGTAGTATGTGACAGTATGTTAACCTGCTTCTCACCCACATCCCGTAGGGGAATGTTTATGCGTGTGACAATTTCAGGGTAGGGAGTTACACGCAGTCCATTAAAAAGTCAAATTCCTTGTTTAAATTTATAGTCAGAAATATGTATGAAGCCGAGAATATTAAACATTATAAGCAAAGAAAGCGTCGTGTTTCTCCTAAAACGTCTCTCGTGTATTACGTATGCCTATCTTCATGATGATAAAATCTAAAGAAAAAACTTTCTAATTTTATTGATACCCTGAAACAACCTCTGGGCTGATCAAAGTCAGGGCATGGCTAACTCACAGATAGAACCCTGAAACAACCTCTGGGCTGATCAAAGTCAGGGCATGGCTAACTCACAGATAGAACCCTGAAACAACCTCTGGGCTGATCAAAGTCAGGGCATGGCTAACTCACAGATAGAACCCTGAAACAACCTCTGGGCTGATCAAAGTCAGGGCATGGCTAACTCACAGATAGAACCCTGAAACAACCTCTGGGCTGATCAAAGTCAGGGCATGGCTAACTCACAGATAGAACCCTGAAACAACCTCTGGGCTGATCAAAGTCAGGGCATGGCTAACTCACAGATAGAACCCTGAAACAACCTCTGGGCTGATCTAAGTCAGGGCATGGCTAACTCACAGATAGAACCCTGAAACAACCTCTGGGCTGATCTAAGTCAGGGCACGGCTAACTCACAGATAGAACCCTGAAACAACCTCTGGGCTGATCTAAGTCAGGGCATGGCTAACTCACAGATAGAACCCTGAAACAACCTCTGGGATGTTCTAAGTCAGGGCATGGCTAACTCACAAATAGAACCCTGAAACAACCTCTGGGATGATCTAAGTCAGGACACGGCATGGTGTGGCTATGTTTAGGGGGGTAGAGAAAACGAGAAACCCGGAGATAAGCTGTTGTTATGTCACAACGAAAATAAATTTGATCTTTGGAGGGGGTGGTTCACTCTGGCCAATGTCAATGGGACCAAAATAATGTTTTCTTCTTCTTTTTCTCAAATTATCAAATTCCTATTGTACCTCCCATACCGTGCTACATGGTCGCGCGGAGATACGAATTTTATCTTCGAGTGTTGATATTGATATCAGCACGAGAAGATAAAATTCGTATCTCCAAGCGGCCAAATAATGTTCTGTTTATTATATGAAATCTTCAATGAAGAATAATGGAGAATTTGAGACTTGCTGAGCAAAATATATAAATCGTATCCCCACTGGCCACTGGTGGGAGTGGGGATATCAATTTTATCATTTTGATGTCACTCAATATCACACTCTATTTCATATAATAAGTGTATATGTCTAGATTTCAACAAGAAAATCAATGTAAAAGTGTTCTTATAATTTCTAAAATAAGTTTATAATTTGGAAACGATCTCCCCTCCCCCTCCCCCCCTCCTCGCAATTCCAATTTAATTAAACTTTTTTTTATATTTAATCAAACACATGTCGGATAATTTAGCAGGTGGATGCTTCAAATGTCTCATCACTTAAGCAATGACACAGGCGTTAATGACGCTCAATGAAGCTACTTTGTCACAACTTCAAAGTGTAAGATTCCAAAATTAGAGCGAGAGAACTGTCTTATTTAGCATAGCATTTTAATGCTATGGAATATCGTACCGTGTACGTGCTGTAAGTCAGTACCGGTACCGTATGTTTCCCACTCATACGATAACCATTCTTATGGAAAGCCATTTCAATGTTACGACATGTCTTACCCGGTGTACTTGCTGTAAGTCGTTTCCCACTCATACGATAACCATTCTTATGGAAAGCTACTTCAATGTTACGGTATGTCGTACCGTGTAAGTGCTGTAAATCAGTACCGTATGTTCCCCACTCATACGATAACCCTCCTTATGAAAAGCTACTTCGATGTTACGGTATGTCGTACCGTGTAAGTGCTGTAAATCAGTACCGTATGTTCCCCACTCATACGATAACCATTCTTATGGGAAGCCATTTCAATTTTACGGCATGTCGTACCGTGTACGTGCTGTAAGTCAGTACCGTATGTTTCCCGCTCATACGATAACCATTCTTATGGGAAGCCATTTCAATGTTACGGCATGTCGTACCGCGTACGTGCTGTAAATCAGTACCGTATGTTCCCCACTCTTACGATAACCCTCCTTATGAAAAGCCACTTCAATGTTACGGTATGTCGTACCGTGTAAGTGCTGTAAGTTAGTATCAATGTTAGTTTCAAATTAAAATTCTTTATTTCACACACCAAGTTTAAATACGTTATTTACATTCATTGTTTGAATTATGAATAAACAGTCTATACATTAAAAAATACAATCAATACTGTGTGCAGTGGATAAAGGAGCTTATTATATGATTATCAATGAAATACCTATATTTCTCTATTTCAAAAATTTGATATTTTTACATGTGAAGATAACATGTTATCTTCACATGTGAAAATATAACTATGGTCACATATTTCGTAGAAATTTTAGCAGAAAAAAGCTCGAAAAATCTTTCTTTTCTTTTTCATTGATAATTATATAATAAACAGAATATTACATGGATGCTTGGAGATACGAATTTTATCTTCTTGTGTTGAAAATCTCTAGCCTGTTCGCTGTGCTCACTCGTGAGAGATCTTTTCAACACTCGGAGATAAAATTCGTATCTCCACGCGCCATGTAATATCCTCTATTTAGCTTTCGAGTCAACGATCGATTAACAGATTATGACACGTCCCAGATTAGGTTTTTTTCTTGATCACAAGCAGGTATTAAGTTACCCCAACCAGTGATTAGTCTATTACTACCTGTAATTTATTATTAACACATTCCAACTATGTGCTTTAATTAATTTTGTTCTTCCTAGCTTCTGTCTTGATACGATTTCTGGTAGATCTGACTTCAAGCGGCTACTAGCAGCATCGCTTTCACATTTCAAGGTAAAAAAATATGTATCCATTATATAATTATAATTGTAAGTAGTATATTTATAGTTTTTGTTTATCAACTGTTCTTATTTTGTTTTTATTTACACCTAATTGCAAGAACGTTGTCATATAAAATTTTAAAAAAATAAAATAACAAATAGGAATTTTTTTCTTCTTCTTATTTTGATTCTAAAGCCCCTACATTGATGAGAATAACTGTTTTAATATATACCTACAAGATTGTTTTCAAAAATATCAGTCTATACCTTCAAAGCAGTGAAAAAGTTACGTCTGTTTTATAAAAATAATTGATCCCTATTTGGTATTTCCTATTTACTATATGCATCCTTCATGCAATCAGGTGTATGTTATTTTACTTATAATTCTAATTAACAATTAGAAGACGAACTCGAGATTTCTATCGGCTGATAGTTGACGAGGGGCTCCGGCCCCGAGTCAACTATCAAAGCCGATAGAAATCGAGAGTGAGTCTTCTAATTGTTTTAGTAAAAATCTCAACTAAACTATACTATACTAAACTAAACTAAACTTCACAAAAGCGCGAAGGAAAAGCCGCCATTTTTTCAAAACAAGTCCGGCTTTCTCTACCCACTATCTATCGGCTGATAGATAGTGAGTACGTTAGCCAATCAGAATGCAGTATTTGCAATAGTATAGTAGTAGAATTTTACTAATAGCTATTACTATCTTGTTTGATTTTATTTACGTTTTTATGATTATATATTTTTTATTATATTACACGTTCTTTGTATTTGTATGTAAGTATTAGTCCCAAATTTGTAAAAAAAAAAAAAAAAAAAAATTCAAGAATTTCAGAATTGCATTGGTAAAAGCAAATGCGTGAAATTATCTGTTCCATTTCTAAACTTAACAGACCTTTTCACCTTCGTATGCAAATTGCCCATTTCAGACCACATGTCATTCATTCCCTTGAGAAATGTTCTTTTGTTAAAATATTTACACATGAAAGAATCAACTCCCCAGAGTGGCATCACATGGTCTGAAATGGATACAACAAACAACGGAGGTAAAGAGGTCTATTTAATTACATGAATAAACAAAGAAAACGCAAACAAAATATAATTTAAAATAAAGAAAAAAATTGAATTCAAGAAATAAAATGTATAAATGTCGTCTCAAATGTTGACTTAAAATCTTTAAAATACTGAATCTTTTGGCTTTGCAATATATGCAAGATCGTTTATGCATAATGATGTCCAGTAATTTAAAGATTCTTTTAAAAGTTAAAGTCAATTTTTATAATTATATTTCATAATGCCTGACTGTTTTTAAAGCATTTTTGAATCCCAATAAGTTTGAGATATGTTTTCAGGCCTGTTTACACTAACGATTTTTTGCAGTGATTTTCGAAAATAAAATCAATTTTGCTTCAAATTAGACATTTGTCCAGGTAATCTTACAATGCGAATCGAAAAACCGTGGGCACCTAGAAATATTCCAGGAATGTTCTATTGTTCTTTGGCCAATCAGAAATGACTCTCTAACCACAAGATGATGGAAAGATAAGAATAACGCTTCTGATTGGTTAAGAAATATTCTTGAAATATTTCACGGTTGTCGTCGCTCAACCTCAGCCTCGATAATGTGTAATTTATTCTTAAGAATTTGACTACAGCTCGCGGTAATTTAAAGAATGTGCACATTACCTAACAATAGAAACACTCAAAAATTCCACGGGTTTTAGTCAAATTCTAAAGAATAAATTACACGCTATCGAGAACCCTTGTTTTATAAATATTTTTTTCAATAATTTTCAGTCTATCCCAGCCGTACTTGATTGTGGTCTAAAATATGCGTGGTAATTCTCGGGTAGTGGTCTACCTGTGTGTTCTATTGCTTTTGAACGAGTTTGGACCTGCGCACTTCCATCGTATCCTATCACGTGATGGACACGTGAGAGGCGCAAGTTTCAATAAACATGGAGCGAAAGGCAACAATGATGAACTTACCAGGCTAAGAAGAGGAGCGGGTTAGTAGAGCAGCAATACTAAGTAACAAGATCCGTGATCCATACAAAAAATATTCTCTCAACAACGAAAAAGCTATTGTCGATGGGAGATCTGAAATCTGAAATTATGACCGAAATTAGTTGTGGGCTGTGACCTGTGACCTGCGACTCTCGATATTCTTCGAACTTAGATATTTCAAAGGCTTGTTGTGAAATTGGTTTTTCGCTGTCGTCAATCAAAACCACAGGCAGCCCAAGCAAACTTTCTGTTCATGTTTTATAGGGTAATTTATGGGGCTAGAATACAGTAAAAAAAATATATTTCACTCAACATTTTTCTTTAAAACTTGCTTCAGTCACTGTTTGTACTTCGTTCGGTAATATGGCGAAGTTTCAGCGCCATTTGAGGCAGTTAAGTGTGTTTTTTTATCCTACCCCCTCTTTTGACGTCATTTCTAAGTCACTATTCCAGATCAGCTGGAATCCACTCATTTCCTTTTGATACCGGAATTAGACAACTAGAAAGTGACGTCATCATGTATATTCCAATGCAAGAAAAGGAGAATTCGTTATTGACCCCTTTCACGTGACGTCAGAGCAGCTCAATTTAGAGGACAAAACAAAAGAATTTCATCCTCCTGTGGATTGGAAACCTATTGTTTTGTCCTCAAAATTTAGTTGCATTCCAGCGTGCTGCAGGGAGCCCATTTCCCACGTTGTATTCATGCCCTTATTCTTTTGATTATTTTCTTTCCAGTTCTAACACTGGGAAAGTTACTGTTTAAGGGGCTTACGTTCACCTCCAAGTACTTCAAGGACGTGACTAGCTTGGTCTCTATGGCAACAACAATCTACGTCATTGCCAATGATAACTGCTGTAGTGGAGTTGACAGAGAAGTTTGTGACATGCAAGACGAAGCGAAGAATATCTCAGAATATATTGATGCAGAGAGTAAAAACATCGACATAATACAACTGGAGAGTAAGTTATCCAGGTTATGTAAAGTAATGATGGGCGAACGTTCGCGGTGCGCTAATCAGTACAAAATAGCAATAACTTGAACGAACCCTGAAACAACCTCTGGGCTGATCTAAGCCAGGGCATGGCTAACTCACAGATCGAACCCTGAAACAACCTCTGGGCTGGTCTAAGCCAGGGCATGGCTAACTCACAGATCGAACCCTGAAACAACCTCTGGGGTGATCTAAGTCAGAGCATGGCTAACTCACAGATCGAACCCTGAAACAACCTCTGGGCTGATCTAAGTCAGGGCATGGCAAACTCACAGATCGAACCCTGAAACAACCTCTGGGCTGATCTACATCAGGGCACGGCTAAATCGCAGATCGAATTATGAAACAACCTCTGAGATGATCTAAGTCAGGGCATGGTCAACTCACAGATTGATCCCCGAAACAATCTCTGGGCTCATCTAGGCCAGGGCATGACTAATTCACAGATTGAACATTCTCTTGTGATTGAAATAATTTGAATTTGAGCTTTATTATCAGGGGCGTATAAAAGATATCCCATGGAGAGATTTACTCAAATAAATCATCCATCCCTTCCTCCAAATAAACCTCGAGAAGAGGGGTTACAAACACTGTTAACTCCCAGTGTAAGGTTCTTTTAGACTCTTGATGGTTGATATGACATCAATAGGCCATTTTTCAATTTGTATACAATACCGCTGTGTTCCTTGATTACGGACTCATTTACTCAGGGTTAGCCTCATTTTAGTTTCAATATGTTCACAAAAACCAACGGTAAAGTAAAGAATGCACAGCTTCAACAATACAAACACACATTCCACTGACTTTCACTGGAACACATGAATATTCTACACAAAATCGAGGTTAACCCTGAGCAACAGAGAACACGAAACTGGTGTATACAGACTAAACGTTATATGGGTTATGTTATTTTACTTCACAGCTGAGAATCTACAAACTATGGTTGAAAGTGTGAACAGCCTTTTTAATTCAACGGTGGAAAACATGAGAGAAGTTGGGTACATCTCCGGTAAGCTACTTGAAGGGATAGATCCAAAGATCGAGGATACTTTGAATACAACTACAGTTGAATTACAGGTACTACAAACTGGGACCTTCAGGACACAAGTGAAAAACGCACTGCGCAAGCTTGGAAGTACGTCGTGTTTACAAAGAAAACCATTGGAGATTTACCGGCGTTTAGTAAAATCTCTAAAATTAAGGCTTGTTCGTGGAAAGTTAGTGCTCATTTTTTCCTGACACATTACTTTAGTCGTTTTCTTTCCCTGGTCAAATAGTACAAGAGAAATTCGCATAATACAAGACATGTAAATCTCCAATGGTTTTCTTTGTAAACACGACTCGGCTATGAATTTTCTGCCGAACTTCCGAGCATGCGCAGTGCGTTTTCGTCCGTGTCGACATCTCTGGATTCGACATTGCATTGGATTAGAGATTGTTAGGTCTCTCCCTTGATGCACAAGTTTTTTTTCAGGTTTTCTTTTCTCTGTAAAACTTAACATGCTAAATTTCAATTCAATCGGTGAATTCTTTGAAAAGCCCAGAGGTTTTTTCGAGGTATCGATATGTTTGAAATTTTTCAGGGAAGGAGTGGTTGCGGAAAAACCCATTCTCGCTAAGCTCACATAGCTAAGTGTGCTAGGAAAACCCAAGCCATTCTTAATTCTTAAACTGTATAACCAGAAACCTCAGAATAACGTATTCACTTTCTTGTGATACATCTGCATGCAAATTAGCCGAACATTTGCATATATAGTTTCAGTTTTTGAAATTTGTATCAATGCACTTTCCGTTTTCAGGAAATGATTCTAAAACAGCAGAACGCTGGAAAGCCCGTCGACTATGTTGTGGTGGGAAAGACGTATTTTACAAAAATTGAATCGGCTATCAACATTGCTGTGCCCATGTTTGTGACTGTGCTTCCCAAGATGCCTAAAATTGCCAAATTTGGAACTGAACGTCTCGGAAGAATAAAAGGTTGGGAGGTATGTATTGTACAACAGTAGCAGCAGCAGTAGCAGTAGCAGCAGCAGTAGCAGCAGCAGCAGTAGCAGCAGCAGTAGCAGCAGCAGTAGCAGCAGCAGTAGCAGCAGCAGTAGCAGCAGCGGTAGCAGCAGCGGTAGCAGCAGCGGTAGCAGCAGCGGTAGCAGCAGCGGTAGCAGCAGCGGTAGCAGCAGCGGTAGCAGCAGCGGTAGCAGCAGCGGTAGCAGCAGCGGTAGCAGCAGCGGTAGCAGCAGCGGTAGCAGCAGCGGTAGCAGCAGCGGTAGCAGCAGCGGTAGCAGCAGCAGTAGCAGCAGCGGTAGCAGCAGCAGTAGCAGCAGCGGTAGCAGCAGCAGTAGCAGCAGCGGTAGCAGCAGCAGTAGCAGCAGCGGTAGCAGCAGCAGTAGCAGCAGCGGTAGCAGCAGCAGTAGCAGCAGCGGTAGCAGCAGCAGTAGCAGCAGCGGTAGCAGTAGCAGTAGCAGTAGCGGTAGCAGTAGCGGTAGCAGTAGCAGTAGCAGTAGCAGTAGCAGTAGCAGTAGCAGTAGCAGTAGCAGTAGCAGTAGCAGTAGCAGTAGCAGTAGCAGTAGCAGTAGCAGTAGCAGTAGCAGTAGCAGTAGCAGTAGCAGTAGCAGTAGCAGTAGCAGTAGCTGAATCCCCCTACTAGTGCTAAATACATACATTTTTTTATAATAGATGACAAAGAAATTCAAAAATATCAAACTACCTGGCGCTAATACTGCCACATACAAAGGAATGAAGAGCTGGTTTGCCAAGTCTTCGGACTACGTCAACGCCAAAGCTGGAACTTTAAGAACAACTATAACAACACAGTATAGTAAAGCCGTAAAAGTTGTGAATAACATCAAAAAAGGATTTACGGTTCTCTCAGGATTTCTTTTGGGAGGTAATAATGAATATGAAGAGAAGAGAAGAGAAGAGAAGAGAAGAGAAGAGAAGAGAAGAGAAGAGAAGAGAAGAGAAGAGAAGAGAAGAGAAGAGAACGAGAGGACAGGAGACGAGACGAGACGAGAGACAACAGATCTTTCTCGATTTCGCTTGGATGATCACGAAACCCATGGTTTCAAGAGGAGGTTTTCCTTGATCAATAAAAAAATCAAGTTTAGTCTCGACTTGAAACCATTTTTTCCTGATCATCCAAGCAAATTCGGGAAAGGTATATTGAATAAGAAGTTCTGTTTTATTTTCCATTCTAATAGCCTATAATATTTACGTGGCTGTGCAAAACATAAAGAAATGCCAAACGATGAAGGAGGAGGCGCGAAAGGCTCTCGAGAAAATCAAGGAAGCGAAAAAAACCTTTACCGAAATGTATGAAAATGTGACAGCGGCAAAAGAGAGCATGGAAAAGGTAAGATTGATTCTGTAAATTCTGTTTTCTGTTTATGAGTCTGTCTATCGTTTGTCTTCCTGTCTTTCTGTATGTCTGTTTCTCACTGTCTTTCTGTCTGTCTTTCTGTCTGTCTGTCTGTCTATTTGTCTGTCTGCTTGACAAACGTACTGTATATGCTACAGTCACAGATATGCTAAAGAAAATATATGATAAACATAATTTGCGTATGATTATAGAATAAAAAATATGTAGATATATGATCTTACCATACGAAAGCTTTTTTCACATTATACCCAAGCTAACGACCTTGCTAGCCATTAGAGTCTACAGTACCTCACTAGCAGAGCATCTGGTTAGTATACAGAGGATCGTGGGTATCGAACGGGGTTTCAGAATTTTTTCTGAGTTAATTTCAGTATGGTGCGATCCTATATTTACAACCATTTCAAAACAAAAGATGAGCCCCAGATGGGAATCAAACCAACGACCATCCGTATACTAGTCGGATGCTCTGCCACTGAGCTACCAGAGACTCTAATGGCGAGCAAGGTTGTAAATGTTGCTGTGACAAAAGCTTCGGTATGGTACGATCATTTTGTAATCTATCATCATACGCAAATTATGCAGTGATGTTTCATTCAGACGAGTGCTATTTTGGCTTTCTCGTTTCCACACAGGCTGCAGAAGACATGTATGAAGCAGTCGCCAACGACGTATTCCTATCTGACCTAAAAGAAATGCGAGACAACATGGTGTCCATACAAGGAGACAAAAAAGGGATGCAAGACATGATTGACAAGACCACACAATATCTTGACTCCATTAAATCATCCAAGGATTTAAAAAAAGTCAATATCTTGTTCAATGATCTGTACCATGCCCTTGGGGCTCTCCCGTTCGTTTATAATTGTCTTAATGACAAGACTTGGTTTATTGGGTGAGTGTGAAGTTAGCAGTTTTGCAGCTCGTAAGACTTTTTAACACTTAACTGGAAGAACCGGAAATTCTGGTTGAAAAAACAAATAGTATTTGTCTTTGATCGGGAAGTTACCGAAAACTCGGTCTCCCAATATTGAGGTAATCCACTTTTCCCGCTCTTTTCGGTTCTTCCGGTAGACGCGTGTACCATTCGTCGGAAGTTTGTCCGATTAGAATCGAGATTAGAAAATCGCTTACCATTCCAACCGGATGGATTGGTTTAAATTGTAAGCATGTAAGAGTGGTTTTCTTGGGCTTCGCTCTTATTAAGTTTTTTTGGCTCTTTCTTGGTGTTATAGGGCATCTGAGGCATGAACACAATAAATGCCAAAAACAAATAACGTGGAGCGGTGCAATATCCTGGAATTGTTTAATGATAATGATTTATTATTTATATAGCGCTCTTTCTTTGTATATATAATCAAAGGCGCTTTACAATCATGAGAGGTGATTAGTATAAGTTGTAGGCACTGAGGGTGGTCACTGCCAGGGTTTCTTTACGTCATCAGTTGTTCTTTTGCGTCCCTCCGATATTTGTTAGCGATGAAATGTGGAGATACGGGACCGCCATTTTAAGTGGTCATCCCATCCACTTGAAAGTCTAACCGTTTGCAGATGTAATTACATAGGTAGCACTTTCTCCTCAGTTATTTTAAGACCCTGAGTGTTGGACGGCCGGGACTCGAACCACTACCTCCCGCACAACAGACCGACACTCTTACCAACTTATCCATTACGAATATTATTATCTCTGAGCCTATCCCACATGGCCTAGTGCCTTAACTCTTACCAACTGTTTATTATTTATTGCATAAATTTATCATAAAAGTATACCTTTTACTAGATCGATCGCAAGGGGCTGCCAAGAAGGCGAAACCGCTCTTTCAGTGCAGATTGCCGATGCAAGAGCGACATTCAGTACCAACATAAAAGACTGTGAAAGAAGAACAGGAATACCTTACATAACTGATGAAAAAATCCACGAGATGATTGAGAAGGTCGCTAAGGAAAAAGGCTTTAATACAAATTGTGCTCTTAATAGCAAGACTTTGAAGGTTTATGTGTGTTCTATGAAATGCAAATCCGAGGATGTGGACACGATTACTCCTGTTTTGACGAATCGTGGGATCTCTAAGAATACGGTAATGTGTTTGGATAATTTTTTTTTTTTTTTTGTTTCTTTTTGTTTCTTTTTGTTTTTTTGTTTTTTTTTAAAGAATCCAAGTCAATTACAAAGCACTGCGCGCCTATATCATTGTTTACATAAGAAATTGACCTTAGAGTCGTTGCCAAAGTTTGTAAAATCTTACGAGAGCATAAAACAATTACTTGTCATTATATCTTGATGGTTTTAACATTTCTAGCCTGAACAGTAAGACCGATGGAACTGGATTCCCAAACTTCACCTTCAGAACCGCCATTTTGCGTGGCAGAGAAAATGGCCGATTGCATTGTTTCGGAGCGCAGTGCATTGTAGTTGACTAGGATATTTTATATGATGGTAAAAATATACGCGAATTAACAGTGGATTCCACTGCATTTCAATAGTCTAGACCCTTTGTAGCTAATATCGCGTGGTGATATATTACTTCAATAGCGAATGGGTTGAGCTCACGGTCCCTTGGGTAAAGCTCCACTGGGAGGCAAATAAACTATAAAAAGCTTAGACCCAGTTCAAACGTCGATCTTCACATAAGCCGAACCTAATGACATCAAAGAAGACCGCCTTATTATCCATTGTTTTCAATGCGTTTGGCTCATGTAAAAATCGACGTTTGATCTTAGCCTAATTATTTTAAGATAAAAAGCGTGTTATGAAAGAAGATATACTGTAACACATTTTGAAACAAAAAGCTTTACCCAATTACAATTATCAATCTTATGATTTTTTTTTTTTGAAAAAAGCAACATAAAAGGATAAAAATATGGATTGTTAATTAATCATATACGAATTTTAGGTTAAGATCATTTATGACGCCTGCCCACCTTGTAAGCTCAACAGCAAGAAAACCAAATGGATTTGTTACCTGAGACGTCTCAAACCCGACATCACAAATGAAGAAATACATGAAGACATGCCCGAATTGTCAGTAGATGAGATTGCTAAGGCAAAATGCAAAGAATGGTGGGTTTGGCATTTAAAATAGTAATTATATCCTAAAATAAGTATGTCTCAACAGTGTATGAAGCAAGAGAGCACATCTCCCATACAAAGGTCTATCCCCATGATAATCATTTGAAAATATATTTTAGCTACGCGCGCAGCCTGAATTGAAACAGGAATCCCATGATAAAATATTTTAGGCTGCGCGCGGAGCTAAAAATAGATTTTCAAATAATTATCATAGGGCACGGAGATGTGCTCTCTTACTTCATACTCTTTTGGTATTTCTATGATATAAATTTTTCCAAGGTTGAGGAGCAAGTAGCCTTAAGTGGCCTTAACTCGGGTTTATTTAGAACAAAAAATATTGTGATATATTTTTCAATCGGTATACAACCAGGGCTCCAAAACGATGGGATACCTGTATCCTATCACGTGGGTTGTTGGTCACCTATGATTGCGCTGTTGTTTACTTCAAAAAAGAATCATTGAAATGTGAAAAAAGAAAATATTTCACCAAGATTCCTGAAAAATTGTCCTTAATGTACTGCCCATTCGCAGGACAGCGAGAACACAGAGTACAATTTCCTCTTAGTAAACATTTCTCCGTCTTTTCTTTTCAGAAAGTTAAAGAGAAGCCAAGAATAAAGAAAGTACGAAAGATTATATTTCCGGTACACAGTATTCATTGACAAAAATTAAAATGCTAGAACGCTTGGAAGGAACTTGAAAAAAAAGTGATTAATAAAAGAATATTATCAGACAACTGTTTTGTATCTTTCTGATTGGTTGGGCCGCGTGGTTTATTAGAGTACACACCGCATGTGTCTTGCTTCTTCTCTAACACTTCTCGTCTGGTCAATCGGCCAATAGGCTATTTGCAACAAAAAGTCACGTGCTGCTTTATCGCTTTGATATGAATCAATGGACTACTTCGACGATGCGGCGGCCATCTTGAATCTGAATTAATAAAAATAACTTTTTACGAGATGTCGGGGGTATACGTAGGATCTGATGAAGAAAAAAACAAATCCTGGGTTTCTCTGGCCCTATCAAGTGACAAGCATTTTATTTTTCTACGTAATTTCAGTCATTATTTTCACATCTGGAATGCATTATGGGGCGTCCAGCGGACAAATGAAAACAAAAAATGTCGGATAATTATAAAATAGAGAGTTTCGTTTATTTATCTTTCTTTCATGCCCATATTCTTAGATCATCTCTTGTCAAGTTTTCTAGGGGTGAAACGTTAATTTTAATCGACGCCATAAGTGTAACAAAGATTTGTATATTTGCCCCCTACCAAAATGGCCGCCGTATCGTCGAAGTAGTCCATTCAGCCCAATGTCCCTTGGGGAAGGCTCTGCTTGATGCCAAAAAAAATCTTTAAATTGATTCGTTTCTTGAAATCGGAAGCATAAATTTAATTTAGCATGGAGCCTCGTACTGAAACCTTTGTGTGTGGCAAGCGAAGCATATCTCGGAAGTTGGCTATTGGCCAATAGGTCTTTTGCAACAGTCACGTGGTTGACTGGATGGCGTAAAAATTGGACTTCACATTGAAACCTTTGTGCGTGACAAGCGAAGCATACCTTGGACGTTGGCTATTCCCGCATGCTTTATAAAATCCCACTATAGATGCGCGCGCGTTTTTTTAAAGAAATATGTCCAATTCGTCTTGGTGTAATATTTACTCGCCATTTCGGACCACGTGTCATTCCCTAGAGTATAACTTGTATCCATATTCATTTGTCTTCTTATGTGTAACCGTTAAACAGAGAAATGATACTCTAGGGAGTGACCTGAAAATGTGGTCTGAAATGGGTAAATCTAAAACCACTCGCCTGCGCCTCGTGATCGACTTTAAACCTGATAAAACACTCCTCGTAATGGAAGACGCGTTCATATTTGACTCTTCGCGAATCAAAATTATTCTTGATTCGACTCCGTTTAATTCAATACTATACCAGAAATCCTTTCGTAGTTCTCTTATTTAACCTAACCAGCAGAGCACTGGTTGGTTAGTGGATAGATCACTCATCTCTCACCAATGCGACCCGGGTTCGGTGATGTATGAGAGTAGAGTTGTTTGTTGGGTTTGTTGGTCAGTGCTTCGAGGGTTTTTCTCCGGGTCCTCCTATTTTCCTCCCTCCGCAAAAATCAAGTAATGATCAGAACGTAAAATTTAACGATATAACTAGGCCAGTATTATAAAAAAATATACTGCAGTCAGCGGTTTGGAATGCAGGCTCATGTGGCCAAACTTTATTGATTAAACATCATGTTTTTTTCTGTAGTAACAACTTAACTTCATCATGCACAAATTGGTTTGGTATACTTTCAGACGTTTGGTATATTTTCAGACGCATGCACCAGCTTTGTCAATGAATGCAAACGAGTATATTATCAAGGCTATTGACCCCTTGCACGTAACGTCAACGCAGCTCAATTTGGAGGACAAAACAAAAGAATTTTTATCTCCTGAGAATCGGAACCTATTGCTTTGTTCTCCAAATTGAGCTGCATTCCGACGTGCTGCAAGGGGACTATATATAATGTTAATGAACAATACGTGTGAATTAAGTGAGGATGTTTATACATTCAAAATTCTGCCAATGTTTTGTTCTGATTCCATCTGGTTTGTTGATATTATAACGTGCCAACTGCAATAATTATTGGAAATAACTTTCGTATATTTACCAATGACTCTTCGTGTAATTTGGATCTGTAATAAAACAAAATAAATTACGACTTGATTATTTTAAAGATGTCATACAGGGACCGCGGAGCGTAATTTTGGTTGGGGGCTAACGACCACCAAATACTGGAAGACCTAGGGGGTTTGGAGGCATGCTCCCATTATTGGGGGGCTATAGCGATTGTCGTCGCTCAATCTCAGCCTCGATAGTGTGTAATATATTCTTTAGAATTTGACTACAGCTCACGGTAATTTAAGGAATGTACACATCAAACAATAGACCATTTTCGAGATGCACGAGCGCTTTCAAAAATATCTATTGAAACACTTAAAACTTCCACGGGCTTTAGTCAAATTCTAAAGAATAAATTACACGCTATTAAGGCTGAGGTTGATCGATGACAACCGTGAAATGGTCTATTCGAACCTAAGACACCAGAGGTGATAGACCAGTAGAGTACGGCTCCGCCAGCCAATGTAAGTATATAGAGATTACTTCATGGAAAGTGCGCGCGTACGGTTTTTATTCACGAGTTTTGAAGTATCATTAAACGAACAAGCGAGTCTTCGAGCAACGAGTGAATAAAAACTGTACAAAGCACTTTCCATTTTGTTTTCTTTTTATTATATTGGTTGGTATTTGTGATTGGTTGGGAAAAGTGAACGAACGAACATTTATTACACAGGATTTTACTGAGTAAATCTCGGTATGTATATAATAAATGTGTTTTACTCTAAGACAGACACCCGTTAAACAAATCGCGTACGATAGTTTTTGATCATTTCTACGTTATTTTCATATCTTCGTGTCCAACGTATTATTATAATTTTCTTTTTTGTAAACCACGTTATCATTAATTTACCATTTGTTGCAGTCGACGGATGCAATCTCTTCAAGTGTCAACATCGAAAACTGTTCTTGTATCTCTGAGTCAGTTATGTTTGGCTTGTACTTCCTCGCCATACAGATGAAACCCTTCATTTTTTCTAGGCAGGATCCACATTTGGGAATAACAAGTTTGATCTGAAATAGAAAGGAGAATTGACGTCATCATGTTATCTAGTAACGTGACAAAGTTGACGTTATTACAAGATTACTCTTGTTGTGTACATCAACGTTACCACCATTTCACTTGAATGTGAAGTTATCACCGACATGTTTTTGTACGCGAACAAACAATATCTCGTTCGCTTCTCTTGTTATATACAACAACATGGCCGCCATGTGTTTTGTCATTCAAATCATTTTTTCACATGACGTCATCACCGCCATGTTGGCTGACGTGAACAAAAAGATTTCTCGTTCCCTTCTCTTGTTATGTACCCAACATGGCCTTTTTCATTTGAATTTTTAAGTTAATTTTCATGTAACGTCATCACCACTATGTTGGCGTACGCTAACAAAAGATGTGTCGTTAGACTTGATGTCATCACCGCCATTTTCGTGTAGGCAAACAAACGATATCTCGTTGGCTTCTCTTGTTATGTACATCAACATGGCCGACATGTACATGTCTTTGTAATTTGTATCATTCAGCTAGTTCACATTCATATTTTCACATTTTGAGATTTTTAACTTCTCCACAGGCCAATGGATTCTTTTTGCGATTTGCTCGGCATTATTTCCACCATTTTCACAACGAATGCTGCAAATTTGATTAATTTTGAAGCCATCGTTAAGCGGGCAGTCTTTATTGAAGTCTCCTCTTTCAGCTGCCTTATCTATGACCTGCTGGATGATGCCTGGAGTCAAGGGGTTCCTACCTAGCTTTTCTCGGCAGCTCGCGCTGTTCAAGTCATACATAGTCTTGCTGTCATCGATGATATCTTCCAAAGTCGAGCCTTTCTTACACTGTCTTATCGCTAAGCTGCAAAATGTACAAAGAACATTTTTTCGCAGTCCGTATACAACACCGTTGTGTTCATTGATTATAGACTCAATTTACTCAGAGTTCGCCTCATTTCAGCGTCAAGATATTCACAAACACAGTAAAGTAAAGAATGCACAAATTCAGCAATACAAACACTTCCAAGTTACTGGGACTTCACTGGAACATTTGAATATTCTAAGCAAAACTTCGGCCAACTCTGAGCAGCAGAGACTTCAAACTTATTTCAATACGTTAGTCACCTGGAAAGCTACAATAATAGGAAAAATAATGGCTCGCATGCTAAGCACAACGAATTGAATTGCTCTTACACAAGAACCATTATCATTCCTTTGACATTTCTGTGACTCTAGCATAAACAGTACGTTTGTCAGATTACACCCACATTTACGACCTTGCTCGCTATTAGAGTTCCAGTAGCTCAGAGGTAGAGCATTTGACTAGTATACGTAGTATACAGAGGTTCTGGGTTCCTTGGTGTCCTTTCCGAGTCATTTCAGTGCTATAGTATTCTTTTTACAGTACAGCTATTTCAAACAAAAGGTGGGTGAAGGATTTGTTGTATATTGCTTGCTGCATACTGCATGTTGTATGTTGCTTACCAAGCTTGAAATATGTTATATTCTTATGTAAATAATTTCAGCACAGAAGAAAATATGTTGAAAAAACCTGCAGATAAAGCTTTGGAAAACTGAACATTGTTATGACCGTTCGTTGCTTGAATTCACATTCCCCATACTTCATTTCGGGCATGGTATGCAACATACAACAAGCAACAAAACCTACACCAACCTTTTTTATTAAATTTTATTTTATTTTTTTTATTCATTTTTAATTTTTTTTAATTTTTTAAATTTTTTTTTAATTTCTTAAAAGATTGGCAAATCAAATTCTTACCTCAAGAATGCTACTTTATCAGCGAGACAGCGATAGACGAAAGGAAAACCACCCAGAGATGTAGATAATTGACTAATCATACGAGCAATTTCTCCAAAGTCATTTGTACTTTTGATGTCCCGGATGTAAGATTCGACGCCGTTGATCATATCTTGCATACCATTTCCGGTACCTTGGATCTCCACCATATTCTTTCTCACCGCTTCGAGGTCATGCAGGAACATATCACTTGATATACTTTCTTTGAGTTGATCACGTGCCTATACGTCATTAAATTGTAACAAAATTTCGTCACAGTGTGTTGATGACGTAAATAAAAATTTAAAAAAATTAAAAAAATTCGATTAACAGTGGAATCCACAGAGTTGCTATTCCTCCACTGCATTCCAATTGGAATTTAGAAGTTGATTTTTGAGGAGGGAGGAAAAACCGGAGAACCCGGAGAAACCCTCGAAACACAGGAGAGAACCAACAAACAACTCTACTCACATACGAAACCGAGCCCAGCGGGGCTTGAACTTTACTGAGAAAGCTAACGTGGTTTTCACTAATCTGTGAATTATTTACGACGTTAATTCTTCTTATCTCTTATTGTTAGAATATGTATTATATAAAAGTGTGTAACTTTTGTCTAGATGTAAAAAAAGTCTACTCAAAATATTGCCTTGATGTATGTATTTTGCTTGTATGACATTGTAAACTTGTAAAACATCGCAAAAAAAAAAAAAATGAAAAACAAAAAAAGTCTACTCCAAATATTGCCTAGATGTATGTATTTTGCTTGTATGACATTGTAAACTTGTGAAAACATCGCAATAAAAAATGTAAAAAAAATTAAAAATTAAAAAAAAGTTTACTCAAAATATTGCCTAGATGTATGTATTTTGCTTGTATGAAATTGTAAACTTGTAAAACATCGCAAAAAAAAAAAATGAAAAAAAAAAATGAAAAAAAAAGTCTACTCCAAATATTGCCTAGATGTATGTATATTGCTTGTATGACATTGTAAACTTGTAAAACATCGCAATAAAAAATGTAAAAAAAATTAAAAATTAAAAAAAAGTTTACTCAAAATATTGCCTAGATGTATGTATTTTGCTTGTATGAAATTGTAAACTTGTAAAACATCGCAAAAAAAAAAATGAAAAAAAAAGTGTACTCCAAATATTGCCTTGATGTATGTATTTTGCTTGTATGAAATTGTAAACTTGTAAAACATCGCAAAAAAAAAAAAATGAAAAAAAAAAATGAAAAAAAAAGTCTACTCCAAATATTGCCTAGATGTATGTATATTTCTTGTATGACATTGTAAACTTGTAAAACATCGCAATAAAAAATGTAAAAAAATTAAAAATTAAAAAAACGTTTACTCAAAATATTGCCTAGGTGAATGTATTTTGCTTGTATGACATTGTAAACTTCTAAAACATCACAAAAAAAATGTAAAAAATAAATAAAAAACAAAAAAGTCTACTCAAAATATTGCCTAGATGTATATATTTTGCTTGTATAAAATTGTAAACTTGTAAAACATCGCAATAAAAAAATGTAAAAAAATTAAAAATTAAAAAAAACTTTACTCAAAATATTGCCTAGATGTATGTATTTTGCTTGTATGACATTGTAAACTTGTAAAACATCACAAAAAAAATGTAAAAAATAAATAAAAAACAAAAAAGTCTACTCCAAATATTGCCTAGATGTATGTATTTTGCTTGTATAAAATTGTAAACTTGTAAAACATCGCAATAAAAAATTTTTTTTTAAATTAAAAATTAAAAAAAAGTCTACTCCAAATATTGCCTAGATGTATGTATTTTGCTTGTATGACATTGTAAACTTGCAAAACATCACAAAAAAATGTAAAAAAAAAACACAACAAAACAACTGGTGCTATAATCCATTTCATTATCTGTTGATGGTCTTTGGAGAAAGGCCGAAATATACTCAAATTAAAAAATGACAAATCCTCTCGTAATTTTGTTTACTAACATGGTGTATTCTAGTCTAACTTGGGTACGAACAGCATCTGATATAACGTGCGCTGAACCGAAATATATTTGTACCCAATCTTGTCCACCATGCACTGTGTTTTCTACCTCTGAAAAGATTTACCATCAATGGTGTCTTTTCACTATCACTACGAGAATAAGTCGTAAATTTTTTTTCATATTCAAAAGTGTATTTCCTTATGAGACTAATATTACAATAGCCCTTTTTCGAATTCATAAAATACCGCTGTGTTCCTTGACTGCAGATTCATTTACGCAGGGTTAGCCTCGATTTTGTGTAGGATATTCGTGTGTTCAGTGTGAGGTCCGTTGAAAAGTGTTTGTATTGTTGAAGTGTTGCATTCTTTACCGTTGGTGTTTGGGAATGTTTTGACAATGAACTGAGGAGGTGGAGATGGAGGTGAAGGTCGAGATTAGGAACCACTTGAGTAAGAGCTTCTCCTCCTGAAATCCGTTTGAAAATGAGCCCAACCCCCCTCCCAACCCCATATCTTTACCTGAAACATGATGTCCCTTGCCCCAACAGAATCATTGTAGATACCCTCTATTGTTTGATTGGCTTTTCTCATCTCAATTACTGCCCCCTTTGACTCCTCGTACGCAGTCTTGCATTTCTTAAACTTCTCTATTGCTGCATAGAATGTTAAGGCTGAAAAAAGGAAAAGAAAGAATGGAAAAAATTGAATGAACGTTACATGGAAGAATGGAAAATGAATGGGTGGGTGGGTGGGTGGGTGGGTGGGTGGGTGGGTGGGTGGGTGGGTGGATGGATGGATGGATGGATGGATGGATGGATGGATGGATGGATGGATGGATGGATAGATGGAGGGAGAGAGGGAGGAAGAGATAAGTAGTTTAGGATTACCTGCGTCAACATAACCGTACACTAAACCAAACGTATCTGAAAACTTTTCCACCTTTTCCACTGCTCCTCGGAATTTATTGTTCATATTTGTTCGTACAACAGTAACTTTGCTCTTGACAAAGCTTTTCTCCTTATTGAGCCAGCTTTTGAGACCCTTCGATTCATCTGTTGCTCCAGTTGGAAGTTTTATCAGTGCATTGCGATTTAAACCTCGCTTGAGCTAAAATTGGATTAGATTGAATTAAGCTATAAAGTAGAATGTTGCTACTCCTGTAAGAGAAGAATATGGTCAAGAAGAATGAAGTACAAATAGAAGAAGAGGCACAAGCACAAGCACAAGCACAAGCACAAGCACAAGCACAAGCACAAGCACAAGCACAAGCACAAGCACAAGCACAAGCACAAGCACAAGCACAAGCACAAGCACAAGCACAAGCACAAGCACAAGCACAAGCACAAGCACAAGCACAAGCACAAGCACAAGCACAAGCACAAGCACAAGCACAAGCACAAGCACAAGCACAAGCACAAGCACAAGCACAAGCACAAGCACAAGCACAAGCACAAGCACAAGCACAAGCACAAGCACAAGCACAAGCACAAGCACAAGCACAAGCACAAGCACAAGCACAAGCACAAGCACAAGCACAAGCACAAGCACAAGCACAAGCACAAGCACAAGCACAAGCACAAGCACAAGCACAAGCACAAGCACAAGCACAAGCACAAGCACAAGCACAAGCACAAGCACAAGCACAAGCACAAGCACAAGCACAAGCACAAGCACAAGCACAAGCACAAGCACAAGCACAAGCACAAGCACAAGCACAAGCACAAGCACAAGCACAAGCACAAGCACAAGCACAAGCACAAGCACAAGCACAAGCACAAGCACAAGCACAAGCACAAGCACAAGCACAAGCACAAGCACAAGCACAAGCACAAGCACAAGCACAAGCACAAGCACAAGCACAAGCACAAGCACAAGCACAAGCACAAGCACAAGCACAAGCACAAGCACAAGCACAAGCACAAGCACAAGCACAAGCACAAGCACAAGCACAAGCACAAGCACAAGCACAAGCACAAGCACAAGCACAAGCACAAGCACAAGCACAAGCACAAGCACAAGCACAAGCACAAGCACAAGCACAAGCACAAGCACAAGCACAAGCACAAGCACAAGCACAAGCACAAGCACAAGCACAAGCACAAGCACAAGCACAAGCACAAGCACAAGCACAAGCACAAGCACAAGCACAAGCACAAGCACAAGCACAAGCACAAGCACAAGCACAAGCACAAGCACAAGCACAAGCACAAGCACAAGCACAAGCACAAGCACAAGCACAAGCACAAGCACAAGCACAAGCACAAGCACAAGCACAAGCACAAGCACAAGCACAAGCACAAGCACAAGCACAAGCACAAGCACAAGCACAAGCACAAGCACAAGCACAAGCACAAGCACAAGCACAAGCACAAGCACAAGCACAAGCACAAGCACAAGCACAAGCACAAGCACAAGCACAAGCACAAGCACAAGCACAAGCACAAGCACAAGCACAAGCACAAGCACAAGCACAAGCACAAGCACAAGCACAAGCACAAGCACAAGCACAAGCACAAGCACAAGCACAAGCACAAGCACAAGCACAAGCACAAGCACAAGCACAAGCACAAGCACAAGCACAAGCACAAGCACAAGCACAAGCACAAGCACAAGCACAAGCACAAGCACAAGCACAAGCACAAGCACAAGCACAAGCACAAGCACAAGCACAAGCACAAGCACAAGCACAAGCACAAGCACAAGCACAAGCACAAGCACAAGCACAAGCACAAGCACAAGCACAAGCACAAGCACAAGCACAAGCACAAGCACAAGCACAAGCACAAGCACAAGCACAAGCACAAGCACAAGCACAAGCACAAGCACAAGCACAAGCACAAGCACAAGCACAAGCACAAGCACAAGCACAAGCACAAGCACAAGCACAAGCACAAGCACAAGCACAAGCACAAGCACAAGCACAAGCACAAGCACAAGCACAAGCACAAGCACAAGCACAAGCACAAGCACAAGCACAAGCACAAGCACAAGCACAAGCACAAGCACAAGCACAAGCACAAGCACAAGCACAAGCACAAGCACAAGCACAAGCACAAGCACAAGCACAAGCACAAGCACAAGCACAAGCACAAGCACAAGCACAAGCACAAGCACAAGCACAAGCACAAGCACAAGCACAAGCACAAGCACAAGCACAAGCACAAGCACAAGCACAAGCACAAGCACAAGCACAAGCACAAGCACAAGCACAAGCACAAGCACAAGCACAAGCACAAGCACAAGCACAAGCACAAGCACAAGCACAAGCACAAGCACAAGCACAAGCACAAGCACAAGCACAAGCACAAGCACAAGCACAAGCACAAGCACAAGCACAAGCACAAGCACAAGCACAAGCACAAGCACAAGCACAAGCACAAGCACAAGCACAAGCACAAGCACAAGCACAAGCACAAGCACAAGCACAAGCACAAGCACAAGCACAAGCACAAGCACAAGCACAAGCACAAGCACAAGCACAAGCACAAGCACAAGCACAAGCACAAGCACAAGCACAAGCACAAGCACAAGCACAAGCACAAGCACAAGCACAAGCACAAGCACAAGCACAAGCACAAGCACAAGCACAAGCACAAGCACAAGCACAAGCACAAGCACAAGCACAAGCACAAGCACAAGCACAAGCACAAGCACAAGCACAAGCACAAGCACAAGCACAAGCACAAGCACAAGCACAAGCACAAGCACAAGCACAAGCACAAGCACAAGCACAAGCACAAGCACAAGCACAAGCACAAGCACAAGCACAAGCACAAGCACAAGCACAAGCACAAGCACAAGCACAAGCACAAGCACAAGCACAAGCACAAGCACAAGCACAAGCACAAGCACAAGCACAAGCACAAGCACAAGCACAAGCACAAGCACAAGCACAAGCACAAGCACAAGCACAAGCACAAGCACAAGCACAAGCACAAGCACAAGCACAAGCACAAGCACAAGCACAAGCACAAGCACAAGCACAAGCACAAGCACAAGCACAAGCACAAGCACAAGCACAAGCACAAGCACAAGCACAAGCACAAGCACAAGCACAAGCACAAGCACAAGCACAAGCACAAGCACAAGCACAAGCACAAGCACAAGCACAAGCACAAGCACAAGCACAAGCACAAGCACAAGCACAAGCACAAGCACAAGCACAAGCACAAGCACAAGCACAAGCACAAGCACAAGCACAAGCACAAGCACAAGCACAAGCACAAGCACAAGCACAAGCACAAGCACAAGCACAAGCACAAGCACAAGCACAAGCACAAGCACAAGCACAAGCACAAGCACAAGCACAAGCACAAGCACAAGCACAAGCACAAGCACAAGCACAAGCACAAGCACAAGCACAAGCACAAGCACAAGCACAAGCACAAGCACAAGCACAAGCACAAGCACAAGCACAAGCACAAGCACAAGCACAAGCACAAGCACAAGCACAAGCACAAGCACAAGCACAAGCACAAGCACAAGCACAAGCACAAGCACAAGCACAAGCACAAGCACAAGCACAAGCACAAGCACAAGCACAAGCACAAGCACAAGCACAAGCACAAGCACAAGCACAAGCACAAGCACAAGCACAAGCACAAGCACAAGCACAAGCACAAGCACAAGCACAAGCACAAGCACAAGCACAAGCACAAGCACAAGCACAAGCACAAGCACAAGCACAAGCACAAGCACAAGCACAAGCACAAGCACAAGCACAAGCACAAGCACAAGCACAAGCACAAGCACAAGCACAAGCACAAGCACAAGCACAAGCACAAGCACAAGCACAAGCACAAGCACAAGCACAAGCACAAGCACAAGCACAAGCACAAGCACAAGCACAAGCACAAGCACAAGCACAAGCACAAGCACAAGCACAAGCACAAGCACAAGCACAAGCACAAGCACAAGCACAAGCACAAGCACAAGCACAAGCACAAGCACAAGCACAAGCACAAGCACAAGCACAAGCACAAGCACAAGCACAAGCACAAGCACAAGCACAAGCACAAGCACAAGCACAAGCACAAGCACAAGCACAAGCACAAGCACAAGCACAAGCACAAGCACAAGCACAAGCACAAGCACAAGCACAAGCACAAGCACAAGCACAAGCACAAGCACAAGCACAAGCACAAGCACAAGCACAAGCACAAGCACAAGCACAAGCACAAGCACAAGCACAAGCACAAGCACAAGCACAAGCACAAGCACAAGCACAAGCACAAGCACAAGCACAAGCACAAGCACAAGCACAAGCACAAGCACAAGCACAAGCACAAGCACAAGCACAAGCACAAGCACAAGCACAAGCACAAGCACAAGCACAAGCACAAGCACAAGCACAAGCACAAGCACAAGCACAAGCACAAGCACAAGCACAAGCACAAGCACAAGCACAAGCACAAGCACAAGCACAAGCACAAGCACAAGCACAAGCACAAGCACAAGCACAAGCACAAGCACAAGCACAAGCACAAGCACAAGCACAAGCACAAGCACAAGCACAAGCACAAGCACAAGCACAAGCACAAGCACAAGCACAAGCACAAGCACAAGCACAAGCACAAGCACAAGCACAAGCACAAGCACAAGCACAAGCACAAGCACAAGCACAAGCACAAGCACAAGCACAAGCACAAGCACAAGCACAAGCACAAGCACAAGCACAAGCACAAGCACAAGCACAAGCACAAGCACAAGCACAAGCACAAGCACAAGCACAAGCACAAGCACAAGCACAAGCACAAGCACAAGCACAAGCACAAGCACAAGCACAAGCACAAGCACAAGCACAAGCACAAGCACAAGCACAAGCACAAGCACAAGCACAAGCACAAGCACAAGCACAAGCACAAGCACAAGCACAAGCACAAGCACAAGCACAAGCACAAGCACAAGCACAAGCACAAGCACAAGCACAAGCACAAGCACAAGCACAAGCACAAGCACAAGCACAAGCACAAGCACAAGCACAAGCACAAGCACAAGCACAAGCACAAGCACAAGCACAAGCACAAGCACAAGCACAAGCACAAGCACAAGCACAAGCACAAGCACAAGCACAAGCACAAGCACAAGCACAAGCACAAGCACAAGCACAAGCACAAGCACAAGCACAAGCACAAGCACAAGCACAAGCACAAGCACAAGCACAAGCACAAGCACAAGCACAAGCACAAGCACAAGCACAAGCACAAGCACAAGCACAAGCACAAGCACAAGCACAAGCACAAGCACAAGCACAAGCACAAGCACAAGCACAAGCACAAGCACAAGCACAAGCACAAGCACAAGCACAAGCACAAGCACAAGCACAAGCACAAGCACAAGCACAAGCACAAGCACAAGCACAAGCACAAGCACAAGCACAAGCACAAGCACAAGCACAAGCACAAGCACAAGCACAAGCACAAGCACAAGCACAAGCACAAGCACAAGCACAAGCACAAGCACAAGCACAAGCACAAGCACAAGCACAAGCACAAGCACAAGCACAAGCGCAAGCACAAGCACAAGCACAAGCACAAGCACAAGCACAAGCACAAGCACAAGCACAAGCACAAGCACAAGCACAAGCACAAGCACAAGCACAAGCACAAGCACAAGCACAAGCACAAGCACAAGCACAAGCACAAGCACAAGCACAAGGAAAGATGATGTGAAAGTTGATGATAGTGATAAAGAAGGAAAAAAAATATACACATGAAATTTTATAATTTCATGTTGTAAAAGCCAAACATGATTTTTTTTTTGTTCCTTACTTTAAAGGATTTACGTCTGGCTAAGTTCCTCTTGCCCATCCACGAAAACCTTGGTAGTGTTGGCATTGCTATTCCGATGCTAGAAACAGTGATGGTTGTTATTGCATCAATTTTCTCAAAGAAATCTTCCACGATGTCGGCGTATTCGACTTCTTCTTCGGCTTCAGTTTTCTCACTTATCATTTCCTGAAAAATCAACAAAATTGAATCAGTAAAAGCAAAAAAAATCAAAATCAAAAACTTTACTTGGTTTCAATCAGCTGATAAAAGTCTTTGCATCTCATTATCTGCTCCAAATGGTGGCCAAACACTGACCACCGTGTGCTGTCAGTCATAAGGAATTGTCATGGCTCCGACACACGGTGCAATATTGCGTGCAACTTTGCGCTGCGTGCGGCTTCACACTAAAATATAAAACTTTGAAAAAATTCAGATTTTCTCTGGTTTGGCTGCTGAAACAGTACTGTAATCATAATGTTGCAAGGAATGTTGCATAGAGTGTTGCAAGGAATGTTGCAAGGAATGTTGCAAGGAATGCTGCAAAGAATGTTGCATGGATTATTGCAAGGAATGTTGCAAGGAGTGTTGAAAGGAATGTTGCAAGGAATGCTGCAAAGAATGTTGCATGGATTATTGC